>PVIJ01001332.1:0-205810 GCA_004024925.1 Scalopus aquaticus
GGTGCTGGGCTGGGTGCTGGGCGCTGGGCCAGGTGCTGGGCTGGGCACTGGGCCTGGTGCTGGGCGCTGGGCCAGATGCTGGGCTGGGCCCTGGGCTGGGTGCTGGGCTGGGTGCTGTGCCTGGTGCTGGGTGCTGGGCCTGGTGTTGGGCGCTGGGCCGGGTGCTGGGCGCAGGCCCGTCCTGCCGAGGGTCTGTCCTGGAGTTCCAAAGCCCCGGCTGACCTGCTTCCCTCCGGGGGGTCAGCTGCTTCACAGCTCACTCTGGGCACTGCAAGAGCCGGCTGCGCGCAGGTCTTCCAGGTGGGACTGCTGCAGCTCACACAGGTGATGTGGGAGGTCATGGACCGCCCTTGCTGGGGACGTCTCGTGGATGCAGGTCCAGCCCACGTGCTCCATCAGAACCAGGATGAAAACTCACCAGGAGGATTCGGGGCGCAGCTCCTGGTCCCCAGCAGAGTTCCGTGGGGTCTGGCGTGGGTGTGCGGCTGTAGGTGCAGACAGCTCAGAACACTTACCTGGTGGGAGCCTCCTTGGCTGTGCTGGGCGGAGCCTGGACCAGTCCTGTGTGAAACCCTGTGGCGGCTTCTGAGAACATTAACAACAGATCTGCTTGGGCCCAGCGACCCCACGCCCAGAAGAAGGCGGGACCCTAATCTGAAGGGTTAACGGCTGCTATGTCCACTGCAGAGCAATTCACAACAGCCGCGTTTTGGAATCGCCTCAGGGTCCGGGACAGATTAGGAGGAGCTGGTATTAACCATGATGGAATACGACTCAGCTCCGAAAAAGGTGAAACCGTGCCCTGCGCACAACACGGATGAAACTGGAGGGATGAGGCCGAGGGAATCAGTCAGGGGAGAAGACCGATGACCCCACTCAGTGGGACACTCAGAAAACAAAGGACAGACGTCACCAAAGCAGACAGACCCTAGGAATCCGACCACAGGACCGAGGCCCCTGGTGGGTAGGGTAAGGCCTGGACAAAGGCGGGGAGGGCCCCCCGGACTGTCGTGGAGGAATACCAGTGCCTTGTGGAGGTGCATTGTGGTCACACACATCTGAGGGGTGTGAGGCTGTACTCCCAAACACACCAGTAACCCAATCAGTGAAAACAATGCAATTAGAACAAACACCATTCAAAACACCGTTCACCCTTTGCTAGCGCGTGCACACACAAGGCTCAGCTTTACAGCATCTGGAGAGACGAACACGCCACCACCAGCCAGCAGGACGCTCCGTCCCCATTCCTGCCACAGGCTTCTCTTTAAAATCTTAAAGGTCACCAAGTTGTCCGAAGTGCACCCCATGGTGAGGTGCCACCGTGACGTCCTGCAGAGTCATAAAGCACCGATATTTCCAGCCCCACCCCCGGGTCTGAAATCATCATTGTCATCAACTTAGGGGTTTTTCAAACTATGACCCACAAGTGACCTGATTCTGCAGGCTGTGGGCTGGGCTGTCCCCCGTCCCCTGCCCCCCGTGATTTATGGAGAGACACGTTGCTCCTCTAGCTCTGCTACGATGGTGTTTTTTTCCTCCCGATGCTGTGATTATGAAATGTCACCGTGGAAACAGTTCAATATTCTCTTAAAAATATAAAAGCCACTGAAATGAAAAGCTCCCCCAATGGCCAGCTCTCGGAAGACCAGGCCCGCTCGCCGTGGCCCCCGCAGACTGGTTTCGTCTTGGGCAGCGACGGGGGTGCTTGTCCCGGGAATAATCTCGCTCCCCTGCTGTGGCCGTGTCCCCGAGGGCAGGTTGAGTCTCACCCACGGCGCGTGGATTCCAGAAACACGGCCAGGTGTGGGGTACTGCCCCGGGAGGACCCTTCCAGGACAGGCCAGCCCATGGAAGGGCACAATTGCCGGGTCACTCAGGGATTTAGCAGGACTGAGCTAGTTTAATGCTGAGGTAGAAAGGCCCAGAGCAGCTGGTGTTTAAAGGGTGGGCCCTCACAGGCAGCCCCCCCCCCGGTGCCCAGGGCTCTGTGGGAGTGGAAGGGGCCCAGGCGGGCAGCAGTGGGCAGCAGGTATCAGGCCTCTGGGTTGGCTTTCCACACCAGGACAATCTCCTGGGTAAGCACACACGTATTGTGTTCAGCTCGGAAAAAGCGGGTGAGAAAATGCCCGTTCTTGATCATAGATGAAAGGATGATAAGGACAATTTGAACATTTCAAGGGCTTCCTTTGGCACACTGATTAGAGGCTGCAGGAGACTTGTGGGCTCGGCCGGTGTGTGTGGCTGCACAGAGGCCACTTGGGCGACGGCCCTTGGCTTCAAAGTGGACCTGCCTCTAAAGTCTACCCTGAGCATCTGAGCTGCCGACCACAAAGGGGCACTTAGCAAGCCTGGTAGAGGTTTCCGCCCACACCATTCTCCTTTCCTCTGTGGCAGGACACCTGGAATAGCTTCAGGTGTGGCTGTTTGCCCAGCCTCCTTCACAGACCTGAGCTCTGCGTAGAAGCCATTGGTTGGGACTTGAAATTGAGCTGACTTCCCTGGGGGCTATGCCCTTTTGCTCATTTTTGCCCCCTCCTTCTACCTGCCTGGAACATGTGCTTAATGACCGGTGCTTCTGCAGCCCTGCAGGACCACGAGGCCGCCTGGAGTAAAGCATCCTTCAGCAGGGGTGGCAGAGCAGAGGAGGGGCTCCTGAGCCCTGGAGACTGTGCGCCCACCTCGCTGTGTCTTTTCCATGAGAGAAAAACAAGCTCATGTCTTATTTAAGACATTGTTATTTTGAGTATCTGTCACTATCAGTCAAAAAGAATTTCTAAATGATATACTGCACATTTTTAAAGCACTTTCATCCTGGATTATTGAGCCATCAGAAGAGAAGAATTCAATTTTAGAGATGGTAGACACTCCAGTTTGTCCCAATTGCCTTGTTCTTTGCACTGGAAAAATGAAATTCAGTCATTCGTTCATTAGAAACAAACATTTGTCAAGTGGGGAGGACTTATCCAGGTGACAGAGTCCTTCCCCACGACGAACACGGCCTGTGGCTGAGGGGACAAGAGCGTCTGCAACCCGCTGTGAGAGCTGTCACCTGCTGCCCCCGCCCTGCCGGACAGGGGGTGGGCTCTCCATGGCAGCCTGGGGGCACCAGGAAGTGCTTTCTTGTTTTAGATTTATTTATTTATGCATAGAAGGAGTGGGGTGTTGGGGGGGGTGAGGAGATCCCTGAGCACTCCCAGGGCTGGGGCCCCGGGGGCGTATGCACAGAGGAGCCCTAAGGCCCTCCCCCGGGGTCACTGCTGACACAAGGCCCTGGACTGCCCTGGGCGGCTGGCCGGCTGCAGAGCAGACGTCCACGGTGGCCTCGTCTGCTGCTTCTGGCTTCAGAACTCGCCTTCCAGTCGCAGGAAGCGCCAAGCATCAGAGAGCACAGGAGAAAGTCCAGGGCCGAGCTGCTGCCCGGCCTGGGGCAGGCCCCTCCCGAGAGAGATGGCAGTCGAGTGCCCGCGGTGAAGGCCAGCTGCTTCTGGCGGTGGAGGGGCGCGGGCGCGCCCCGAAGCTGGAGGGAGGGGATGTGAGCGCCGCTGAGGCTGGCCTGCGCGGGAGCCAGCGGGTGCTGAGCGCGGAGGGCCGAGACAGGTGTGGGTGGTCCCGCGGGTCGGGGCGGGGCGGGCGGGCCCTGCGGAAGGGGCGGGGCGAGCGCGCGCTGGCCACCGGGCCCACCCCGGCGCCGCAGGCCTCCGCGCCGACCACCGCCCGCGAACCCCGCCTCGTGGTGCCGGCTCGCCCCGCGCGCTCCCCACCCCGTGCAAGACGGCGCCGGGCCGCGTTCAGGCAAGTTTATTTCGTGGCCTGGTCAACATGGCGTCGGGCCTCGTGTGCGGCCCGTGCGTGGCCTCCGCTCCCCGGGAAGGCCCTTCCGCCTGGCGCCTGCGCGAGGCCCCCGGGGCTGACCGCTGCGCCCTGGGGTGGGAAGGGGAGGCCGGGCGGGGCGGGGAGGGCCGCTTCGGGGTTACTGGCCAGTCCCGCTGCCGTCCAGGTCCCGGGAGCGCCCAGGGGCACGTGCCCGCGTGTCCAGCCCAGGGTCACGCCGTGGTGAGCGTCGCTGGGCCGAGGCCTGGCTGGGCGAGGCCCCCACCTGCCTGCGCCGCGCTGCCGGGGGTGCGGGAGGGCGACTCGCGTGGCCGCTTCGGGGCCGTGCGGGCGCCCGAGGGCCGGGAACGGCTCTGCGGCTCCTCCGCTCCGAGCGGCTGCTGTTCGCTCGCTGGGAAACGACCCGCCTGCTCGTGCCGGCGCAGCGTCAGGGCCGGGGCGGGAGTGTGCAGAGACCTTCGCCCCGCAGCGCGCCGCGGCCCTTCTCTGCGGCGCTGGCTGGGCCGGCCGCCTGCGTTGCGTGTGTCCGCCCGCCGCTTGCCGCGTGGTCGAGGGGAGCCGGCCGGGCCCCGCCGAGGTCTGCGGGGAGAGGCAGAGACCTCCGGACACAGGTCGGCCCTGTAATGTGGGGGTCTGCGTCCGGCCCCTTCCCGGGGCCCCCTCCGCCGGCTCTGCTCCCCGTCCGTGTCTGGGACGTGGTCAGGAGTGGGCAGCGTTCTCAGTGGGCGACCCCGAGGCTCCTGGCTCCCGAGGCGCCTGGCGCGGCCGTCCCTCCCACGTGGCCTGGTGGGCAGGCGGGCAGGAGAGGCCGGGCTCACCTCCCACGGCCTGGGGGAGGTGCTTAAGGAGCCGGGCTGCGAGGTCTCTGCTTTATTAGCTTGAGTAGCCCGTGGGCGTGCTGGTCACCGGCCACATCTTCCCTAAGTGTGGGGGATGGAGGCCTCCCCGGAGGTCCAGCTGGGTCAGCCGAGGGCACCCAGCAGCTGAGCTCAGAGGCTCTCCGCCGCCTGTGACTCAGACAGGACCCGCGGCCCCCAGACCGGAGCAAGCCGCTGCCTGGGCTCAGCCCGGCCGCCCCCCACTTCCTTGGAGTGAGTCAGGTGCGGCGGCGAAGCCCAGACCAGCGGCCCTGCCGGCGGACACGTCGCGTTCGGGTGGGTTTGGAGGGGCTCAGCGTCCAGTGGAGGACCAGGGGTCCTTGGCCTCGGGAGGCTGCGGCAGGGGCAGGTGCATAAAGGGACGAAGGAAGCTTTGGCTTGAGCCTCTGGCTGCCGTCAGCCATGAAACAGGGTGACAGCGGAAACCAGCGGGCCGGAAGGGTGTCCCCAGGGACAGGCGTCGGCAGGCGCAGCTGGGTTCAGTGTTCTGGAAGAGCTGGTGGTTGTAGGCAGGGCGGGTGTGAACTGGGGGGCGGGGGTGTTGGGGGGGACATTTGGAGGGTCACCCGCGGCCAACCTGTGGTGCTTTGGAACCACAGCGAGACCCTGTATTTCCCGCTGAGTGACTTGGGACGCCCCGAGGGACTCACTTGGAAAGATTCTGTTTAGCAGCTGCGGGGGGAACAGACTGTGCTGGGACTTGGGGGGCTGATGTGCTGCCGTCCGTGCTGGCGGCGAGCGGTGAGGGGCCGGGCGGGCAGGCCCTCGCGCGAGCGTGGAGGCTGGGCAGAGGCGCCGCCCGCAGCTGCCTGCGCCCCTGTGGGTCACTGCACTCCGGGACCCTCCCCATCGGGGGGACGCAGGCAGCCCTGGGCCCTGCTCACGGGGACGCCAGCTGGGGGCGTGTGCTGCCCCCGAGCCACGGCAGCGGTTCGGCTCCTCCAGACTCCCGGAGAAGCGGGCGGGCCAGCGGACGGGCAGCCCGCCTCACCCTGGCCCTCCCGCAGACTGAGCGGTGCCCTCATCTCATGGCCGGGGCCTAGGGCAGGCTGAAAGGTGGGGGGACAGGGGGGGCAGGGAGGATGGGGTGGCCAGAGAGGTTTTAGGACCTGATCAGGTCTCTTCTCCCATCGCCCTCTTTCAGGTGGCGTGAGGGGCGGCCGCCTGCACACGCCAGCAGTGGCCGCTCGCCCGGCCTCTGGCGCGCACCCCGGGGCAGCACTTGGGCGTGCACCCCCGGCGCCCCCTGAGCCTCGTGTGCTTTGTGGCTGTCCTCTGTGTCTGTGCCTGGCCACTGCTGCTGCCGCTAGGAAGAGAGGGCTGGGGTCCCCCACACCACGGCCCGTTCCGCTGTGCGCTGGGGTGTGCAGGTCCCTCATCGCCGAGTCTCCCTCGGGGGTCGAATGATGTTTCAGCCGACGCCGTTCCTTTGCCCTGCAGGGCAGTCAGCTTTGGGGGCTCTCTTTTCCACTGGACAAAAATCATTTGCTCTATAGGCACAGGATTCCGTCTTTTCCTCTTGGGTCTTCGGCTGACGTTGTTAAGTTGGCATATGACAGCGAGAAGGAGAGAAACCATTTCAATTGCAGACATACGGGAGCCCCACAAGGATGTGAGACCCAAATTGGTCAGGCCTGGAGGCTCTGTCCATCCTGAGCCACGGAAGGGGGGCCTCCGGGCAGGGCCAGCACAGGAAGCTGAGACAGCAGGTGTTTATGGGGGCGTCTCCCGGGTAAAAAGCCTTCTCTGGGCCCTGCCCTCTCTGGGCCCGGCCTCCTCGGTTAAGAAGTGGTGACGCCTCTGGGTCCGCTGGGTCGTGATGGCTTTCAGTGGAAACAGCCCACACACCCTGGGGCCCACCGTGGGGGGCTTGTTCTACCCCGTCTGTGCTTCCCTGGCAGAAGCCACCCGAGCCGTCCTCGTCTTTCTCCGGAGCCTCTCACGCCGGCGCCCCTGGACCTACGGAGAGACCCATTAGCCAAAGCCCAGCGCCACGTGTCCCGCCGGTGTTTTTGCCCCAGTGGGACAGAGCCCGAGGCCTGAGAGCATCCCTTTTCTGGGCGTGGAGGATGCTGGTCCTGGAGTGAGGTGGGGTGGCCGTGCCTGTGTCCCAGAGCCAGTTTTCTCACTAAATGAACCGGGCAGAGGACACCAGGCCCTGGGCTGGGGGGTGTGGCCACGCTGGCCGGGCCTCGGCCCACACGTCAGAAGGAACATAGCCGCTGCGTGCTGGGCACACATGTGCCAGACGGCAGACGTGGCTTCGCCTGTTCACACGCATTCCCACCACCCTCGGGGGGGCTTTTATTTCCACCTCTGGTGTCCAGTGGGGAGCTCCTGGAATGTGGGGACACAGCAGACTGAGACTCCAGAGCTCTTTCTACAAATGTTGCTGCCTCTTTAAAAGAAAAAAAAAAAGACCAAAAGAAAAATCACAAGACAAAGCTTTTCAACAGCATTGGCATGGAACTGGAATTTCATTTGGAAGCATTTATTCATTTCCCTGTTATTCATCCTGGTTCTGTTCCTTCCTCCCCCCGCCCCCCCACCCCAACCAGAGAGCCCCCCAGCCATTCACTTAGCACTTCAAAGCGGGAAGGATGTGCTCAGAGCAAACGCGTTTTGCAGGCATCCTAACAAAGCCTTTGATTTGAATGTCAATGCCGTGAGTATGATTAAATGTAAGATTTGCTTGTACAGTCCCCAGCTGCAAAATAAGTTGTACAGTTCGATTCGTTCACCACGTGGCTGGGGATACAGCCCCTCGGGGTTGCCATGGCGACGCCGCTAATGAGCGTGTGGTGTGCAGCTTGGGATGGAGCCTGTGCTGCCAGCACGGAGTGAAGGGTAATGGGTTGGCGGGGTGGGCCCCCTGCTCCTCCCGAGCGCCCCCAGGGGTGGCCGGTCCCCCTTGCGTGGGGTCTGGACATCTGTGCGGACACGTGAAAATGGCCCTTCCCCCCGGAGGCACAGCCGGCCACAGGCAGGGATTTGGTTCGCTGCCCTCGCCCCAGCCATGTGCCTGCCCCCGCCCACGTGCTGCCCCTGGACAGGAGTCGGGAGGTATAACCCAGGCGCTCCTGACCGGCCTCTGCGGTCCTCAGTGGCCCGGGCACCCCGGCCCTCGGCCCTCTGGCTCTCCCAGAGACACGGCCTCACCCTCAGCTGGCCTCCGCTGCGTGCTTGGTCCTTGGACTTGAGGGAGCCCTGCGTGACGTCAGGAGCAAGACGGGACCGTCGGGGGCAAGAGTCAGAGATGGAACAATAGCACGTGGCCCTCCCGCCCGCGAGGGGAGACCCCATGCCTGACGCCCCCCGGGTGCACCTTGACGGCTGAGACAGAGGACTCGGTAGAGCGGGAGGTCAGCCAGGGAGCTCCCGGCTGGCACAGGAGACGGAGCCGTCAGGCTGAGGCTCGCTGCCGTCTCCGGGAAGGAGCCCGGACCTTCGGTCTCCCTGGGAAAGGCCTCATGGAGAGAAGTGGCAGGTGGCCATCCCAAGCGGCCTCACCTGCCTTGGCGCCCTCACGGACCCAGCCTCCCCCGGCGGCGTCTTGTGCTCCCTGAGGCTGTGTCCTGAGCATGTGAAGCTCCGTTTTCCGATTTTCCGTTTTCTGTCCCGTCCTGGGCTCTGGTCCGTGACCGCAGACTTCTCCTTGGCTCGTTGCTGCCGCACCCCCGGAGGCTCCCAGGAAACCTTGTTCAGGGGCTGCGTGACCCCGCGGGAGCAGGGCTCCCCACACCTGCTTGGCTGGATCCCCTTCTCGCCCATGTGCTGGGTGGGCAGCCCCTGCTGGTCTGGGCCTGAGGCAGGGACTTGGGGAGCTCTCACACGGCTGAAACGAAAGGGCTCTGTAAGATGGGAAGGGCGCCGCTCCGCGCGGGGGGCACCTCAGGACGCGTGGGGAGTTAGCCGCTGCAGGTCTGTGTGCACCCCCGAGGTGTGGGCAGCTCCAGGTTATCAATATCCTCATTAAAACGCCCCAAGAGTCACACTGGTGAGATGTTCCCTTAATCTCCTCTGCAGGGTCCTTGGAAGAATTCATTAAGGCTGTAGAATGATTTGATAACCCCAGATAATAGGTGAGACAGGAGTGTAAACTTACATTATGAAGACAGGAATTGGATTGTTTTCTGGAAGGCTTACGCAGGCGGTGGGGTGAAGGCAATTTCAAAAGGTGCTTCGGGACGCCTGGTAAGGAATGAATCTAGAAATTGGCTGTTGTCCATACACTTCTTTTTATGGAAGGGAACAGGGATTGTCCCGGAGAGAGGTTCGAAAGCAGCCGGCTTCTGTCTGCAGCCGCTGGCGGAGGGATCTCAGGCCAAGCCAGACATGCCCGAGCTCTCTGTTTCCTCCTCGGACAGTAAAAACCCTGAAAATCTGCTCCACCGAACCGGATTCCCAAGCTGACAGCTAGACAGACCCGAGGGTTCTCTGTTCCGGTGAGGCTGCTGGGCTCGGGGCTCGGAAGCTCTGAAGTTCTGCGTGGGACCACGCTATGAAAGTTTGGGTACGGCCCGGCCAGTCTCGGGGAGGAGGAGCAGCTGAGGGCCGAGGGGTGGGTTTCTCTGGCAGTGAACTTCTTCCCTGGATCCTTTCACTCCCTCGGGGCACTCTGAACCCCAGGGGGCTCCCTCCTGCTGTCCCCATCCACAAGCGTCATGCAGGGCGGCCCCCAAGACCTCAGCTCCGTGTCAGTGCCACAGCACCCCACGGCCACCAGATCGAGTGTTCCGAGCAGGGATGAGTAAAGAGACGTGTCCAGCGTGAGTCTGCCCTCTGGACGCGTCTCCTGAGCCTCGGCACTGTGGTCTGTCCCCAGGGCAGGAGGCTTTGGCACCATGCCCAGGCAGGCCTGTGGGCACACTCCTGGGGTACCTGGAGAAACCGCCCGTTGCCTAAGGGAGGCAGGTGCTTCGAGTGGGGAGCAACAAGAGGCCTTTGCCCTCCCCGTGGCAGGAGCCGCTGCTGCCCATGGGGCCTCAAGGGCCTGGGGCCTCTGCAGGGGCAGGCTCACCGAGACCTGAGAATCTCGTCTTGCTCAGAGTGAGGCTGAGCCTGGGGGAGTCCCCCACGCTCTCCTGGGCACCCCCGATGTAGGGCTTGCGCCCAGGTGCCCCCGCGCCCCTGAGGACTCACCTCCGCGCACTCTTCATCCGTGACTCTGACGCGGCTTTCGCCCGCTGGTGCCCACTTGTTCTTGTGTCCAGCTCTGGAGTGGCCGGGGCGGGTTCTTGTGCCCAAAGAGTCTTCACGTCGGCCTGTCCAGAGGCAAACCCAGGGCCCCAGGCCTGTCCTAACCTCACGACCAGTGGCAGCCCCGTCCCGGCAGCTGTGACCGTCTTCTCTGCACCCCGCCACGTCCTCGGTCGCCCCGCTGCCCCCACCCCCCACGCCACTCCCAGGCCGCGACTGGTCTCTTCCTTGCAGACGAAAGCGCAGGCAGGTCTGGGGCGCTCACCCCTGAGCAGGCAGGACGAGTGGCTGGTGGTGCCCGTGGCGGCCCGTGGCCGCCTTCCCGGGGCAGCTCACCCCACGCCTCCCCGTGTTCCGTGTGATGGGAGGAGAAGCCCGTCGGCCCGCGCAGCAGTGCCAATGAGGCAGGACATCGGGGCGGGCAGGGAGCGCCGAGGGGCTGAGGCTCGCCCCCCACGCAAGGCCCTGTCTCCCTGGCGGGCTCTGCCGTCACTGACCCAGCAAAACCTGACCTCGACATGAGCACGGACGGACCGGCCACGCGGCTTCGGGTCCACGTCGGAGCGATGCGCTCCCGGTGGCTGCGGCTCCTCTGGCCAAACACGACGATCGAGCTGACGGGTATTAGCAAGTTGAAGCTAAATAAAAGAAGAAAAGTTAAAGCTCTTTTCCAGGTATCATCACGTAACTGGAAATTTCTTAGTCAAGGCAGGATCCGGAGGAGGGCGCAGAACCCCGGCTTTGCTGCCGGCCCCCCGATTTAGCTCCGTGGCCTCACGCACCCCAGAGGCTGAACCGAGCCAGGCCCCCTCGTGTTCCTGATTCCGCTTCCTCCTGCCTGCGCACGAACTCCGCCTGCCTGAGCGTCTCCCCGACCCTGCGGGGCCGGCTGAAGATCTGCCAGATGCGGACGTGAGGGGCTGGCGCGGGCCCTGGCCTCCCCTCTGCAGCCGGTGTCCAGCGGCCGCGGGGACCCGTGCGTGCCGGCATCCGTACCTGCCCTCGGCCGGCCCGCAGCGGAGGGAGAGTTATTCGCGGCTGCTTGGAGGCTGACAGATAGGGGAGCAGACCCTGTTTGGAGACGTTCAAACTTATTTCACAGTTAATACAGCATCTGGGGCACATTTTCCTACTTTTATGCCAATTTTTATGTGTTTCTGCCACACAGTCGGAAGCCAGGATCATAAAGAAGAAGGAAAATGGCACAAAAAATAAAAGTAAATAAGCGCATTCTGCTTTAACGCTCCCAGGAGCCTCTAGTCCGGCAAGCTTATGAGTTAGAGAGAAAAAACAGCAGAGCAAAGCGGGGAGCTCGGCGGCGGGCGCCCGGCGGTCAGGCGGAGGCACTGGGCGGGAACAGCTGCCGCACGCAGGCCCGGCTCGCGAGTGTCCACGCGTGTGCGGACGCAGGCTCACACGCCCTTCGCTGCTGGGGCCTGGGGCTGGCCGCGGGCCTGATCTTAGTGGGGCTGGCCATTGGTCAGTGCAGTGCTGGACATCACCGGGTGAGGGTGCAGATCCGAGCGGGAGTTCCTGGACCCGCGTGCTGTGGGCAGCTGCCCTCCCTGCCCACCTGGGATCGCAAGGCGGCCGGGTCTGTTAGTGGCCCTGGCTCGGGACCTGGCCGCCAGCCGCGTGTGTCGCTGTCCCGTCCACACGCGGCCTGTGCCGTTGCTCCATGAGTGCCAGGCCCTCCATCCGCTCTTCCCTGGTCTGGGCCTTGGCAGCTGAGGGGCGGGCTCCGGCTGGCTGGCTGGTTGGCTGGTTGGTTGATTGACTGGTTGATTGACTTTTGCTCGCTGTTTCGCATTTTGAGCTGGGGCTGCCAGGTGCTGGGGTCCCACCCACAGCGAGCGCCTGGGGCCCTCGGCTCCCCCCCCCGCTGGGTCTCGGCACCTCCGTGGCTTCTCCCACCCACCTGTGTGGCCGTTGATGTGAATGTCCTGTCCTTGACACAGTTTCAGTTACGTCAGGTGTGAAGACGCCAGCCCTCGAGATGCTGTGGGGTTGCTGCAGCTGGGCGGAGGGCCCTGGGCAGTGGGGAGGCGTCTCGCCACCTCGTGTGGTCTGCCCCGGGCAGCCTGAGGCTGGCCCCTGCAGGGCAGCGCCGCCCATGCCGGGCGACAGAGCTTGCCACCCCCGCTCCTGCAGGCTGAGCCGCCCGGGTCACGCTGTCTGCCGGGCGGGGTCGGTTGCACTGCTGTGCTCTGGGCTGAGACTGACCAGAATTAGCCGGATTTACAGCCCAGGCCTCGGGGAGCCCGCAGGCCTTCGGGGCCCCCGCGTGTAGCTCCCTCAGCGTGTGCCTGAGCGTGCGCGCTCCAGCGAGCGTCACGCTGCGTCCCTGTCTTTTTAGAGCAGGATTTAAAAAAAAGATTGATTTATGCATACAAGAGCTGGGGTGCAGCGCAGAGGTGCGGTGGGTGGGAGGACTCACCAGAGACAGAGCGGGGAGCAGGACAGGCGGATCTGCTGAAATCCACTGCTGAGGGGAGCAGCGGGGAGACAGGAGAGGTCTGCTGCGCCCTGTGGGAAGCTCCCTGGCCGGGATCGAACTCGTGCTGCAGTGGCTGCAGACAGCTTCGTAGTGCTGAGACTTCACCCCTGAGCCACCAGGGAGGCCGGGTCAGGATTTTTGACTTTGCAAAGAGCCCTCCAGGGGTGGCTTGACTGCCCTTGCTCGTTCACGCCACTGAGGTAACTGCCAGGCGGCCCACACGGGTTCTGGGACTCGGGCTGGGCGTCCGCAGCTGCTTGTCTCCCAGGCGCCATCGCACGCTCTCGGTCCCAGCGAAGCAGTTTGGCCAAAATCCTGAGCTCAGGAACTTTCCTGATAAGCAGAATGAAGCTGCCATGGGCTGAGCCAGGCTGGCGTCTCACAAGGCTCCGCTTCTAAGGACCCCGGCCTCGGAGCGGGGCGATCTCCGCCCCACAGGCCTCACCAGGCAAACACAAGTCTCGGCCGCAGCTGTGAGAGAAGTAGGGTTTCAGAAGGATTCAGGTGCGACGTGACGGGCGCGGGGTCGGCAGGAGGTGTGAGTCTCACTGATCTCCAGTCTCCAGGACAGCCCGACGCTTGGTGACGGGAAGGGAAGCAGAGACTCGCCGTTATCTGAAGCTGTTCCCTTTCATCCCCCGCCCACCTCGGGCCCCTCGGATCCCCTAAAGCTTCAGGTTGCCCAGACCCACGGGAACACTAATGAGGCCGAGTCAGGCCTGCCCCCGCCAGGGCCTGTCCTCCCGCTGCCGAGAACCTTCAGAGCTTCATCCCCTGCGTTTATGACGCCAGAAAAGCCAGGGCTCCTCCAGTCTGTTCTCGGCCCCAGTGGGTCCATTCAGAGCACATGCACTGCACGCCCCTGCTCCCCACTTTCAGTGCACTCGGTCTGCTGCAGGCAGGGCTGGGCACTCCGCCACGTCCTGGGAGCTGGGGCCTGGTCTGGATTTGAATCCAGCGGGCGTTGCCTTCATCCTCCCGACTTCAGGGAGAAAGTCCGAGTCTGGCCTTGAGACCGCACTTCAGCCCGAGGTTTGCAAGTGACAGAGTCGTGACGGTGTCGGCTGAGGGAGAATCGCTGGGCAGAGCAGGGAGGGGAGGGCTCTGAGGCGGGCGATTTTCTCCCACTCATGCCCGTCAGGGTCAGCCAGTGGGGGTCTGGGAGCGTCCCTCCAGGATGGTGGCTGGCGCCTCTGTGGCCCCTTTTCCCCTTTGCCCACATCAGCCCCGAGCCCAGAGCCCTTCCACGACGGAGGCTCCAGCACAGCCCCCAGAGCTCAGGGGTGCAGCTTCGGGCCACATCTGGCCCGGGGGGAGCGTGGCTTGGGGACTAGGTTGGCTGGGATGGAGCCCGCTCCTCCCTCGTCACAAACGTCTGGGGAGGCCGGTGGCATGTGAGCCGCTCAGCACACAGTCAGACCGCAGCCTGGCGCCAGGCTTCCGCGCTCAGCACACAGTCAGACCGCAGCCTGGCGCCAGGCTTCCGCGCTCAGCACACAGTCAGACCGCAGCCTGGCGCCAGGCTTCCGCGCTCAGCACACAGTCAGACCGCAGCCTGGCGCCAGGCTTCCGCGCTCAGCACACAGTCAGACCGCAGCCTGGCGCCAGGCTTCCATGCTCAGCACACAGTCAGACCGGGCCGGCGCCAGGCTTCCGAGCGCGAATCCCAGCCTTGCCTTCCCTCCAGGCCGTTCCCCTGGTCCACGTCAGCCTGCAGCTGGCAGGAGTGTGGCGCGCAGAGCTCTCCTCGGGGCCTTTGCCAGGAGCCGAGGGCTTCCTTGCAGCCACGTCAGGGCGCGCGTCGTCCTTGCCAGCCCACGGCTGCCGAGTGTCGTGGATGAGGCTTGCGGGCTGCGTCCCGGGCGGGGCAGTGGGCGGATGTGGGCGCTTCCTCGAAGGACGCCACTGGTTGCGGCTTCGGAGAAGGAAAGGATCTCCCCAGAGTCTCGGCCGGAGGGGAAGGCGTCTGGGTGGAACCCTCAGCACGGCCAAGGGTGTCTCCGCACATTTGCAAGGAGGTGGGTGGAGAAGGTGCGGCTGAGACCCGGCGCCAGACCGGCCTCCCGGCCCGCGGCGGCTCTCCGGCCAGGAGAGCGCGTTGGGCGGCGGCTTCCTGCTGCTCTCGGGTGCCGGAGGCTGTGGGCCCCGCCGTCGGCGCTTTGCTCCCGGCACCCTGGGCCCGTCCTTGCGCGTCCTTGGCCCGTGTTCTCATCGGGATGGCGGCGAGAATGGTAGGCCCTGCTTGTCGGCACCCCGCAGAGTGAGAGCAGATTCTGCCCGATTCTGCCGTCGGCTAATGGGGGCAGAATTGGACAGTTTCGCCCAACTGGAAAGCGGGGTGGGACTTAAGGGAACCCCCGATTGTAGAGCAAAGAACACTGAGTTGGAATGAGGCCTGTGCGCACACCCCAGTGCCGGGTGATCCGGGCGGGCAGGTGTGGGAGCCGGACGCGGGAGGTCTCCGCCCATCCACCCACTGGGGCCCACTGGCCTCCAGGCAGGCCAGGCAGGGCTGTGGGCAGGGTCTCTGCGCCACCACCGGCTGACCGCCGCGGATGGGGCACCCACAAGTGGGCGTGGCGCTGGGTCAGTAAGCCTCACTCGCAGGAGCGGCCAGTGGGCCAGCGTCTTCCTCGGCTCGAGCTGGTGACCCGACACCCACCGTCCTGCCGCCTTCGTCGGGCAGCGCGCCCGGTGCCGAGCGCCAGGCCGCTACCTCTTGGTCTCCTCGAAGATGGCGCGTTACTCTGGTTGCGGCTGGAGGAGAGCCCAGTGGGCGGCTCAGGCCGCTGGGGTTGGTCAGCAGGGGGGTGGCACGGGGCGCCGGGCAAGAGGGGCTTGAATGCTAACAGGTGGAAAAGCGCAGGAGAAAATGGGTGAGACAGCAAATATTTTTGCAGAGATGACTCATCTCATGACGGCGGTTCACAAACCCATCGTGGAGCCAAAAGAGGCTGTCCAGGCAGAGCTGGACGCTGAGCCGGCAGGGAGCGCCTCCTGTTCCCACCCCCAGGAGTTCAGGCACTTGCGATTTTATTTTTTTTTAAAGATTTATTCATTTATGCAGGGGTGCAGGCCAGAGGTGTGGGGGTGAGAGGATTCACCAGATACAGAGTGGGGAGCAGAACAGGCAGATCCACCAAAATACACTGCTGAGAGGAGCAGCGGGGAGACAGGAGAGGTCTGCCGCGCCACTTGGAAATCTCCCTGGCTGGCTTCGAACTCGCGCCGCAGCTGCCCACAGCTCCACAGCACAGCGCTTAACCCGTTATCCCACCAGGGAGGCCCACACTTGTGATTTTAGATTAAATGCCGATAGATGAAAAAATAAAGGTGTCCTTGTATTTTAATTTCATCTCTTCAGGATGAATTCCTGGCCAAGATGTTTCCCCCCTGTGTTTACTGTAAAGATTGGCCCTTATTTTAAGAGTGTTTATTTTAAAGGGTTACTTTCATGTGAGTTCTCCTTACATAAGACATGCAGCCTTCATCTGAAACCCTCGCCTTTTGAAAGGAGACTTTGAAGTCCTTGAGTACAATAACCACATCTAATTCATTCTTCCCTGGTTCTCAGAATTCCGTTTCATAGCCAGCCGGCACTAGCTGAGTATCCACTTCCTTTGTGAGTCACGTCACCTACTTCTCCTGCTCCAAAATATCTATGCAGCCGTCATATTAGCTGACAGCTCGGGACCCGAAAAATGACTTCGGAGACAGCGATGCAAATCACCCAGGCATTAATTATGATTGTTCTAGCACCTTGAACGTTTTTTTGTCAAGTATGAAAACTGTTGGAGATAGGTCCTTAAGGAATGAAAAAGTAGCAAAGCTGACATTTCTGCGGGGTGCTGTGGTGGACACGCTGGAGACAGGCTGCTGGCGTGTGGCATGTCCGGGTTCAGCAAGAATCGAGAGGAGTCTGGTCTCTGTCAGTTATTCTGCAGGGCGAACGTGATCACCTTGGAGAACTGTCATTTTCAGTCCTAAGTTTGGATTCGCTTTAAAAATTTTTAACTGAGGCAGAATTGACATTTACTGTTCCAGGGCTACCACAGAGTGATCTGATAGCGGTCTGTTTTGTGGAATGTCCCCACAGTCAGTCTCCTTAGCACCCGTCAGCATGTGTGCTCACGGCCCCCTCGTGACGAGGGCCTTGGAAGACCCTGCTCTAGCAGCTCCCTTTGTACTTGTCGGCCATTAAGCTTTTATCGCATAGATGATCGGCAGGTATTTCCTGCTGCTCCAGAGGTTGCCTTTGCATCTTGGCCATGCTTTCGTTTGCCATGCACAGTGTTCTAATTTGATGTATCCCACTCATTTATATTTGCTTTTGTTGTAGGAGCGAAAAAAATAATTGGCCGAGACCAATGCTAGCAAGCACTTAGGCTGTTTTCTTCTAGCTGTTTCAGGCCTCCCATCTAAGTCTCTAATAATCCCTTTGAGCTGACTTTGCATGATGTTAGACCGCAGTCGGTTTCATTGTTGTATGAGTGACTGCCCCATTTTCTCAGCACCAATTATCAAAGACACTGTCCTTTCTCATCATGTATTTGTGGCTTTTTTGTCATAAATTAATCGAGCATTTATTCATGAGCTTATTTCTGGGTTCTCTGTTCTGTTCCGTTAATCTGTTTGTCTATTTTAATGCCAGTACCACACTATTTTTACCACTATAGCTTTGTGGTATAGTTTGAAATTAGGGCACAGGACGCTCTAACTTTGGGGCCTTTTGTCGTTAGGCACAGATTTCATTGCTGTTTGTTCTAGTTCTATGGAAGATGCCATTGGAATTTTGACTGGGATTGCACTGGATCTAAAGATGACTTTGGGTGGTATGTTTGTTATAATAATGTTAATTCTTCCAGTCCACATGGCGTGTTTTCCATTTGTCTCTTATTCAGTTTCTTGCCTAAATGTCTTCTAATGTTCAGTGTCTTTCACCTTCCTGCTTAAATTTATTCTTAGTTATTTTGTTCTTTTTGATGTAGTTATGAATGGGGCCGTTTTCTTGATTTCTTTTTATGATCACTCATTATTCAGTGTGTCGAGAAACAGTGGATTTTCGTGTATTGGTTTTGTGTCCTGCACATTTACTGGATTCATGTATGTAACAGGTTTTTTTGGTGGAGTCTTTAAAATTTTCTGTATAGCATTAGGTCATCTGTAAATAGTTACAGTTTTACTTCTTCCTTTCCAATTTGGAAGCCTCTTTGTTTTCTCCTGCCTCGTGAGGTTGCCCAGGACGCCAGGACTTGTGAGTGGACGTGTGAGGCGGGTGCCCTCGCCTCGGTCCTGCCTCGGTCTGGACTGACCTTGGCAGCGTCTTCCCCTTCCCTCCTTCACACTGTGCCGTCTCCGGAGCCCTTATCAGGACGTGTTCCCCTGGCATCGCTTTCCCTGGGATGTCGTCATCCTTTCTGCCGTGAGCACCTCCCAGGAACGTTGATAAACCCGTTTTCCGTGAGGTGTTGGGCCGCGTGTTTGGTCTCTCGAATGAAAGCGCCGACCCCGTCCCTGCTTTGAACCTCATTCGACCCACTCACATTTCGTGCCGTCGTGTCTTGGGTGCTCTGTTGTGCGCTCACATGTGTGGGCCTGCTCTCTGGGGGTGCATTTCTCTCAAGTCAAAGGCCTCGCTGTGTGCGTGGGCGAGGAGCAGACCCGCCACGCTGCGGAGCTGGCGCGAGCGGCTCCCTCCAGTGTTGCTGCCGACCTGTGTGGCCGCTGACCTGTGGGCCACGTTGTCGGGGGGGCCTGTCCCCCTACGAAACTGGCAGCTAAAGCCTGTGCGTCTTGGACCCGTGTAAAATGGGGGCTCCCTGCATGCAATAAGTTTAGTGTTCAGCCACAAAAGTGCAGTGAAAGTCTGCAAACATCACGGATTTCCGTGCTTATGCCCCAAACAACCTCACGGCACCCGGAAGTTTCTGTGCATTTTTCATCCAGTGAAATAAAATCTACTTTTTGGACAGTGATTCATCTCTGTTCACAACGGGGAACACAGCTGTCTCTGTGCCGAGCAGATGGCCCGCCCCGCCTTCTGGAGATCCAGAACATGGGGAACCCGCCTCCCCCCGCAGCCTCTCGGGCTTTCTGACTACATGGTGTGGGAGCGCGAGGTGGCACCGGGCAGGGGGCGGCGGCGCGACCTCGGGATGGCCGGGCGCTGGCCGGGGTGGGGTCCGGCAGACGCTGGGCGGCTCGCATAGCTGCTCTGACCCCTGGTCGACCCCGGTGCTCCGCCTGCTCCCCGGTGCTGGGACGCCGCGCCGGCTTCACTGCCTCCCCGAACCAGGCGTGATGCCTGCCCGCCCGCGCGCCCGGCCCCGGACGTCCTGCTGTGCCAGCGCGGCCGAGGCTCTCCGGGAGCCTCTGTTCAGGGCGGCGGGCGGCCGTGTCTCGCGGGAAGGGTGCGCTCTGGCGTGCTGCGCCCCACGCCGCCTCTGCAGCGCTCTCGGGCACGGCCTCCCTGGCAGTGCCAACGGTGGTCCGGGCAGCCTCAGCCGCAGATGCCCTCTGGCAGGCTCCAGGCCAACCCCGCATGGTGGCACGACGCCCCTCGGGAGGAGGGTGGGAGCGGAGAGCAGCGGCGGCGGCCGGGGAGCGGCGCAGGAGGGAGACCTGTGTCGTCCCGCGCTGGAGAGGCCTCTGCGCCGTCTGCGGGCAGGTCGCTGCTCCACCGGCCCCACCGCACGCGGCTTTCAATGAGGACGCGCGTGGATGAGGTCCCGGACAGCGGGCAATGGCCCCCCGCCCCCCGCCTCGGGCCACACTTTGCTGCTGGTGTGAATTCTTGCCCACGAGGGCGCCCCCTGTGAGCTCCCGCGAGCCCCGGAGCGCCTGCTGGGTGGCCTGGGGCCCGAGGGCGAGGAGTGTGCGGACCCCCAGGAGGCTCTGCCAGGACCCTGCCCGAGACCCCTGCAGGCGCGGGCTGGGGTGGGGCGCAGCGGGTTCAGCCGAGGAGCCTCGCCCAAGGGGAGACCTCGCCGCCGGCCCCTCGCTCTGCGCGCCCTTGGATTTCCGCGGCGCATCCTCCCGAGGGGACTCCTCGGGCCCAGGGCCACTGTCCAGCCACAGCCGTCCGCCCACCTTCCTCACCGCGGTGGCCCTCGGGCCTGGCGCGGGGGGCAGGCTGAAGGGCATAAAGGGGCCTCTGTTTCCCGGCCGGGAGGGGCTGGCGGTTGAGCCCCAGCTGCAGAGCTCCGCCCCGCGAGCCGCGAGGGGGCAGCAGGGCAGTGCCGGTGAGTGGGCGTCCCGCTGCAGCCCCGGTGCCGCGTTCCCCGCACTTGCAGCTCTCAGCCCTCCGATGCTGCAGTGTGTGTGTGTGGGGGGTGCCGGCTCCAGGAAGCGCGGCTGGCGAGTGGCGGAGCGGGGAGCACAGCCCAGGTGTGACGCGGAGTTTCGGGCTCGCTCTGTGCTTACGACGCGAGGACGAGACGAGGAAAACGCGTGAGAGGGAGAGAGCGGGGCCAGAGCCGTGGCGGGAGACGGGCACGGCCACGCCAGGGTGTAGGACACGGCCCAGGGGTCATCCTGGCCACTCCCCTGCCAGACGGGGGACGGGGGGGGGGTGGGGGCGGAAGCGCCTGTTCTGGCTTCAGGGGCCTCCAGGAAAGGTTTTTTGACCTTTTCAAACTATGACAATGTGATGAAACATCTTAAATGTAGGTAGGCATTGGGGTTTCTCCCGTTCTTCTGTGCCGGTACCGCAGAAAACCCACAAGCTCCTAGGTCTTCTCCCGGCCTAGGAGCCGACGTGAGCCTTGGCTGTCTCTGACTCTCCGAGGGGCACATCTGTCTTCTCTGCCATTTTGGGCTTTTTGTTTTGTTTTTTTAAAAGATTTATCTATTTATACATACAAGAACTGGGGTGCAGGCTGGAGGGGGTGAGAGGATTCATCAGAGACAGAGCGGGGAGCAGAACAGGCGGATCCACAGAAATCCACTGCTGCGGGGAGCAGCGGGGAGACAGGAGGGGTCTGCTGCGCCCTGTGGGAAGCTCCCTGGCCGGGGATCGAACTCGTGCTGCAGTGGCTGCCGATAGCTTCATAGGCTGAGACTTAACCCTGCGCCCCAGGGAGGCCCCCTTCGCGACCATTTTGTTTCCACGACAACCACGTAAGGCATCGTGTGGTTGGCCAGTAACACGGTGTTTCTGTTTTTCTCCAGGGCAGGGACATCGGGACAGGCCTGCCTGTGCGGGCGACGGGAATCGCGCTTCCCTCCAGGAGCTTTATGGATTCCCGACAAGGAGTCTCCCCTCCAGGGGAGGCGCTGAAAGGAGACTGAAGACAGCGTGGGTGGAGGAGCGGCAAGGCCACACTCACGAGCTCGCCTCCGCTGGCCTGCAAGGACGCTCACCGGGAGGACACATACGGTGACCCAGCTCCCGGCTGGCTTTGAGGAGCCCTGTCAAAATAGAAACTGTCGGCGCTAACGGGAGGCCGGCAGGGCGGCCGGCAGCTCCTGGCCAAGCAGTGAGGGCCAGTTTCGGAGGGAAATTGCGCATAAAGCTTTTGAAGATGTGACCTGGGACCTCTGTGAGGAGGAGGGGGCGGTAGCGAGAGTCAGCCAGGTCGTGCTCAGCGTTGCGGCTTGTCCTCAGAGCCAGCCCCCCAGCCCCCGCCGGCCTCGCGGTGGACGGTCCCGCCGCTGCCCCCTGCATCAGCTCTGCGCTGCAAGCAACAGGTAAGCAGGCCGAGTGTCTTCTGTTCGCGGTGCAGGAACAGAAAATGCCGTGTTCGGGTCGCAGTGCTGTGAATTAGCCTCTTTGCTTTTCTATCGACGTGTTTAGCCCAGAGTAAGTGGTTCACCCCAGGGCCATTTGCCCTCCCGCAGGGGACACTTTGACGTGCAGCCGCTGGGCAGAGGCAGGAGCAGCCCAGCCCCCGCGGCCACGGGCCTGGCTGGGAGAACGCCCGCTGACCAGCGCCAGCCCTGGGGCCTGGGCAGTCCTCCAGAGCCTGCCCCCACCAGGCAGGCCCTGGGCAGCCAGGTTGGCTTCTAGGGAGTGAAAATCTTGCTGCTTAACGTATCAAGCACAAAGGTGCCCCCACGGGCGAGCAGAGCCGTCGTGGAGGAAAGTCTCAACAGGCTCCTGGGGGAGATGGAAGGACGGTGGGTGCCGGCCGGTGGAGCGGGCCGCAGGTGCTCCTGAGAGGGCGTGCACTGTGTTCTCTGTCTTGTGTTCTGATAAAGCTTTATTTAAACTCTGGAGGGTCTGCACTGAGCCTGGGCCGTGTTTGACCATCAGAGTAAAAGACAAGAAATACACAAGACGTGCACCTCATTCGTGCGTGGACGTGTAAAATGAGAATGACCACAGTCGTGGGCGTGTGTGTGTGCGCCCATGTACATGCGCCGTGTAAATGTTAAGGCAGCCTCTGCTGCATGAGAGAATAAGGGGGGGCCTCCCTGGTGGCGCAGCGGTTGAGCGCTGAGTTCGACGCCCAGCCGGGGAGAGTCCCACATGGTGCGGCAGACCTCTCCTGCCTCGCCCGCTGCTCCCTTCAGCAGTGTATTTCTGATCTGCCTGTTCTGCTCCCCGCTCTGTCTCTGGTGAACCCTCTCGCTGCCCCACACCTCTGGCCTCCTGTACCCCAGCTTGTATGTATAAATAAATAAATCTTCAAAAAAAAAAAAAAAGAGAGAATAAGGGGATTTTCCCGTAAGAGACCAGGAGACGGCTGTTCTGCAGAGCCTGCTGTGGGGGGCGCTGCCTGGCCTGGGGGCTGCCCTCCTCTGCCCCCCCAGAGCAGCCTGGCCCTGTAGGCGTCTCACAGGCCGTGGCGGGTGTGAAAAGGAGGAGGCGCCTTCCGGGGCAGGCTCGGGACCACGCGGGGGCCGACTCGGGCTGGAGATAGCGGGGCCAGTGCAGACCGCAGGCCCGCGCCCCTGTCCAGCCTGTGGGGGTCCCGAGGTGGGTCAGGAGCCGTCACTGTCGCTGAGGCTCACACCGTCTGCGCCCCAGTGCTGACTGACCCGGCGCCCAGTGTCCAGGTGTGTGCTACCTGCTCAGGAGCCTCTGCGGCCACACCCTGGGGCCGCCCTGTCTGCAGCTCGGCTGGCAGAGCGCGGCTGCGGCTCTTCTGTCCACGCGTGGCGGGCGGCGCTGGGGGCAGCCTGCTCTGCCCGCTGAGACCGGGGCCTGGCTTTGCCCTCGTGAGCTCTCTGTGGCCCTTCTGGGTCTCCATGCTGCGGGCTGACTGTGCGTCTGCTCAGGTCCCGGGGAACTGCCCCGCGGCGCTCTTCTGTGGCGGCCAGCAGGGCGCCCGGCCTGCGGGCGAGGGGGGGGTTTGTCCTCGGGCGAGGACCCCCTTGTGTGTGTCGCTCTCGCACCCGTTTTCCGATGGCAGCAGCTGGTGTCCTGTCTGACGTGGGCGTGGGCTGTGAGCTTGGCAGGGGGCACTCTCTCCACGGGCGGGAACAGAGGGGTCGTGGGGAGCTCAAGGAGAGGGGGTGCGTGTGCTTGAGGGGCCTGGAGCCCTGTCGTGGAGGAGGAAAGGGGCGTGTACTGTCCCGGCGAGGGCACTGGGTGTCACGAGACCGCCGCCAGTGCCCGGCGGAGGCGAAGCCCCTTCCCGGCTCTGGGAGGCGGCCTCCGGAGGTTCTGGGACAGGGCCGAGAGCGTCCCTCTGCGAGTGCGCGGAGCTGCGTTGTCCGGGGCGCTCCACCCGGCGCGTCTCTCTGCTGTGCGACAGGGACACTGCCTGGGCACCTTCTTCACACGAGGCGCTGGGCTTGCTGTGTGTGTGCGTGCGTGTGTGCGCGCATGTGGCGCACGTGTGTGTGTTGGCTGGGCACACAGGGATGATTAAAACCAGCACTCTGCTCCGCTGGAGGGTCACAGCGAGTACAGCCGGGTGTTGAGGGGTGTGTGTGAGTGTGTGTGTGTGTTCGTGTGTGTGTGTGCATGTGTGTATGTGTATGAGTGTGGGGGGCATAAAGAGTTGTAAAGAAGCCGCTGGACGTGTTGGAAAATCCAGGCCCCGCTCCGGGAATTTCTCGACACTCTCCAAAGAGGCAGGGTCTGCTGATGTCGGCTCCGTTCCTTTCCGAGTCCTACCCGCCAGTTGCCTTAAGATCAAAAGCAAGAAGTGGTTTCAAGGGTGGTGTCCTTAAGAAAATCAGATCTTTAAAATACAGCAACCCTTGTTTGTTTTAAGGACTCTAAATTAAATACAGAGCCGAGGGAGGTAATTGGTGGTTGCATTTATTTGCAAGTCTCGGGCCTTTTCATCGCTGCGGAAAACTGGAGTCCTCGCGTCCCAGCACTCTGCAGTCTGTCACCAGAGCTGGCGCCCAGTGGGGGCAATTTAAGTGCTCAGGGCCTGTCGGGCACCCTGTGGTCCAGCACGCTTCAGCTCATGAAGACATTGGGACTCACGGAAACAAAAGCAAAAGACGGTTTTCAGGGAGGGAGAGGACACCCACCCCGAGCAGCAGTGTGAGACCTGGCCCATGATGACAAGGGTCCAGTTCTACACCAGACCCCGCCACTGAGAACAGAGCCACCCACAGGCCCCCTGCTGCTTGGGCGTCGAGTGCGTCCCCTATAAACTAGGGGTCCATTGTCCAAATCCATAAACTTTGTCAATATCAGTTATTTAGCTTATACCTATTTCTGAAAAACTGGAAAATCCACAGACAGAATGTGACTTCCGTAGTCAGCCACAGTCCCCACTACTCCCTAATGCACGCCCCCACCCACCTTACACCTGCACATCATTTTCTAGTCCTGAAGGCAGGGCTGTTGCTCAGAGGCGTCGACACGCTCAAAAGGCCCAGTTTCCACGGGCTGTGTGGTCATCCCAGAGCCAGCCTGTGCCTGCAGCCCTGCACTGGACAGGCTCTGTCCACTGAAAAGCTGAGCTCGGACAGCTGAAGTCATCTGCTCAGATATACCCAGCTGGACATCAGTTGCGACCTGATTCAGAGCTCGGCAGCCTGTTCCCAGCACCCTGAACTACTATGTTCTTCCTGTGAAACTTCCCCAAGGTGAGCGCGGCCAGCAGTGAGCGGACACTAGAGAGCGAAGAGTCCAAATCCGATTCCATCACTTAACTGCGTACCTTGGACCTTGTGAATTTTAAGTGAACCAAGGCATGCAAAGCACTCAGCCCAGAAAGCTCGTTCCACAAGTAGCCATTTGTGTTCTAGAAATGTCCCTGCAGTGTAGACAGTAATTGTTGAGTGACTAAAATATCACATTGGTCTGAAGAGTGACTGGGAGCTGACAGTCACTTCATGAGTATGTCGTGGTGGTGGTGTTTGCTGAGTGGCTCTTGCACTGAGGAATGTCCGCCTTCCTGGGGGCTTCCCGCAGGGGAGATTTTGTCCCAGGGAGGTGCTTGGCCATACATGGGGATATTTTGGCGGCCTCCCTGGTGGTGCAACGGCTTAAGCGCTGCGCTGTGGAGCTGTCGGCAGCGGTGACGCGAGTTCGACGCCTGTCCGGGGCGATTCCCACGTGGTGTAGCAGACCTCTCCTGCCTCGCCCGCTGCTCCCCTCAGCAGTGTGTTTCTGATATGTCTGTTCTGCTCCCCACTCTGTCTCTGGTGAACCCTCTCACTGCCCCGCACCTCTGGCTCGCACCCAGCTTGAATGCATAAATAAAACAAATCTTAAAAAAAAACATATGGGGATATTTTGACGGTCCACACTTGTGTGTGGAGGGTGGCTGGCGCTGGACCAGGAGGCGGAGGTGGGGGGTGCTGCTGACCATACTTCTACGCACAGGACGGCCCCCCAGAAGAGAACGAGCTGGTCCTAGTGGTGCTGAGACAGGGGCTCTGGATACAGACTGATGCAGAAACCCCTCAAGAGCCTTTAATCCAGGGGGCATCAGATGTTTCAAAGAACAGCCCAGAGGCCACCTCCACTCCAGGCTGCGTGTTCTCCCTGTGGCCTGCCCAGGCTGAGCCGGGCCTGCCCCTCCGGCTGCTGCAGCTGAGGACATCCTCCCGTCACGAGAAGGGGGGGTCGCCCGGGAGAGAGCACCCCAGCTCCCGGCAGCGGCGTCCAAAGGACCCTTTGTGCCTCGAGCTGGCCGAGGTCAGGCCGTGGCCCACCCTGGCCGTGGCCCACCCTGGCCGCACCCCCTGGGGTCCACATCACATGGTGCACACGGACCCTCCCCCGGGAGAGAGGCCGCGGACGGCAGCTCAGGCACACAGGCAGTGTTTACTGGATTCGCCCATGTGGTCTCGGTCTCGACTGTGTCATTTCATTACCCGGAGCTAAAAAACAAAACCAGCATTTGTGAGAATTCCCTCCTCCGTACTGCTTGCTGACCTCACCCACTGCTGTGTCCCCCTGACACGAGGGGCCGTGAAGTCAGAGCCCCAGCATGCTCTCTCGCCACGAGAGCCGTTGCTGGAAGCCGGAGAGAGACCCAGCTCTGCGCAGCAGCCCCTGTGGGGGCCAAACCGAAACCTCTTTCATCACTTAGTGCATTTAGTCTACCACTTACTTCATTTAAAATAGAACCCCCCCAAAAAAAAGCCTCTCAGCAAATTTAGTCCCAGTGGCATCTTAGAGTAGTTTAGCTTGCAACAGCCGTAATTTGGTTAACCAGATGAAAGATCGTATGTTTTATTCGGTGCTATAAACCTCAAATGTCCCTCATAAAAAACACTAAAGTACTATTACGGACATAAAGAGATTCGGTTAAGTAATATCCTGGTGCCTCATATTTATTCTTTTATTGTGTGGCATTCGAAATCAGCTTTGCCTTTGAGGGTCAGCAGCTTCTCCCTAATCGGAGAGGGCAGTGGTGAGGCCGGGGCCGGAGGCCGGGATCGGAGGCGCGTGGTGTCCATGTGTCATTTCTGTGGGTGGAGGGAGCCTGAGGTCAGAAGCGAGCTGAGCCCCAGGTCAAAGCCAAACGGCCAGTGCACCCCAGTCCTTGGCTCCCCACCGAGCCTCTTCCGGTAGAAATACGTCCAGGCACCTGTGCCGCCGCGTGCTGTAGCTGACTGACCGCTGGCCGCCTGCCGGCCGGCTCGTACTTAGGGTTTACCTGACAGCTCATACTTGCGGGATCCCCAGAGCAAGGACTGATGCTAAGTTCATTATTCAACTATCTGCTAGTCATTCAACTACCACTGGTTTGTGCCTACTGTGTGCGGATGGAAGCAATAAGGATGCCAGGGTCACAGGACCCGTATCCTCACTATTGTCCTGGAAAAAGTATTAAAAATGAGTAAGTTAAGCACAGTGAATTCTGTGAGGACCCAAAGGTGTGATAGACAGAGAAGGCTCAGTCAAACTGGCTTCCTCGCTTGACTCCTGGGTCTTACCTCAGAGGGTTGTGTGAGTTTCAGATGAAATTGCGTGTGAAGAAAGCATGGTCATTATGGTGCCTGACCAGGAGCGCGGGCTCGCGGCCTTGTGATAGGGCAGCTGTCGGGGTAGGAGGCGGCGGTGCTCGTGCAGGAAGGGCGGCCGCAGAGGTCTGTCTTGGGGAGGTGACATCTGAGCTAGCAGCAGCTGGGGGCTTCTTCCAGGGGAAGAAGACACCCAGCCACGAGGATCAGGAAAGATCGCCAGAATCAATTATTTTAGAGCTCTGAAAATGATGCAGACTCCTGCAGAAATCAGGGAAGTACTCATGCAAGGAAAACGGCTGCTGGGGGTTAGTGAGCTTCGTGGCTCGTTCGGCCCGATTCCCACGCCTCTCCCAGCTCTTCGTTGCTCTGTAGGTGACCGCAGGACGCTGAGGGCCAGCAGCCTGGCTTGGTGGGGCCCGGCCTGGGGTCTTTGCTCTAGGCCCCTGGCCCTTCCACCCCTCTGGTGACTGGTCGGAAGAACTGACGTAGAAGCCTGGCTTTTTCAGTCCTACTGTGCGCTCACCCTGTGTGAGCAGCCCTCCCCGGGAGTGTCTGATAGGTCAGTTCATTTTTATCCTTGCGGTAGCCTGGGGCGTGGCGGGCACACGATGTTAACCAGAAACCGCAGCAAGGAGAGGCAGAGAGCGAGGCGCCCACAGGTGTGTGGCCTCTGCGTGCTCCCGAGATCGGGAGGCACACGGGGAGCCCCTGGGCCAGCCCAGACGTGGCCTGTGCGGCACTCGCGGCTGTGTGAGCAGGAAGCGAGGGCTAGCAGAGTTGTGAGCTGCCTGCAGCATGTTGCAGTCTTAACACATACGCACGGACACACATGCACACACACCATGCACACACACGCACGCTGCACGCATGTGCACCCACACACGTACACCCACACACGTACACACACGGATACACAGCAGTACACACACATTGTCCACACACTCAGATACACACATACACCATGCACATGCGTACACGTACACAGGTGCACACACATATACACACATGCACACATATACACATGTACAGGGACACACACACACACACACACACACACACACCACACACAGCGTCTCAGTAGAGGCTGGAGAGTGGCTGAATGCTGCATTTGAGGAAACCTGTCAGCTGTTGGCTCGTCACCTGGATAACTGAGCAGAGATTTCTGTCACCACACAGAGAACAGAGGTTTCAAAGAACCGGATCAGAAATGGCATAAAGCAAACAAAAAAAAAAAACAAAACAGCAATAAAAACAATCCGGGGAGGGGGCAAGACTCTACTTCCAGATCTGTAAGTTTTGTCATTTACAGTGTCTGGTGTTCAAAGAGCGATCACAGGACACACCCAGAAGTAACTGAGGGAGGGGGCCAGACGCTGGGGACGGACGACGAGTGTCCCTGGAGACGCCCAGCGCGGGGCTAGTGGGCAGCGTTTCACACCCACCAGTTTAACCATGTTCGAAGAGGGAGGTGCCTGGGCTTGCTTTTAGGGGTGATGCCAATTTTCTGGAACCAGGCCGTGGTCGTGGACGCTCTCCCGAGGTGTGTGCTTTGGGGAGGAAGTCCCACGAAGCTGCGGCGTCTCCTGGCCCGGAGCAGCGTGGAGACGGGTCTGCCTCGCTCAGGGAGCCCACAGCTGAGGCGCTCGGGCGGCGGAGTCAGATGGATGTGGGAACGGGGCGTCCTTGGCTCTGTTCAGCTCAGCTGTCGCGAGGGCGAGATCGGGAGCTTGGCATTTCTTCCCGACTCCCTGGTTGGCGTTCCGAGGGCGCTGAAGCTCAGGCCAGGCTTGTCGGGGTGTGGGTGGGCCACGTCCATGGTGTGAGTCCTTCAGAGGTCACTCTGGGCCCCGGGCAGGTGTTTCCCAGATAAAGGCAGACTTGCTCTCGGACAGGCGTGCCCGAGCGTGCTCTAAGCGGCGC
Organism: Scalopus aquaticus; assembly: GCA_004024925.1. Classification (NCBI taxonomy): domain Eukaryota; kingdom Metazoa; phylum Chordata; class Mammalia; order Eulipotyphla; family Talpidae; genus Scalopus; species Scalopus aquaticus. Next base: position 28,657 of record PVIJ01001332.1, read on the forward strand.
TGGCTTTCTGAAGCTCCGTCATCATGTGATACAGTGACCTGTTCGCCACGTCTTTCGAAAATAAGACTCACCCAGTTCAAGGAAAGGGTTTTAAGGGACAGGCCGGGCCAGCCGCGCGCAGGCAGCCCCTGCTCTGCGCTGAGGGGGCGTGGAACAGTGGGTCGGCGATCGCGCCTGTTCTTTCTAAATGCAGCGCTGCCCGCGCCTGCTCAGTTACGCGCTGTGCTTAGGCAAAAGGGGCACTAGGAGAGATAGTTTCTGGCGGATGCGCTGGGCCCCAGGTCAGGCTGACATCGGTGCCACTGCTCCGGAGCCCGTCAGTCCCAGACGAGCACTCACTTCTTGGGGAGCGAGGGGTGCCCCCCGTGCCACCTGCAAACACCTGCACACCGCCGTGCGCACGAGGCCGCGGGGCAGCTCAGAGGTCTGTGTCCTCCCAGATGCCCCACAGGTCGTGGCGCCCAGCCTGCCGCCCTCTTTCCCGAGACACCCCTGCCGGCGTGTGCAGTGGCGGCACCCAGGGCCCCTCTTCCGCAGGACGGAGTCCGATGACATTCGGGGGGGCACGACTGGGGGTGGAGCTACATGCCCCCCATTTCAAGGGTAATACTGGCGCTTTGGTGAGAACTTGAGCGCGTTCGCCCTGGAACGCCCCACAGATGCTGCCCCTCTCCGGGGTCTGCGTCCGAGACACAGCGCGGCTCAAGCCCAGACGGCCCGTCCGGGACCCGCTTCCTCACCACGGGCTGCACCACCTCTTGGTGGCGACCCCCCGACGGCTGGGAGACTGAGGTCCAGCGGTGCGTGAACGGGACCAGCTCTCCAGGCGGGCGGCGGGGAGGCCCTGCGGCATCTAGGTGGAGCCAGCGCTGCCCGTGGAGGGCGGCCCGTGGCCTCAGCCCACCCGGTGCAGCCGGCGCTTTGGAGCACGGGCGCTCTGTGCTCCCTCCCGGCGGGAAATCCAGCGCCGCGCGTCCACGTGTGGGCAGGGGCCTGGGCGTGCCGGCCGGCGGCCGACCTGGCCACGCGCTGCCTGCGGCCCAGGCGCAGCTCCGTGCTCACGGGCTGTGGCCTCTGGCGCACTGCCCCGCGCGTCCTGATAAACCCCAGTGCTCTGGGGGCTTCTCAGCACAGCTGCCTCCGGCTGAAACGCAGCTGCCTGTCGCCCTGCCGCTGCTGCCGCCCCGCTGGCGAGGAACCTGCAGGGACGGGGGGCGGCACCACGCGGCCCGTCTGCACCACGCGTGGCGCCTCTGCTGAGCTGGTGGGCGAGGGCCAGAAACCAGTTTCCTAAAACAGCCTCTTCCCCTGCCCGGCCCCGCTGAGCAGGTCGCCGAGCCCTGGCGCGTGCCGCCGCCGCCGCTGTAGGTCTCCAGAGCCTGCACCCTGCCCTCGCTGGGGGGGCCGAGTGAGCCCCGAAGAGCACGGCGGGGACTCGGCCTCCGCCCGGCGACACCCCACTTCAGGCATCCCTGGCACGCCCGTCTCGTCCGTGGGGGCCGGCTGGTAAGCCGCAGGACACGTCCCTGGGGCCTGTCTCTGGGAGGGACGGCAGGCCCCCCCCCCCGCCTTGGGGCCCCCAAAATCGCAGCGAAGAACACGCAGCTGCCCTTTTCCTTTCTACGGGGTTCGTGCTGCCCTCACAAGAGATGGGGTCCCGGTTCCCAAGGGACCTGAGGCCGGCAGGGAGAGGGCCTGCGGCAGGGCGGGTGCCCTTGCTGGACAGCCGGGCCAGGCCCCTCTGGCGGCGTCTGGACCCTTCACTGGGCCCTGGCCAGGCCGCTCCTCAGGAGTGAAGACCAGGACGTCACGACAGTCGCCGCTGCCCCTCGTGCCTGTCCAGCCGGCCGGGGCGTCTGGCGGTCAGGCCTGCTCGCCGGAGCTGGACCCTGGTTTGCAGCACCGCTGAGGCCTGGGGTGCCTGTGTCCCGGCTCCATGAGGCCTTTGGCCTTTTGGGGAGCGGAAGGGCTGGCTGAGCAGTCTCCCCTAGTGCCCGCAGCTCGGCCCGCGTCGCGGTAAACTCTGAGCCTGCTTTAATCGGATGACCGCTTTGTCATCAGCAAGTGGCATCCCCGGAAGAACGGGGAGCAGGGTGCTAGTGCCCGCCTGGCAGGGGGTGCTCCCTGCGGGGGGGAGGGGCTCGCGGCCCAAGCCTGGTTCGCTCGTTTGTGGAGTGGATACGGGCAGGCGTCGCCACGTCCTGTCCTGAGCAGAGAAAGGCCGAAGGGCGCTGTGCACGGCGGTGCCCACTCTCTGGCACGGGCCCCGGCTGAAGCCTCAGCACGGGCAGAACGTGGCCGGGGTGGCGCTGGCGACAGGAAGTCCAGGAGGACCTGGGGGGGTCGCTGATGGAGGCTGCGACGGGGCGCGGGGGGTGGGGTCTTCCGAGCCGCCCCAGGGTTCAGGGAGTGTCTGTTCTCTCTCATCCTCGGTGTCCTTAGCCGAGCTCAGCGGCACTGCCCTGGGGGGAGGGGCGAAGAGACGCCGGGTGTCCACCGCGTGAGGGGCTGCCGTGACTAGCAAGTCCAGAGCACAGTCTGAGGAAGGGCTCGCAGTGACATTTACATCAGTGCGGCTAATGGGCATCGACTGGGTCGAAACGGCACATCATGAATAAAAAGGGCCCTGTCGGGAGATGAGCCGCACCGCGGGCGGGAGCACAGCCGGCCTGTGTGCCCGATGCTGGGCGGAGCGGCGGGGCCCCCGAGGCTCTTGCCCTGAGAGCGCATTCATCCAACACGGTTCTCGGGTTCAATAGACCCGCGTGGGGCCCCCCAGGACGTGACTTGTGCGTGCATGATGCGCGCCTTGCGGTGCCGCCCCAGTTTTCAAAAGTAGTTTCTGTGCAAAAGAACCTATCTCCTTGCTCGGCACAATGGAAAACCGGCTGCTGGTTGGTGCGAGGGGCCACGTTGCGTGAGTCCGTGCGGCGTAAGTTACAGTCGCCGTCGCTGCCGTCCGCGTCTGTCTGGGGCTCGCCCAGGAGCCCTGGCCGTGTGCTGGGGACAGCGTCCTTCTCTTCGGGGCTGTTTAGCTGCTACTTCCTGGGCTTGAGCACCACACGCACAAAAAACAACCTGGACCATAAAAATCCTCCTGTCAGGTGAAAAATACACATGCTCCGATGCTAGGTAAACACTTCCCGAGCTGGAGAACCGGTAGACACAAGCCGAGAGAGGCAACCTGCTGGAGCGCTTTTCTTCTTCTTCATTATGTAAATGCGGGGTGCTGGCTCCTTCTCCCGGGCTGCTGGCAGCGACCCTGGAAAAGGTATGTTTTATTCAGGAGAACAAAACTGGCAGGGACCTGGGACTTTGGTGAATATTAAATTGATTTTGACTTGGCCTCTTAGCTCATTGCGAATCTTTAAAGTTTAACAATGCGCTTCCTTTCCCGCTCTGCTGAGTCCAGGCCTGTGCGGGAGGGAGGCAGAGCTGGAACCGGGAGGGTTCACGTCCATGAGGGAGTCAGATCGAAGGGGACTCCTGGGCCTGCGCTCAGGGCGAGGACACAGGTCTGGTGCTCCCGCCCGCGGTCACTGTGTCCCCCCGTTGTCTGCACGTCACCTGCCCGCCTGTCTACTCTCCTCCACCACCCCCCCTGCCCACCCTCCCTCCGGCCTCCGCCCAGCGGTCTTTGTCCTTCTGTGTAACTAAGATCGTGACCGTGCAGCCGAAAGCTGGTTCAAAGCCCGACTCCGCTGCCTAGACCTAGGTGACCGGGCAGCTGCCCTCTTGTGGAGTGGGCAGGGTGTCTGTGAGGGCCCCAGCTCCGGGCAGCGGTGCTCGCCTTCCGCAGGGGCTGCAGCTCGCTGGCCATCGCTGTCTGCCCGTGGGCGCCAGCCCAGCCTGGTGCAGGTGGGCGCGGAGCTGCTGCTCGAGGCTTAGTGGCTGGGGGGGTGGGCGTGTTAGCGACTGGACTGAGGGTGGGGCAGCATGTGGTGGGGGTCACGCTCAGGGCTGTGCTCGCTCAGGGCACTTTGGCCTTCACTCCTGGTGGCGGCGAGGCTCCGGAGAGGCCGATTCTGCTGCAGCATGAGAGACTGAGTCTTGCCGTGGACAGGCTTCCAAGGGGAGAACTGTGCGCCACGTCTCCTCCCAGATCTGCCCTCGCGGAAGTTTAAAGGCCGACTCCCTTGGTCCTCACTGCAGTGACCACGATGCGGTTACCACAGTGGCCAGCAGCCTCCGCCATCTTCTGTGGTTCAGAGGACTTGACAGCCAGCCCGGGACCATGGACACGTGAAACCCAGCGATCGCCTGTCACACAAGGACGAGGGGCAGCCCCGGCTGGAAGAGGTCAGTGGTGGGGAGGCCTGGCTCAGCCCAGCGTCCAGCGGACAGAAGCTGGAACGTTGTTTGGGGTGAAGACAGCAACGGTCATCATGGAGATGACGAGGACACTGAGGTCTCAGATCCAAGTTGGGGTTGTCAGACTTTGAGTGCGTTTTCTTTCTGTGGGACTTGGAAATGTAGAAAACCATGAAGTGACTGGTGAGGGAACATTAGTGGAGGGAAATTATGATTATGGGGATGGCAAGACCCATCGGCCACAGGCTGTTCAGAGGTCCCTCATGGTGTTACTGGAACCAGCTGCTTCAGTGGTGGAAGCAGCTGAAGCAGGCCTGGTCTCTCACCTGCTGCTCCACAGAAGTCAGTTGTGGCAGTTGCTTCTCAGAGATCTTTTATGTAACCATGTACTTCCTGGATTGTGCAGTGGGCCAATCAGGTGTGAGCAATGAACTGATTGGTGCTAAATGGTCCAGTCAGCCACAGGATTGAAAAATGATCCAATCAGACTTGTGGGTGTGGCACCCTGAAAGAGAATATAAGCAAGGGTTGGCGGGAGATGAACAGGAGACATGATGCCAGCTCCCAAAGAGAAGAGACATGTCAGCCTCTGAAGAAAAGATGGTTCCACACTCTGAAGGAAGAAGAAAGAAGGGGAAGACTATTCCTGGTCTCTGAAGAAAAGGAAGAAAAGCGTCCAGCAGCCGCCCTCCGAGGAGGGAAGAGGAGCCAAAGAACTCTGCAGAGACGGAGTCCCCGTTCTGTCTCTGACGTTGACCGAAGGAACCCCAAAGGCCCCGGGCCTGGGTCTCAAAGAGCTATTTGTTGTTGGTGTTGCCCAACAGCTCACACAGAGCTGTGAACACTGGGTGTCTCTGACACCGCCTCTGAGGGACCAGTAGTGGCCATCCCTACTGGCCAGTGCTGTCCAGCACTCCTGGTGACTGGTGGCGACCATCACTGATGCTATCTGGATGAGGTGGACACCATGTGTGGCCATGGGTAGCTCTTTGTAAAATAAACCCCATGGTTGTTCTTGTGGCTTGAGGCCTCTTGGAATTGTGCGGGCGGGTGAGAACCCACAGGCAGTGACCTGTCCCCTTGTTAGACTGTCCTTTGTCAGGGTGTAGCCCATTGGCCTCTGTTGTGTGAGTGTTGTATTGCTACAGCCCTTGGTTTTGGTTTTTGGCCTTTCGGGGCTTTTTGGTGGCTCTCTCACCTCAGAACCTGGGCAGGTGGTGGCTGTTCCACCCTTCCATCCGGCCTCCTGCCCTGTTGCTCCTGTTTCAATGGGAGCCAAAATGTCAGCTCAGGGATGTCACATACTGTCTAAGGCCCTAAGTGCCAACAAATTGCTTCCAGCCCCAACCTCTTGTTCTTGAGATCACCGTCCTTCAGATTTGCTGTGTTATGGGACTTGAGTTTCGATCTTTCTAGAGTATATTCTGGAAATTTATGTCATCGAAGCAGAGCATGGCCTGGTGAGCCCATGCGCCGCTGCACGAGTTCCGGGGTGTCGTGTTCACTCTCCCCTCTCCCCGCCCTCCTCGTTGTTACAAGGCAGCATCCAGACAGCAGACACGCATCTTAACACTGTGTGTGCTGGTGCCCTTTAAATTCACCAGCCTTGGGGCCGGCCATTTTCCGTGCCACCGCATGAATGGTAGAAGCATCCAATAAAACACACACAGCTCCTGAACTACTGGATATTCAAAAAACTGTAATATCTCTCATAAAACACCTTCCACTTTCACCAAAACAATGTGTAAAGCTTCTAGACTGAGCACGAGCAAAGAAATAGCTCCTAATATTTCCACATAAATCCCCCGTGGCGTGAAAAACCGGAGACGAGATGAACACGTATGAATACGCTAGCGGCCACCTGATACTGGTGACAAAAACACGTACTGATGCGTGAGCGGACCACAAAGTGTTAAGAGTTCTGAGTGTGTTTTTAACAAGGCCGCAAAAAACAGCTGCACCTCACATCCCCGGAATTCACTGTGATCTCGTGTGTCGTCCAGCTGCTTTGCCTCTGTCCATCCCTGCTCCTGGGGGTACGGCCAGGCTCTGGGGTGCCCCCTCTCTCATCCCCTTGCTGGGTGGAAGGAGAGTTCCTCCTGCTTAGCAGAACAACAGGATTTACAAAGCCTAGAAATCCGTACCGCCTTAACCGTGCTGTCGTGGCTGTTTACCCGTGCGGCTTGGGCAGAAAGCCCGGCTGGCAGGGGTGTGGAAGGGCTCCCGGCCCCATGTCCTGCAGGGAAGCATGTCAGCCGCAGGAAGGCCAGGCTGTCCTGGCCCGGCTCCTGGAAGCGTCTGCGTGAACTGATGGTTTCTGTGCAATCGCCCCAAGCCCTCATCTGCCCGCAGCAGGACCAGCCGGCGGTAGCTCCTTACCAGGAGGAGCAGTTTGCCTCCAGCGGCCCACCAGGGTCGATCGACAGCAGAGGGCGAGGGCCAGGGATCCGCTTGGAAACCACCTCCCTGGGTCAGTGTCCCGGGTGACCGTGGCGTCGGCGCCACCGCAGGTGTCTCCTTCTTCAGCGGGACTTTCCTCCGCTGGCTCCTGGCAGGCAGCGGCGGCATCGAACCGAGCGCCCCGGAACGGCTCTGCCGAGGCCAGCGGGGCCAGTCGCTGCAGGGAGGTCACGTTGCAGGAGCAGCGAGCGCCAAGGCGTCCGCACACTCCCACGGCTGGGACACCGCCCTGCCTGCGCAGAGCCCGCTCGCCCCCGGGCCCATCCCGAGCCGGGTCCGTCCCCCTGCTCCGGCAGCCTCCGCAGCCTCCTCGATCACGGTCCCCTGAGCTGTGTCCTGCGCCGTGTCCCTGGCCCCCGTGCCCCTGGGCCGGCACATGGCTAGCCCGGCAGGCGTGGGGGAGGCGGCGCCCCGAGGCGCGGGTGTGGCGGCCTGGCAGGTGAGGCCAGTGCCGGCCCGAGCCCAGAGGCCGCGCGCTCCCCTCCCGCAGGTGTGTGTGACCGCCCGCCCCAGCCCTGAGAGGCCAGCGCTGCCCGCGGCCCGGCGTCCGTGCTGTGCCAGGGCTCGGCGCCTGCTCGCTCAGGCCTCAGGACGAGGGGGTCGGAGCCCCAGTAATGTCCACTTCGCAGAGCGGGATGGCGGGCGAGCCCGGCCCGGCTGGGCGGCAGCACCTGTCCCCGGGAGGCTGCTGGGTCACTGGAGTGCCCCGTGTGCGCCGCCTGTCGGGACTTGGCCCCACGCCCCGTGGCCTGATGTTGCCCTCTCTGCTGGGAGGTTCCGACCCGGCGTGTGGGCTGCGGGGTCCCTGCTCGCACCGGCGATGTCTCTCTGCCCCCGCTGCTGTCCTCGGCCTCCTCGCCCTGAAGCCCCTCGTCCGGGGCTGGCCGGCCCTTGACAAGAGGCGAGAAAGGAGCAGATCCCGGCTGACTTCACGGGGCGGCGGCGCTTGAGAACCGTCTCCCCTGGCTGGACGTCCCTGTCCCTGGGGCCTGCTGGGGGCATCGGGGAGGACTCCTGGGCGCCGGGAGCTCTCTCTGCTGCCCTGGGCTCTCCATCGTGACACTGGACGCTGGTCTCTGTGTGCCAGGGTCCTTGACTTGGGCCAGGCCCGTGTCCCCGTCGGGCACTGCCCCCTTCTCTGCGGCTGCCCACAGCCCTCCCCACTCTGCTTCCAGGTCACCAGGCGTGATGGGGGCGGGTCAGATGCCCGTGCCCGCAGCTGCTGGCCAGATACAAGTCTTCGCTCTGTGGCTTTGTTTTCTGGCCCGTACGATGGACACAACCCCCTTTATAGTGGCACCTCCGGTAGAGCAGCAGCTGTGCGGGTCCCGCAGACGCGTGTGAGACGCTCCTAAAGCGTGATTTACGGGGTCATGAATCACGACATCACGTGAGCCAGCACCCCTGGATCAGGGCGAGAAACCCCCTTGATGGATAGAAACCACGGGCGCTGTGGGCAGGTGCCGTAGCGGGGCCGGCCTGCGTGGCCTGACGGGCTCGGCGCCCTCATGGTCTCTCGCCCCCACCCGGCCCCCTGCTCGCTCCCCCGTCTCTCATCCCCGCTCTCCTCGCTCCCTCTCTGCTGTCTGTCTCTGCGTGGCTTCCAGCCCCCCTCTGCCCTCTGTCTCCTGCGGGTGAGCTGCCCAGCGCTGTGTGGCGGCGACCGCGGGTCACGCTCACATCCCTGTATTTGGGGGGTGGGGGTGGGGAAGGAGCCTCCCGGTCAGCTTTATGCGGACAGTTCTCCAGAGACCGATCCAGCTCTCACTGTGGACCTGGCCTGGGCTCGTGGGGCACCAGAGCGCCATCCTGGACCAAGAACAGTGACCAGGGAAGGGGGCCTCGTGGCTGGTAATTTTCAGCCTCTTCCCATGGCAGGGACGGAGCGTCCTCCACTCTGCGGTCCAGCCGAGGCAGTGTCCTGGGTCTCCTCAGAGGGTAAGAGGAAAAGGGGGAGTCGGGCCAGACACCCAGAGCGGCTCTTGCCCTGCAGCGCTGAGGACGTGTCTGCGCATCGGCTTGGGTTGGCAGGTCTGGTTGGCAGGGGGAGCAGCAGGCCGGGGAGCAGAGCGGCTCATGGCAAGAGGAAGCCGCCTCGGGCGGGCGACAGCCCCATATAGGAGACGCCCTCCAGGCACCGTCCTGAGGCCTGGCTCGCAGCCGCCCCAGCCCCCCCAGCAGGAGACGGGCTGGCCCCGGGGAGTCGGGACAGATGCAGCGTGAGAGGGCAAGGGCTGCGTGTTCGAGGGTGACGAGATGGAGTGTAATTACAAGCAGAAGTCAGTTGATTGTGTGCAGATTTTATTTATGATCAGATCTGATTAGACAAAGGATGACAAATGAGAGGTGGTTGTAATTGGCCCCGTGGTGATTGCCGTTGCCAGGCAACAAACTGCGTGGCTCCCAGCGGGACCGAGAAAAAGAGGAATTTGGGAAATGGAATATTTCCCAGATTCCATTTTTTGAGGTGTTTATAGCGTGTACTCAGATTTTACTTCAATTTTCATATTGAATTCCAAGGGAGAGATCAGCCTGGTTTCGTGCCACGATGAGAACTTTCTCGGAAGAGCTGGGGCAGAGGAAGAAGCGTGAGCGGGCGCGGGAGTGATGGCCACCGCTGGCCTCCGCATCCGGCTCTCTGGCGCCCTCCTCTCCTGCTTGAGGGCGCCCCAGACGGGCTGGGTGTGGCATCGGCCTGGCACCTGGCCCTGTGCGTGTGACCCAGGCAGACGGGAGAGGCCTGGGCCGCCTGGCAGACCCGGGCAGCGGGCGCGGGAGCCGCGGTGAAGGGGCAGAGACCTCGGCTCAGGAGCGGCGGCTCCCGGGAGAGGGCCCAGCTCTTCCGAGGCGGAGGCGCAGCGCCCCGCGGGACGGCGGGATGGGAGGGGGAGCGCGTGGGCAGCTGAGCTCCTGTCTGGGGTGCGTCTGGGGCGCCAGCAGGCAGCGCTCTGGCGAGGTTGCCCGTCGCCCCGTGGAGCGCTGCGTGTCACGTGGGTTCTGCTCCCCAGAGGGACCCCGGAAGCGCGGGGCGCCTGGCTCCACCGGGAGAGGAGCTGGCAAAGATGCCCCCACCCTGAGCCCGCTCTGCCGGCACCGGCCTCTGACAGCGAGTGGGGAGCGGCTCAGAATGAATCCTGCGTTTGGAGTTTTCATTTCCCTGCTTGAAAATTGGTCCAGAGGCTGAGGCAAGACTGAAGTTGAGGGGCCAGGGCAGAGGTGAAGGACCCCGCAGGCAGGAGCCCGCAGAGGCCAGGCCTGGCCGGGCGCGTGGAAAGCAGATATGGCTCTGCCCAGGCGGACCGGCTGGGCGGCCCGGCTGCTGCTGCCCCCCGGGTGGCCTCCAGAGCTCAGGCTGGGGCCGGCCTGGTACCCCCAGAGCCCGGGGCACACATGGGCATGCTGATGGGCGTCCACAAAGGGCAGCGGGTGCCGAGCTCCAGCCCGTTGGAGTCTCAAGGATTGTGGGCCCCTGAGGGAGGCTCCTGGTCTTCCCGCGCCGGTGCGGCTCTGTCCGCGGCGCCCCGCTCTGGCCTGCGGCAGCTAGTACTTCAACAAAACAAAATGCAGCGTGGAAACGGGCTTTCTCCGGTGTCCTGTCCTCAGCCTCCCGTGTTCCTGTTTGCCGCTTTCAGGGCGTGGTGCGTGAGGCCCCCCGAGCAGGAAGTGCAGGGCCCCATGGGGACCCACTGACCGGCTTCTCCGGGTCACAGCGGCGCCTGCGGGGGGCGGCCTGGCCGAGCTGTGTGGCGCCGCCGTGAAGCGCGTGGACGAAGGAAAGCGGCCAGTCCTGTCGCTGTTGGGCACCGACACTCTGCGCCTACTTTGCTTGTCTGGCTGCTGCAGGGCAGTGCTCTCTAGCTGGACTCCTGAGGTTTGAACATGCGTGGCCCGAGCCGGGCTGTTCACTGACCTTCCCAAACCTCCTCTCATTTCCGCCACCTCTGCATGCAGGGTCTGGGCTGACAAGCAGGTCCATAGCCATGGAAACCAGAATACCTGGGGAGCCTTTCAAAGTTGCACATGCCTCTCTCTCAACCCAGAAAGAATGGGCAGCAGAGCCAGACAGGCAATGCCCAATAGCCCGTGAGAATGCCCGTCCTCTCTGCCCACCAGGAAAGCAATCAAAGTTCTGCGAAACACTGCACCCCAGCGAGCAGGGCCGTGCCAAGAAGACCAGGGGCAGCAGGTGTGGTGAAGGGGCCCTCCCACACCCTGGTGGGACACCAGCAGGGCCAGCCCCTCTGGGGGGTTGTGCGGGGGCATCGTGAAATACTGAAAATGCACCTGCCGCGGGACTCAGCAATTCCACTCCTAGGATCTGCCCAAAGGACACAAAAGCACTAATTTCAGAAGGAAGCCTGTACCCCTTGTCTACCGTATGGACACACCCACATGCCCCAAAACAGGCGAGTGGATCAAAAAGTTGTGGTATATCCATACAATGGAATATTACTCAGCCGTCCAAAAAGACAAACTCGTGCCTATGCGGTAACGTGGCTGGAGTTGGAAGGGATGATACTAAGCGACAGAAGCCAGGAGAAGACAAATACTGGGTGCGTCACCTATGTGTGGAATACAGAGAAACCGAACAGAGGGCCAAAGACAAACTTGAGAACCGACCTTGAAAGCGGACCATAGATCTGGGGCATCCGGGAAGGAGGGGTGCAGAGGAGGGCTGAGGAAGGTGGGGGAGCACTGTGGTTGGCAGTGGAGGATATGGGTGCTCTGGTGGGGGCAGAGCTGCGGTGACCCACCTGCACCTGAGGGGGACCCCACTAAATCGTCAAACCACTAACAAGGGGGTGAGACATGGTGCTTCATCAATACAGTGAATTGAAAAAAATTCATAGGATAAAATAAAAATTACATGAGGCAATTTCAAGTGGATACAAAAATAAAATAAAATGACATGCCCCCGCCCCCATCCCCTGGAGAGTGGACCTGGGGGGACAGTGGGGAAAGGCATGTCCAAAGCGACCTTCTCGTGGCTTCTGGAACCCGGCCAGTCCCTTCCAGGTTTGATGTCATGGGCTGTTGCTTAGGTTCTTGTTTTGTGTTTAATGCAAATGCCCCTGGGATTATGGTCCATTAGCCAGTCACATCTTTGTGGGAATTAATTGAATGGCTTGTTTTCCTCTTGACTGGAAGGCCAGGAACACAGGGCCTGGGGGAGGCGGAGGAGGGGAGGGTCTCAGTCAGTGCCTGCCCCTCAAAGCGGGGTCCCCCAGTCTTGGGGCTGGGAATGCCCTTCGGGTCAACCGTGAACAACAGGAAATTGCTTTTAATCAATCTGAGAAGAAATGGAGGCGAATGCCAGCGCATCCTCTGGTGAGGAGATGTCAGGAACACTTTCAATCTTTCATCTTCCCGAAAGCAGCGGGAGGAACACCACTGGAATCAGCCCTGTAATTTCTACTCAGTAATTATACCTGTCACCACTTCCGACAGAGCAGATATAAATAGCCAGCATCTTACTTTCCTGCTTCTCTCTGTGCGTTGTGTCTCGGGGCTTGGCCGAGGGTGGGGGCTGACCCCTCCCGGGACACAGCGCCTCTGGCCGGGGCGAGGCAGGGCCGCTGGGCCCAGCTCGCGCGCAGATGCTTGCCGGGGAGAGACTGCAGGGGCGCGGGCTCTGCTCCCCACCCTCGCTCCGGCGGCCCAGCCCACGCCTGCCGGGCGGTGCATCACACTCGCGGGGCGGCCCTGGGCCAGCGGCTCAGCCCCCTGCCTCTGAGACCACTGCCGGTGTCCTCGGAGTGGACGTGGCAGTGTGGCCCGCAGTCTGTGGTGCCTGCTGACCGCGCCTGGGGATGTGTGTGGGGCGGAGGCCCCTTCTTGGTTCTGCCAGGACGTGGCGTCTCCACTTCTGACGTCTCGTCAGGAAACGTCTGGGGCAGGAGGTCAAGTGTGAGGCCGGACGCTCCCGCCTCCCAGAGTCTCAGGCCCCAAACCTGCTCCATGTGGAACGTTCCCAGGCAGCGTGTTTGCGGCCGGCTCCTTCACGGCAGCGGGTCTCAGCGAGCAGCCCCTCCCGCTGCCTCCCCTGACCGCAGGCCCTGTGCGAACCGCCCTCCTTCCGGTGGCCGCACTGTCCGCCGCCCGCCGCCCTGGCTCCTTGGCCTGCCCCCGCTGCCGTGTGCTGTTGCTGTCGGGCTGTGTCTGTCCGTCGTTCAGGTTCGTCAGTGGCCTGGCCTCGCGGCTCGGGGTGTCGTCAGCACAGAGTGGGCGCCCCACAAGCTTCTCTCGATGGGACTGGCCACGTGACGAGGTGGTGAGACGGGCCGGGAGCAGTCCTGTCAGCGCTGGACCAGGGCTCCGTGTCCACGCAGGCGCCATGGGGCACTGACCAGCTCTCGCCGTCTCTGCGGAGGGCGGGGGAGGCGCCGGCCGGCCCCCCGAGCCTGGGGCTGGCCCAGCTGCGTGCTATTCAGTGTCTGCTCCGGGGTGAGCTGACGGCTGTGAGGGGTGTGGCTGCCCCTTGGTCCCTGTCACCCGCTCTGTGGTGACAGCCTCTGACAGCGGAGCGGGAGCGCGTCAGAGTTAATCTGCGTCTGGAGAGGCGCGTGGAGCAGCGGCTGTGCGGGGAGCAGGGCCGGGCTGCGGAGCAGGCCGAGGGGCCAGCCCAGGGCGGCTGAGCGGCGCCGGGGCCCCTGCTTGGGGCAGGCCCCTCGCGGGCGGCCGCCTGGCTCCTTGGGCGTCATTGACAGAAGGGGCGACACCCGGGAGTGACTCTTGCCGCGTGGCCGGTTCAGGCAGGCCCTGCGCGGTGGGCGAAGCCGCAGTGTGGAGAGCAGCGGCCTTTGTCCGCGTGGCGCTGGGCTCTGCGGGGCGGTTGCGTCGTCTTCGGGGGAGGGAAGCTGAGCTCCGGAGCTGAGCGCAAGGACATGTGCGGTCAGGCCCAGACATCGGCCCGCGTCCCTGACGTCCCTGCACCTGCTGGTCCCTCTGAGCCTCTTCCTCCGAGACCCCCGTGGAGGGCGGCGCAACGCCCACCTCGCCCCACTCCCTGCACTGCCCCCGGCCTTGCTGTAGTTTTCCGTCCTGTCTCGATGACCTGGTGTCTCCCCCTTCTCCTCCCCGCCCTCCTGCCCCCTTTGGTGAAACAGAAGGCCACGCTGCCAGCCCCTCAGCTGCGGGGCGCGCGGTGAGTGGGCACACGGCGCCCGGCGTCTCTGCTGCCCAGTCTGCCGGGGCCGGCCCTGGATGCCGCTTGCCTCTGTCCTCCGCTCACCCTTCAGCCTCCAGGCGGCCAGGCCCTGCGGGTCAGTGCCCCAGGCCGGGGGCTGTCGGTCTGCGCCGAGCGTGGGGTCCCCTGCCCCACAGCTGAGGCTCTGTGTCCACGTCCCAGCTCCCCTGCCTGATGTGTGGTCCTTGGGGCGTTTCTGCAGGACCTGGTGTCCAGTCCTCACCTGTGACAGATGGTGGCGCCCCCAGAAGTTGTGGGGCTCAGTGACGTGTCCCCCGAGACAACGTTTCTGGCGCAGAGGAGACATCTGTCAAATGTCAGTTGCTTTTTTCTTAAGTGCGATTGATTTGCCAATTGTTGGCCTAACTCTCTAGTTTGGGGGTGCAACTTCACACCTCAACACATCCACGCGCCTCCCTTCCCCGTTGCCTCCCCTCCCCCACTCTTGCTAGTCACCACTGTGTTTTTCAGAGTCTAAGAGGCTTTTGTTGTTGTTGTGTTTTGCCGGTTTGTTTTCTTTGTTAATTTATATTTTGCAAATGAGTGAAGCCATCTGGTAACTGTCTTTCACTTTTTGACTTATTTTACTGAGCGTCATTACCTCAAGATCCAGTCATTTTTGTTCCAAAGTCACTACTTCGTCTTTTTGTTCTTGTTTTTGTTTTTATTGCTATTAATCTTTAAATTTATATCCCTTACATTATTGCATATTCCTTGTAGGTTCCCCACCACCGATTCACCCGTGAACCGTCACCATAGTCCCTTGTGCTCTTCTCTCCCCTCTTTTCATACCACGTTTTGGTTCCTCTTCCTCCCTCTCCCCTGCAGAATGTCTCTTATTTATGGTTGCCTGCTAGTTTTTGTTTTTTGTGTTATTTTCTCCTCCTGATCCCTTATTTGGTTCCCCTATGGTCCTCCTATAAGTGAAACCATCTGCTATTTTTCTTTTTCCTTCTGGTTTATTTCTCTGAGCATGGTCCCTTCCAGTTCCATCCATGTTGCTGCAAAAGGCATGAGTTTATCATTTTTGATTGCCGTATAGTATTCCATTGTGTGTATGAACCACGTCTTCTTGATCCAGTCAATTTTGGGCATTGGGTTGTTTCTATATCTTAGCTATTGTAAACGGTGCTGGAATACACACACTATTTCATCTTTTAAAATAGCTGAATAGTTTTCCCCTGGGTATATTCAGTTTCTCTCCCCAGTCCTCTCTGCTGGGCATTGAGGGGACCCCATGTCTTCCCGCCATGAGGGAGGCTGCTGTGAACACAGGGTCGTCGACGTCTCCTCAGGTGTGTTCCATGGGGAGAGCCACACAAGCGTACAATGGTCTGGCTGAATGTCGTACTTCATTTTTTTTTTAAGATTGATTTATTTATGCATACAAGAACTGGGGTGTGGACCAGAGGTGTGGGATGGTGAGAGGATTCCCCAGAGACAGAGTAGGGGGCAGAACAGGTGGATCCACTGAAATCCACTGCTGAGGGGAGCAGCGGGGAGATAGGAGAGGTCTGGTGCACCCTCTGGAAAACTCCCTGGTCGGGGATCGAATTCATGCTGCAGTGGCTGTGGACAGCTTCATAGTGCTGAGACTTAACCCCTGCACCACCAGGGAGGCCCTGGGGTTTGCATTTTTATTCTAGAAGAAAATGTAGGTGACACAGCCCTGGCCACCCACAGTGGCGCTGTCTCTGGGAACTCAACCTGAGTGCCAGGGAAGCAAAGTGCACAGGTTGGTGGACGTTAAATTAAAAACCTTGTCTGCTGTGAAGCCACCTCAGAGCCAGGCAGCAGCCTGCACCCTGGGGGGTGTCACAGCGCCTCTGCCAGCTCATCTCCTGGAACATGGAGAAGAGAACCGTCAGCAGACCATCAGCCCACTCACAGGGACAGAAGGCCGACAGAGGTGCTTGTAAGATGCACAGGTAGCTTGTAGGTCAGGAAAATGCTCAGCACCACAAGGGAAGTGCAAATCAGAACTTAGGGAGCCAGTCACACACCCCCCCCCCCCCAACCGCTTGCATGGAGAAGATGGGACAGCGAATGTTGATGTGTTGGTGGGCATGTAAATTGGTGCAGTCTCCCTGGAGAATGGTTAGAGATACCTCAAAAAGCCCTTTTGTTTTAACAGAATCCAGCAGCAATGGCGCGGCCAAGGCCCAAGCTCTGCACTCGCAGACTGACTTGTAAATCTGCAGGGATGTGTTAGTGATATCTATCAAGCATCTACTATGCGCCCGGCCTTCTCGTGAGATACAATCTCCATAGCGAATAAGGAGATAGACGTTATGTTTATAACATTTCTCTTATTCTGTGTTAACTGTCTTTTTTTCCCTCTGTCTCTTCGTCTTTCTTTTCTGTCCTCCTTCATTTCAGGCAAGGGTAAGGAGAGCAGAAGCATCAACTAGGGCAAGATCTAGCTCTTCCTTCTAAGGAAGAAAATGAGGGGCCTCCGTGGTGGCCTAGAGGTTCAGTCTAAGGCTATCACTGCTGCGGCCTAAATTCAGTCCCCGGCCAGGGAGCTTCCCACGGGCGCAGCAGACCCCTCCTGCCTCCCCGCTGCTCCCCTCAGCAGTGGATTTCAGTGGATCCGCCTGTTCTGCTCCCCCACTCTGTCTCTGGGGAATCCTCTCGCCCCCCCCACCCCTCTGGTCCACATCCCAGTTCTACGGAAAAATAAATAAAATCTTTACCAAAAAAAAGGAAGAAAATGAGGCTGGGAATAAAATAAGATGTGGCTACTGATCGCCCCGTGATCCGGCTCTGGGTTTCCCAACAGTGGCAGGAAGACGCGACTCCTGACCCTCCTGGGTGTTGTTTCCGTATCAGCAAACAACACAGGAGCTTTTCTAGTCCGTAAAAGCGAGGAGCGGGCCGGCCTGGGTCTGCATGTGGGCTGCTTCTCCCCGAAACAGCGTCCCCAACAACATCCCCACTGAAATGCAAAAGCAAATGTTTTGTGCGATTCTTCTTAGCGTCTCATGATGCCACAGTCACATTAACAAAGTCAGCCCAGAGCAGCCCCCACCACAGCCGCTGTGGCCCAGGTGTGTGGCCACACTGCGCGCCGGCCCGAGGGCGGCGTGGCCGGTCAGAGAGCACAGTTGTCGGTGCCAACAAGGCTTTGTTCTGAACTTCTGGTAAACTCTGCAGAGCACAGGCCCTTGGGCCACAAGCAAGACTGCTGTCATCAGCTCAGGACAAGCCCCGCCCAGACAGGCTGGTGGCTTCTGGGGTGGGGTAGGCGGTGGTGGCTTGAGGTCTGTGCCGAGGGCGGGCCGCGTGCGGGGCCAGAGCGCTCTGCGAGGCCTGGCTCGCGTGCTGAGGCTGCGGGTCCCCAGGGAGTTAGCAGGGCTGGCCCCGTAGACCGGCCAGCGGGGCTCGTCGCTGGCTGTTAATAGAACAGTCCCTGTAACCCGCTCCCCCGGAGCCGGGGGCGACAGGCCCCTGTGACCGCACAGTGGGGGTCGGCTGGGACCAGAGGGGGTGTATTTACAGAGACATGGGGGGGCAGGCGGGGCAGACTGTGAGTAGAAAGTGCATTCTGTGCTGTGGAAAGACAGAGCTTCAGGATTTGGCGACTCAGAGGTTCTGGGCTCCATCCCCCCAGAGACCGGAGATAGACAGACGCAGCAGAGGGCGAGGGGCGGGCGGGCAGGAGGGGCCGCGGAGAACGGGCCTCACGCTGGCTCCCGCCGGACGCGCCCCTCCCCCACCGCTCCCGAGCCGCGTGCTCCCCGCTCGGGCTGCAGCCGTGCGGCTGGTGTCCGGGACGCTGCGCCTCTTTTTATTTCCACCCCGTCTTAGTTTCCTAAGCATTCCTTCTTTCCCTGAACATGTCTCTGTTTATCAGATCTCTGACTCGGTGGGACTGATGGAAGCTTGACGAGGTCGGGGAGCACCGGCCCTCTACTCCTGGGCCCCATCCTCAGAGAGCCGCCCCGCTCCTCTCCTGCCCCTGTGCTTGCCGAGCGCCCTGCCAGCCCTACCCCCGTGCAGCTAGCAGCAGCCGCGCTCTCTGCTCCCCAGAGTGCCCTGTGGGGCCGATCCGTCACACCCTTAATTATGTGCCACAGGCGGGGTTGGCAATCAAGAATTTGTGGTTCGCGCCCGTAGACCTGCCCTTGGGGTTCAGCTACATGCTGTCTGCGTTGCGGGTCGGGGGGAAGTGACAGTCCCGCCTCCCCGCGTCACCTGCGGTCTGGGGGGACAGACCACCAGCCCCTGTGGCGACGCGAATGCTGGAACTGGTGCCCGTGGGCTGGCTGGCCCCTGCCATATGGCACCGGCCACGCGCACGCCTGTGCTGTGGCCTCCAGAGGCCGCTGCCTGCCCTAGCCCCAGGGGTCGTGGGTCGGCCTCGTGCAGACCCCTCCCACACCTGGAGGGACCCTCAAGCGGGCCAGTGCTGTGGACACTGCTGGAAGGAGGGAAAGCCCAGACGTGGGAAAGCCTGTGAGTGTGTGAGTGGCTGCACTGGGGCGGTGCTGTGTGCTTCCGGAGTGAGCCTGACCTGCCAGCAGCGAGCCCCGGAGGTGGGGTGTTTCCTTCAGCCGCTGGCCGGAGGGGCAGACGGAGAGAGGGCAGAAGCAGCGCGGGTTCACGGGGCCCTTGGCTCGGGGCTCAAGGGTCACAGAGGAGGGGCAGGCCCTGCTCATAGCCGCCATGGACGCGGCCTCAGCCCGGCGCTGCCCGGCCCGGATCCTCCGGCATGACGCTCGAGTGGTTTCTCCCCGGCGATTCAGGCGAAGACCCGGTCTGTGGCCTCGATGTCCCTCTTGGAACCTCCTGAGCGGACAGCCCGGAACCTTCCGACTCTCAGACCGTGAGCTCGTCAGTGGGTGCTGTCTGACGCTTCTCAGTGTTTCATCGTCCATGAACCCAACACAGATGTTTCAACTTGCACTGACCCGGCCCGCGGCCCTGGGGACACTTGGGGTGGTGACCCCGGGCCCGGTTGTGAGGTGGCCAGGCCCGGGGGTCCATCTGAGGGCACCTGCGCTGGGCAAGCGTTTCATCTGGGCTTGGTGGGGTGTTGGGGTTATGCCGGGTTATGTTGTGCGGGGTTTTGCCTGCCTGTGTTGTAGAAGGTCCCGCCCTTGTTTCTCCAGACCTGCCAGTTCTTGATCCCTGTTCTCCAGACCTGGCAACGCAGAATAGCTTTACCTCAGAGACCTCTCTCTGCCTTGAGTTTATAAGCTTTTATTGTATTGCTTGCTAAAGAAATCAAGCATGATTGTTTTTGAAAATGCTTAAACAGGTAAGCAAAGAAAGACCCACACCATTCGGATTCGTCATCAACGTTCTTAATTATAGTCCCTATTAACATTTGACACAAACCATTTTCAGGGCTGTGTGATACTCCACTGTGGATGCAGTGTTCCGTTAGATACCTGAAATTTTACACTAGGGTGTTTCAATCATTCTTGGCTGTACACGTGAACATCCTCGTTAATCGCCTTTTGTATCTGTAGCTCTGATTACACACTCTGGGTGAATTCCGCTTTTAACGCCCGGCCAGTTTAATACTGTGGAAATCTAACATGATAAATGACTCCCGATTAGCTGGGAGCTGGGGTTCTGGGACATTCCTGAAGAACAAGCTCCTGGGGGCAGCGGCGTCACCTGTTGCCTCGCTTGGAGAGCTCCGGAGCAAAGCCAGGGACACTCGGGTGTGACGCGGTGTGTCTTAAAGTCTGGTCACGTCGGCGCTGTCACAACCCACAGCCACATTCAAGGTGTTTTCCTTAGTCTGCTGTATGAGGAGCAAATCTCATTTCCCTATAAAAGCTCCTCATTTTTCGTTGACTGTCCACTTCCTGCCATTGTCATCATGACACTTTGGGGGACACAGAATACTTAGGGAGAACTGAAGGACTCTGGTCCAGCAGAAGCCCCGAGGACTCCAGGGTGCTCTCTACCCGTCTCGTGTCTCCCGAATCAGCTCTGGAGCTTGCACCGAGGGGCCGGCCCAGAGCTGGGGACACACAGCTGAAAGGCCCAGCGGGAGCAGCAAGAGTGACCCCACAGCAGGCTGCTGGCCGCAGGAGCTTGGTCTGCAGCCCTGGGCAGGGCTGGTTGGTCCCCACAGATCTGACCCCTCACCCGGTGTTCTCCACTCCAGACTGAATGCCCCCTGGTCGGGGCAAAGAATGGCTGCCGGTCGAACAGAATCGACCCTGCAGAGCGCCCCGAGCTCCCTGCCCCGTGGCAGTGCCTACCGGATCCGGGAGCAGAGGTTTGGCCGAAGCGCTGGGCCCTGGTCTCCTCCAGGCTCGAGAGCCCGGCCTGCCTGAGATACTGAGGACCGGATGCCCCAGTCGACGCCCTCAGAGCAGAGGGCAGCCCCGCGGGGGGGATGCTGGTCCGCGCTGGCCGCGGTGCAGAGCCTGGCCTTTGCGTGGCGCAGAGCCTGGCCTTTGCGTGGCGCAGAGCCTGGCCTTTGCCCGGCCTTCACCTGGCTTTCGCCCAGCCTTTGCCTGGCCTTCACCTGGGCTTCGCCTGTCTGGCCGCCCTCACGCTCACGGCCGTTCTCTCGGCTTGTCTCCACAGCTGGAGGGGTGGCTGCCTCTCCCGGTTGGCCCCCGGGCTCTGTGGCCCCTTCTCTTTCACTCGCTGGTCCATCCTGAGACCACCCCCCCCCGAAAAATGCCCACCGTGCAGGGGACTCACTCGCGAGGTGTCGGCTCTTCCCTCGGGGCTAGTCTAGGCGCTTAGCTGTGGACGCCACGCTGGAGACTGTTTTCCCTATTGCTCCAGCAGTGCCCGGCCCCTCCTCTGAAACACTGCTCTTGGGGGTGAGAGTGAGGACGCGCCGTGGGGGTGAGTGTGAGATCACACTGTCAGTGTGAGATCGTGCCGTCAGTGTGAGGACGCACCATCAGCGTGAGGATGCGCTGTCAGTGTGAGGATGCGCTGTCAGTGTGAGGACGTGCCCTGGGGGTGAGTGTGAGAACGAGTTGTCAGCGTGAGATCGCGCCGTCAGCGTGAGGATGCGCCGTCAGTGAGAGGATGCGCTGTCAGTGTGAGGATGTGCCCTGGGGGTGAGTGTGAGAACGAGCCGTCAGCGTGAGAGCGGGCCCTCAGTGTGAGATCGCGCTGTCACCATGAGTATGTGCCGTCACCGTGAGGACGCGCCGTCAGCGTGAGGACGCACTGTCACCGTGAGGACGCACTGTCAAGTTAGTAAAGCTCCTCAGGGGACCAAGGAAGCCATCGCATCCAGTGTGCACGTTGATGGGCGACTCGCTGGCACTGGCGCTGACCGTGGGGGCAGCAGTGGGCCGGGGCGCTGGGCTCGGCTCCCTCGGGTGCAGGAAGGTTTCCGGGGTGCTGCACTTCCTTGGGGTTAAAGCCGAGATTCACAGCACGGGCTGTGGAATCAGGCGGGGTTGTGGTTGTGTGTGTGTGTGTGTGTGTGTGTGTGTGTGTGCAGCCCTTTCTCGGGAAGGGGTGGACTGACAGTATCTGGACGCCGTGGCGGCCACGCTCTCGGGGACATGCGCGGAGGGACGCCCCAAGGGCTGCTGCACCCCCCTCGCCCCGGGGGTGTCCGGTCACTCAGCGCTTCCGTCTGCGGGCCCGGCGCTCCTGCCATATTCCTGGTCCCGGCCGGGAGTATTTTGGTTTGTGGATGTTTTATAGTCGCTGACGATGATAGACGTTAATTAGTGTTTGACTGATATTAATAACAGAACAGAGACCAAGGTGGAGACAGGAAATCCTGTTAGTTTGTTGTTTCCTTTCAAACAAATTTAAGTTTCTGTTGTTCATTTCCGGTCTTGTTTAGAAGGAGAGCAACAGAGAAATAGGGGCCTCCCTGGGGGCGCAGGGGTTAAAGTCTCAGTGCTATCAAGCTGGGGGCAGCCCCTGCAGCAGGAGTTCGATCCCCGGCCAGGGAGCTCCCCACAGGGCGCAGCAGACCTCTCCTGCCTCCCCGCTGCTCCCCTCAGCAGTGTACTTCTGATCTGCCTGTTCTGCTCCCCACTCTGTCTCTGGGGAGCCCTCTCGCCCCCCACGCCTCTGGCCTGCACCCCAGCTCTTGTATGCAGAAATAAATAAATCTTAAAAATACGAAAAGGAAAACAGTGTGGGCTGAGCGTGTGGACGCACACGAGGGGCCAGGCGCCGAGACCCAGATGCGGGCTTCGGGGCGCGGCGGGTTCTGCCGGCCCCCCGTGAGGACGTCCCCGCGGTCTGCTGCCCCCTGCCGCGTCCTCTGCGGGCGGAGTCCTTGGCCATCGCCGCCTGCCCAGCCCCTGGCGCTCCTTCCCTGACTCGGAGGTGGGGCGTGGGGGACCCCAGGGGACACGCAAAACCTGAGCCCCAAGCATCTGCACAGCGCTGCTGGGATCGTGGAGCAGACACCCCGCCTCGGGTGGGACCCCCCGCTGTGCGTTCTCTCGGCTCAGGGCTCCGCTGGGGCTGTCTCGCGCCCCCACCCGCGTGCAGACCCCGCTGCTCCTCCCGTCCCCGCCAGCAGCTTGAGGGCAGGGACACCCCCCGAGGCCGCGGCCCCTCCCGGGCGTGGCGCCGTCTGCCCGTGGCCAGCTCCGCGGCAGTGAGTCCCTGCGCCGTGCCCGGTGACCGCGGCGGGCGTCTCCAGGAGCCGTCATGGCCAGGGGGTGGACGTGGCCCGCAGCAGGGTGCCTCTCCGTCCTGCGGGGCGAGGGCTGCGCTGAGTGTTGCCTCGACGGCTCTGCAAGCGCCGCCGGCTGCCACGGGTCACGGGGAGCGGCTCCCTCGGAGGCGTGGTCTGGGGACACTTGTCGGGGCTGAGCTCTGACCTGCGCGTCCCCGAGGGCCCCCTGCTCCACCCCCCGCGCCTCTCGCCCCCGTGCCTGGGTCCCGCTGGCGCCTGGAGTCAGCGACTCTGCGTGAGGCCCCTGGGCTGTTGCTCTCCCCGCCTGGCCCTGCCGCTCCTGCTGAGCCACTGAGCCCCAAGAAGAGGCCGCGGGGAGCGCGGAGGCTCAGCCCCAGTGTGCCCGTGACCGTGCGCTGCTGTTTGAGGACGGGTGTCCGCTGAGTCCCCTGCTGTCCTTTCAACGTCCACTCCCGGCGCCAGGCTTGGCTCGAGCACCGCCCGGCCCGCCGCCTCGCCGCCTGGGTCCTGAAATCCTGTCTCGGCTCCCAGATCACTTCCTCCGAGTCGCCTTCCGCGGTGGCACATGGGGATTTCCAGAAGGGAAGTTTCCCTTCATCCAGCAAGTCGTCCTCGCGGGGAGGGAGCCGGGCCCCGCTCGGAGACACACGGAGAAGCCGAGCGCCTGGGTCTCTCCTTCGCTCTCAGGCCCTTCTCTGTGACGTGGGAGCCGGGTGCGTCTGCGCCACTGTTCATGGGTGCACCATCGGCCCCACTGGGCGAGGAAGGCCCGACGGGGCAGTGGCAGAAGGTCCGTTCTCATCTTCCTCCCACCTCTTTGTTATTTGTTTTTTGTTTTTTTATCAAAGATTATTTATGCAGACAAGCTGGGGTGCAGGCCAGAGGTGTGGGGGCGGTGAGAGGATTCCCCAGAGACAGAGTGGGGAGAACAGGCAGACCCACTGAAATCCACTGCTGAGGGGAGCAATGGGGAGACAGGAGAGGTCTGCTGCGCCCTGTGGGTCAGCTCCCCGGCTGGGCATCGGACTCGTGCTGCAGCCACCGACAGCTGCACAGCTGCGCTTAACCCGTTGCCTACCAGGGGGGCCCCTCACCCACCTCTTTGGGTGCTTGTGCCGTCCAGCCACAGGTGCTGCCAGATGAGGCAGAATTCACTCCCGGAAATGAAATGCCCGATTCCTGACTTGTCACTTGCTCTGGGCTTTGAAAACTTCAAGTTCACACCACGACCTTGGTTCTGAGGATTGTGTGCACGGAAGTCGCAGCCTTGTCAACTCGTGTTTGGGCCCTCTCCTGTCCGTCGGCGTCTGTTGGGGATTCTTGTATCGGTCACCCGCCGGCTGCTTTGCCTGCTGTCAATCCAGGATTAACACTTTGTGGTCCGCCCATGTATTAGTGCTTGTTTTTGTCACCAGTATCAGGTGGCCGCTCACGTATTCATACGTGTTCACCTAGTCTCCGGTTTTTCACGCCACGGTGGATTGATTTGCAACTATTAGGAGCGATTTCTTTGATCGTACTCAGTCTAGAAGCTTTACACATTGTTTTGGTGAAAGTGTAAGGAGTTTTATGAGAGATGTTACAGTTTTTTTAATCTCCAGTAGTTCAGGAGTTGTGTATGTTTTATTGACTGCTTCTACCATTCCTGCGGTGGCCAGAAAATGGCTGGCCCCAAGGGCTGGTAAACTTAAAGGGCACCGGCACACAAAGTGTTAAAATGCCCCAGCAGGGCGGAGCAGCAAGTTCATGTCCACAGGGATGCACGGTGCCAGGTGCAGGCACGGGCAGAGATGCCATCACCACCCTGCAGGCCGCCCCTGGAGGCCTGCTGTCCAGTCGCTGACCCTGCCGGCCAGCACAGCCGGGTGCTGTCGTGGTGACAGCCGAGGAGGGCAACTGTCGCACGTTAGGCGACGGGAGCCACGAGATGGTGATGGGGTCTGCCCTGGACCGGGCCGTCCATGCGGCTCCACCTCGTGCCCGGGAGGCGGGCCCACCTGCACCCAGCTGGGGAGGAGGGTGTGCACGCACGGCACAGGCCTGCCAGCACGCCCTCCCCGCCAGCACGGCCTGCTGCTCGTGCCGGCTCCAGCTTGGCCGGGGCACGCTCGCGGCCCTGGGCCGGCTGACGATCCCAGTGCAGACTCCCACAAAGGAAACCGGCCCTCGCGGGGTGCGGCAGCCCTGCGTCGGAGCTATTTCAGGCGGAGCCGCCCCATCTGCCGCAGAAACACCCTCCGTGACGGCCCCGGGCCTGGGCAGCACTGCTGGTTAAATCTAGAAGGTTCTCGCTGAGTCAGAGCCGTGAGGGCCTGGGGGTCTCAGGGCCTCCCTGGGGGGTCTGCGGAAGACCTGGACCCGCACCCTCTCCCCTCGGATCGGCCCGGATGTCGCCCACGCAACAGTCCGCCCTCCTTCCCCAGCTCTTCTCGGGGCCTGCGCTGCCCTCCTGCGAGTCCTCGCTTGGGGAGGGGTCCCCAGAACGGCCTGTGCGGGGGCAGGTGCACAGCCCAGGCCGGTCGGGGCCCACCTGCCAGGAGGCTGAGGCTGTTCGGGGACCGGCGTCACCCACGGGGCTCCCTGACGTCTGCGTGCGCCAAGGTTCGGGTGTGAGGTTGTGCGGGCCTGCGGTGGCTGACAGCTTGCTGCCTGCGGATGAGTCAGCCTGAGAACCGAGCCCGAAAAGGAAGACGGGAGACTGCCGGGCGGTGGGCGTGGGAGGCGCCCGCCCAGCGCCCGAGCGTCCAGCACCTGAGCTCCGCGAGCCGAGTGCGGGGTCTACAGGGCACATCCTGGACTGTACACTGAGTGCCCGGCCGGCTGGAGTCGGGGCGAGGGGCGTGGGCGTGGGCAGGGGTCCAGGGGTCTCAGTGGAGGACTGTGCGGGGTGGCCTCACCTGGGGAGGGATGGGCCCGCTCCCCTACGTTGTGCCCAGTGCTGGTCAGCAGCTTTAAAGGCCCGAGCTGCCTGTCCCTCCTTTCAGAGCCTCCCGTCTCGGGTCTGTGGCGCTCTTCCTGCCTGCCTGCACCGCCTCTATCGGTGCCCATGTGCTGCCCGGCCCAGCACGGGCCCTGAGTGGCTGGAGTGGGCACTTGGCAGACGCCCCCTGGGAGTGAAGGCCGCGCCTGAGGGCTGGAGGGCCGCCCACAGGTCCCCGAGCGCGTTGCTGTGTCAAATGGGGTTTGTAAGGGCTCTGATGCTGTCAGCGAGTCTGTGAGGATGTCCCGGCAGCCGCCTGCCCCGCAGGGCGTGACCCGAGGAGAGACTGACCGAGGAGTCCGATCGGAAGGAGCTGGGCCTGCACGGCCTCTATCAGTGACCAGAAAGAAGAGTGTTCGCCTCAGCCCTCTGTGAGGCTCGCCGAGGGGTCTGTGAGGGGCAAAGGTCCAGCCCGTGTGTGCGCGGGGACACGGACATGTGTAAACGCTGAGTTAAATCCTCCTGGCAGCAGACCCCGGAGCAAGACAGATCCACAGCGAGACAGAAATATCTGTGGTCACGGGCACGGCCAGCAGGCCTCTCGGTAATGCCGGTTTATTTATCCTTAGCAATGATGAGTGCGATTTAGCATGTTAGAGAAGAAAAGGTGCATGATTATCTCAATAGATTAGGAGGAAATATTTGATAAATTTTACCAGTCAATCAGGAAAAAAATCATAATGAACTAGGAACTGTTTATAGGAAACGAGAACAATCTCGATCTGATAATAAGCGTCTATAAAAACCCCAACAGATGTCACGCTTTGTGGTGAAGTGCTGACATTCTCCTTTGCCACGAGGCGCGTTTCTGTCGTTTCCCTTTTTTTAACCGCGGAGGGTCTGAGGAGAGACAGGCTCACGCGCGTCCCCGCTGGGCCCGCCCCGCCCCACGCACCCCGGCTTGCTGATCTTGGGGCTCCTGCTTGTGAGGGCCCCTCCAAGGCTTGCCTGCCTTTGCAGCAGGGGTGCAGGCTGGGCGCCCCAAGCCCGGGCCTCGTTAGCGCCTCTGGCGGGAGCCCAGTGCTCCCCCTCCAGCCACAGGGAGGCAGCCCCCGGGGTGCAGGCAGGACAGCAGCCAGGGGTCTCTGGGCAGCTTGATACAATTAGAGGGTTTGCGTCCACTGGCGCTCAGTGGTGTGAGCTGATGCCCCCCAGGGTCTGGCCCCCCACACTGCCTCCGGGAGCCTGCCGGAGCTGTTCTTCCGGACTGTTCCCTCCTGTGACACCTGAGGAACGGCCTCGGGGCGTGCTGTGGCCTGCGGGCTGCTCTCCTGTGGGACTGGCCTGCGGAGCTCTCAGCCCACGGGCAGCTGGCTCGTGGCCGGGGCTGCCCTTCGGAACGGAGCCCCGAGAAAGACCGGTGTGGGGGTCTCCAGCGCTGACCTTCAGAGCAGCCGACGTCGTGACAGCTGGAGCTGCAAGAGGAGGCAGAGGCGGGTGTCGGGGGTGGCCCCCGGCCGGAGGGGCCTGTGCCTTGGAACGAGACTAGAGGGCTGTCCGCTGGCATGAAGGGCCCTTTGGGCGGGGCCTCCACAAGGCTCATCTCAGGGCCTGGAAGCGGCAGGGCCGGCCTCGCTGCCCGTAGCCCTGGGGGGGGACGCGAGACGGGCGCTGTGGCCGCAGCACTGACCCGTCCCCCTCTCAGCCTCAGTTTCCCTTGGTGCCAGGAGGAACGTGGGCTGCACCTGCGGTGTCCCGAATTGGCGGGGATGAGAATCACCTGGGCCCAGTCCAGTGCCGATTCCGGGGCTGCAGCACCTGTGCCCGGCACCTGCAGGGTCCCAGGGCGATGCTCGGGGACCCCCAGGAGTGAGAGACCCCGCAGTGCTGGTTGGGCAGCGCCTGCCCCCCACTCCCGAAAGCCTGGTGCCGAACTTGCTGGCTGCTCTTGGAGCTGTCAGAGCAGGACCGGGAGCCACCGGGGGTCAGCAGAGCTCACGCTCCATGTTGGGGTTGAATTTTGGGTTAACGGGGCCCGCGCCCCCAGGAGGGAGCCCCCGGGCCGCAGCTTCGCCCGTGTGGCCGGCCCACGGCCCCCGACTCGGCAGCTGCCCAGAAAAGGTCTCCTGGCGACCTCGGCGTGGCGGGCAGGAGCCTGCCCTGGTCAGTGGGGCAGGTGCTGACCTTCAGGGCTGTAATTGCCTTGACAGCTAACTCAGCGGCTAATTAAAACGTGGGAGAGACGCGCCGGGCGGTCACGATTAGGCCTGTTTCGTTCAAGCCCTTCCGGGAAGGCTGCGCTGGCCGCGGCCTCTGCGGAGACAGGTCCACCTGCGCCGGCCTGCCGCGCCGCCGCGCTTCTGGAACAGAAGCTTGTGCAATCAGCGGGCGGGGGTGGGGGAACAAAGCGCCTGCTGAGTTATGTCAGGAGAGGAGACAATGAAAAATTAAGAGCAGTGGCGTCTCCACCAGCAGCTGAATAGCAATAATTGTTTTCCCTTGTTTTAGAAACAAATACAAAATCGCACCCAGTCCCATTCTCTATGTGCTTTCTTTCTCCTGGCTTTTAAAAGCGCTTTTGCATTTGCAAGAAAAATTTGAGGAAGTGTTTTTTTTGACAAAGTCATTGAGGGTTTTGAATAATGTGAAATGTCGGTGCGTCTCCTTCCCCTGACTTCCCAGCGGGGACTTGCTGGAAGGTGGGAGCTGGGGGCAGTAGAGGAGGCTCGCCGGGTCCTCCTGGCAGCAGGCATCCTGCGGACGTGGCACCCGCGCCCCGCCTGGGTGACAGCGGCCTGACGGGGTGCCCTCCGGACCCTCCTCGGGCGGACACCTGCCCTCCAGCCCGTCTTCTTTCTCCCCCCTGAGACTGGAGGGTGAGGCAGGAGCAGAGCCTGGGGGGGAGGCCCTGCCTCCCCGCCCCCCTTAACCCAGAGCCGCGCCTCGCACCGCGGGAATGGGGTGGTGCAGACGGGGACCCGGTGCAGGCTAGACACAAGAGGCCTGCCCGCCTCCCGGCCCCGGTGGCCCCCAGCTGCCCTGTACCTGGCCGCCGCACTCGAAGGACCATTACAGGCTGCAGAAGCCGCGGCGGCTCCGGGACCCCTTCCTCTTGACCGGTCTGCACAGCGCCACGGCCCCTGCCCCGGGGTCTCCCTGCCCCCACACCTGGCCCCTTTTTTGCCAGAGAAATGGCGGAGCCAGTGGGCTCCTGGAGGGGCAGCTGACTGCAGAGGTCCGGCCGGGAGGCGCGTGCTGTGAGCTGACCTTCCTCGGGCCGTCCCTCCCCGTCCCCTCGGCTCGTCAGACCATCCTGGCGGGGTTAACGCGCTTTCAGCAGCTCCTCCCGGGTCTCGCTGGGGACGGTGCTTCCCACTTGTGGCAGGTCTGGTTTTTAAATAATATTAGGGCCTCCCTGGTGGCGCAGCGGTTGAGCGCTGCGCTGTGGAGCTGTCGGCAGCGCGCGATGCGAGTTCAACGCCCGGCCGGGGAGAATCCCACATGGCACAGCAGACCTCTCCCGCCTCGCCCGCTGCTCCCCTCAGCAGTGTATTTCTGATCTGCCTGTTCTGCTCCCCACTCTGTCTCTGGTGAGCTCTCTCGCCACCCCACGCCTCTGGCCTGTACCCCAGCTTGTATGCATAAATAAATAAATCTTTAAAAAATGTTGAACTTTCTAATAGCAAGTTACACCTGTTTATAGAAACCTTGGCATTACTGTGTATCGCTGTAAATTCCTAGACTCAATACCTGGGTCGAAGGAGGCGCTCGACGCACCCGGCCGTGGGGTCTCCTAGGAGGCTAATACAGGGGACCCGCCTCGCTGCCCGAGACCCCTGGTTCTTGACACACGATGAAAAGCAAAAGTCAGGGAAGACTCCGCTGGTGCCAGAGGGCCAGGACGGTCGGGCGGCCGTGAGGACGTGCAGGCCGCAGGGACCCTGCTGCGGGACCTGTGGGCGCAGCAGCCGTAGTGAAGACACTCGGGCCGGTCAGACAGAGCTCGGGGAAGCCCTTCCTCCGTGGGCGCTGCCCGCTCGGGGCTGCGCTCGGGCCCGTCAGTATGGCGGTGGCGTGCACAGAGCAGGCCGTGGGAGAGGAGGCGGAAGGAGCCTGGTTTGCACAGGCCGAGGCCGGCGGGCAGGGCCTGAGGCCCAGAGCACGTTGGCAGGCGCCCGCTGGGCACGCTGGGACGCGGCTGCCGAAGAGCTTTTCGCAGGGAAGGATCTTACATGCTTTTTCCTGTTTTGACGCTAAACTACGGAGAGAGCTTTGTGGTTTGGTCTTACTGTTCTTCTCCCTTGGCTGGGAGGGGCCTGTTGGACACAGGTGGGCGAGGAGGGCTTGGGCGCCTCAGCAAAAGGGCCCTGCCTGCCCCCCGTGAGCAGGGGCCGCGCAGCTTCTCCCGGGGCACAGACTCCACGCCCGTGGCGTGTCCTGTCGCCCTGTCCGCTCTGACACTGCCCCCCGCTGGCCCCCAGACGTGACGGCAGCTGACGTGTGCTGAGTGCAGCGAAAGCAAGATGATCGGGACCACGTGACCCACGTCCACCCTGGGGTCACCTGTCCTGGGGTGACCCTTTCCACCCTGGGGTGACCATGTCCATCCTGGGGTGACCCTGTCCACCCTGGGGTGACCACATCCATCCTGGGGTGACCCTGTCCATCCTGGGGTGACCACGCCCATCCTGGGGGTGATCACATCCACCCTGGGCTGACCTGTCCATCCTGGGCTGACACGTGTTCATCCTGGGGTGGCCCATGTCCTGCCGTGGCCCAGGCCCCCCCACACCCTGCTGGCCCCTGCTGTCTCCCTCCCGGGGGGCCTGGACAAGGCCGCCGCGTGCTCAGCTGCCCAGAACCCCCGCGAGTCGTGGCCTGCGTGGGGTGAAAGGGGGGCCCGGCCTGAGAGCCTGGACTCTGGTGCCCATGCTGTCCGCGGCCCCCGCGGGCCTGTGTGGAACGCGCAGCCCCCAGGCCCTCGTGCCTGGAGCACAGGTGAGAGCGGCGACCCCGCCTGTCCGGCGCCCCGTGCGGAGCTGGCGGGTCTCGGGGCTGCGGCGGCCATAGCCTGCGAGCTGGCTGTCACCGCAAGTGCCGGCCGCCCTCGCGCCTGCCCGGGGAGGCCTTTTTGTCCAAGTTCACAAACATCAGCTGGCTAGAAAAATGGCCGGCCGGGACTTTACTCTAAATACCCCTGTCTGTATTCATGGGGTACAGCGGCGTTCTCTTTCATCTCGAAATTGAGGTTTCTGCAGCGAGGAATGCTGAGAGCTGCTCTGAGATTCAATTTGAATTGGATAGTTGCGGCTTGTTTTTTTTTTGCCGTTTGCTTTCAGACCGAAGTTTAAATTTTTCAGACTAGAACAAATGAGACGGAAGCAGAAGCGCCGGGCACACTTGCGTCTCACTGCCCGTCCGGGACTTGGGCCCCGCTGGCCGAGCCACCAGGGGAGGACCAGGCGTCCCCCCAGTGTCCCAAGCCCCTGGCTGTATCCAAGGGCACCAGGCCCAACCCCCGCGGGCCGCTCGGTCGTCCATCATCTGTCCACTCTCCCGCAGCCGCGTAGTGGACAGCGTGGCCACCGCTCCCCTCTCTGTCCACTGTCACGTCCACACGGGCAGCGCAGAGTTGGTGCCGTAGTGCGTGCAGCTGGTGCCCGGCCACGGCGGTCTGGGCTCTGGCTGGAAGGCGCTGCCAGCACCCCACGCCGGGGCTGCTGTCGGGAGCGGGGTGCACACTGACCCAGGCGGGGCGCTCGAGCACCAGCCCCAGCCAGGGGCCGCAGGCCCTGCAGCCCGCCCGGCCCCGCCCTGCCCGCCAGCGCCCTCGCACCCCTGGCTTCTGCGCTGCCTGTCGGACTCGGCGGCGTTGCGCCTGCTCCCTGCGGGCGCTGCTGGCCCTGCCGGTGTGGGCTGCGGGTGGCCGCCCCGTCTCCATGCCTGTGGCTCTCGAGCGTGGACAGACCCCACTGGCCCATTCTATTGCCGAGGGACACTGCAGGCCGGCTCTTCCTGCCGGTCCGGACCTGTGCGCTCTGGGGCGAGCTGCGGTCTGTCGAGGGGCCGGCGCTGCACTCTCCGGGTGGACGCTCGGCCCTGGCCGGTGCTCCCTGCGGCTCCCGACCCCCACGTCCCTGCATCCCCCGCAGTTTCTGTTCTTTCCTCTTTGGCCTTTCCGGCGGGCTTTGCATTTCATGAATTAATGATGCTATCGCGCTCGTTTCGTGAGTGAATCGATCGTTCGGATATCCTTGTCCAGCCGTGCCTGTTGTCGATTTCCCTGTTGATTTTTAGGTTTAATGTATTCTGCCCAGATTCTTCTCCCACTCGATGGCTCGATGTTTCACTCTCCCTGTGTTTTTCCCCAGAGGAGAGAAGCTCTTATATTTGAAATAGCCCTTTTTGAGAAATCCCCTCACCCCTCAGGGTCGTGACGGGAATCTCCTGTGAGCTCGTCTGAGGCTGCCTGGTTTTACGTGAAGACAGATTCTGGCAGGACGAGGAGCGGGACTTAAGCACAGGGCTCCCAGCGGTGCTCCCCAGGGGTGCTCCCCAGAGGTGCTCCCCAGCGGTGCTCCCCTCACCTCAGGGCCCGGGGGCTGAGCTCCCACCCGCTGTGCTGCGGCCCTGTGATCCTTTCACCCCGTTTTATCTGCGTCACTTCATTCCCTCGGTCTCCTCGCTTCCGTCCCTGTGCGGTGCCTGGCGTCAGCATTGCTGTCGCACCACAGTAGAGCAGGAAGCTTGCGGCGGAGTCTCCCAGCTCTGCTCTCCTCTCAACAGTGTCCTGGCGGGCCCAGCCCCTGGTGTCTGCCGCACTCTGGCGTCGGCCTGCGTGTGCGCTCTCCTCTCCCCTCTCCGCTCTCTTATGTACATGCATGCACACCCGCGTGCACACACGTGCACACACCTGCAGCAAAGTCAGCTGAGCACCAGCAGAGGCGGCTCTTGCCCTGCAGGGTCTCAGGGGCTAGCCCTGCGGAGGGGGCACCATCCGCGGCTCAGGGGCTCCCCACGCCCCTTCATGGTGCCCACACCGAGGGCCGTGCCGTGGCCGAGCCTGCGTCCCCCGGGCAGCCGCCTCCCTGCTTCCCGGGACCCGAGCCCTCTGCCCTTGGCCTGCGGCCGGACGCCCTCGCTGCCGCGGCCCCGTGGGTGCCCGCGCCCGCGCCTCCCCGTCTCTGGCACCACGCCAGACCGGCCGCTCCGGCCCGCGCTCCCGTCCCTCTGCCCGGCCCCAGTGCTCGTGGTCCACGGGTCCTGTCCCTCCCATGCATGGACGTCGCCCTGCGTGCGGGCTGGTGGCCGAGGCCAGCGGGGAGCGACCGGCCCTGGGGCGGCAGAGGGCCCGGCGTGGGCGGGCATGTCCCCCCAGAGGAGAGAGAGTCTGACCGCGGTCGCGGCCTCTGCCCTGAGGCTGGGCGGCCCCGCCTGCCCCTTCCGTGCTCACCGCCTCTGCGGCGTCCAGCCCTTCTGCGTCTCCCGGCTCCCAGGCACTGTGGGGGTCCCCTCTGCCCGGCTGCTCTAACCAGAG
The DNA here is from genome assembly GCA_004024925.1 of Scalopus aquaticus. Taxonomy (NCBI): domain Eukaryota; kingdom Metazoa; phylum Chordata; class Mammalia; order Eulipotyphla; family Talpidae; genus Scalopus; species Scalopus aquaticus. Next base: position 61,676 of record PVIJ01001332.1, read on the forward strand.
GCCACGGTGTCCACGGGTCCCCGTCCACACCAGCCAGACGTCGCCCTCCCGCGCGCCGCTCCCGTTCAGCCGCGTGCAGTCCTGCGGCCACTGCGCGTGGTCATGTGCCTCCACGCTCTGAGGGTCACTCCCTGGCGGACACTGGCTGGCCGGCCCGGTGCCGGGGCCTGCCCAGCGCACTGACTCGCCGGCGCCTCCCTGCCGCTTTCGGGGTAGCCCATGATGAGCGTCCTGGGAGTGGGGCCCGCGCTTGCTGTGGCCACCCCAGAGGTTCTCGGGGTGGGGACATCAAGGAAGTCTCCCTGGAGGAGGTGGCCGCGGACAGACTGCCTACGGCAGGGTCCAGATGGATTCTGGGCACAGGAGCTGCTGCCCCAGGCGTGTCCCACGTGCCCCTCGGCTTTCTCGTCCGTATGGGGGTCTCCTCCCCGCGGGGTCTCGTCCGTATGGGGGTCTCCTCCCCGCGGGGTCTCGTCCGTATGGGGTCTCCTCCCCGCGGGGTCTCGTCCGTACCTGTGAGCATTCACAGAGGCAGGTGCAGAGCGCCCAGGCAGGCGCCTGCCCCGGAGCCTCCCATCCGTGCCTGCTGTCCAGGGCCCAGCGGCCTCCCGGCCCCGGCTGGACTGGGCTGGATCAGCTTCTGCTCTGACTCCAGAGTGTCAGCCGCGGAGGGAACAGCTTGGGAGGAGACGCTGTGTTCCGGGCGGGGGGCTGGGGCGGCCTCCGAGCCTGCCTTGTGCGCATCTGGGAGGTGTCGTTCCTGCGTCTCGCGGCCTCCCTCCACACAGAAAATGTTCAGATTCGGGCCGGGGCTCGGGGCGGCAGAAGCTGGTTGATTTTAGCCTATCTCAGCGGCGCTGTGTCTGCCGACGAGATCACGAGGAGCCGTGAGGGGTCAGCGGCCCTTGACCCCAGCCTCCTCCGCCTGCCTTGCGGGTGGGTGGGGGGGACAGGACCCGGAGCAGGGGCCTGAAACCCCCTTGGCTCTGCCCGTGCCCCCTGCCGCGGGTGACGGCGGGAGCTGTGTCCTGGGGTGAGGCGGGCGCCTCACTGCCGCCCCCACAGAATTGGGGTGCTGTGGCACGACCTGTTGTGGGAGGAGCTAGTGGACGGGCCTCAGGAGAGGGAGAGCCCGCTCACGCAGCGCTGCCCTGCGCCCGGCGGCACGGGGCCCTTGGGGGCGAGTGGGCAGTGGGCTGTGCCCGCGTCCTCCCCGGCTCGCAAGGGCCCGTCCCTGGCCAGGACACTCGCCATCCCGTCCTTCACTTCACACGGCTTAGTTGACATCGATGAGCGTGAGTTCCAGCTGGTGACTGATGGACGGTCAGTGACCCCTGAACACAGGGGCCAGTCACCCCTCGGGAGCTCGCCCCAGCTCCACGGCCATTATTGGGCATCACTCTCTAAAGGAATAGCCCACGGAAGAGGCCCGCTTGGGGTGCCGGCCTGGGACCTCCTGCCCCCGCCCCTGCCCCTTGTGGCCTCTGTCGCCTCGCACAGGTCACTGGCGGCGGCACGGCCTCTGCTCCCGTCCACGGGCTTGACCGGTTGATCAGCGATGCCTTGAGGACCAGCGGTGAATTTACACAGACACAGGAGCTGGCACAGGGCTCTGAGTCAGCGGTTGGTGTTGCACGTACTTTCCCTCCTCGGAGACGAGGCGGCCTCTCCCCTCGGGGCAACTGTCTGGTTCTGCCAACCCGTCCCCTCCTCGCCCTCCGCCCCGGCCCGCCTGCTGCCCTGTGGGTCCTTTGTGCCCAGGTCTGCGAAAATCGTCTTCAGAATGGCAGTCAGGCTGACCAGTGGGACGGAGGTGGATGCCTCACCGAAGCGCGGGGGCCTGGGTGCCCGAAGTGACCCGTAGTGATGTCCTGTAACGGTCAGTGTTACCCCTGTGCCCCTCTGTGCGCCTCAAGGTCTGAGACACACGTGCACACTCATGCACACTCGTGCACACACACACACGAAAACAAACCAGAAAGTGCCCAGACAGCAAAAGTCGTGTTTCCCAAGCATTTTTAAAAGCATCGGGTAAAGTCAGAAATCACATCTGAGCAAATGTTTCGGTGCCGACAAACTCGGCAGATCCTGTCCCAGGACGTCAGGAGGCCCCCGGCCCAGGCCCATGTGGGTCATTTCCTCGTCCACAGGAGACTGCTTTTACATTATTTTCAAATACGGTTGAAGACTGACGGTCACCGCACGTCGGCTCTCCTGTCGGATGAGATGCATCACCCAGCCGCAGCCTCAGCTCACGCGCTTCTGAAAGTCAATCGGTGTGTAATTCAGGCAAACGTGCTCTTGAAATCTTATTGAAAATCTGTGCTGAGAGCGTTCACGAGAAGCCTCCCCCGGGGCGAGGCCAGGGCCCGGCGTCGGTTAGCCGGCCACGGCCACACGGCGCTCGGGAAGCAGCGCCCCTACCTGGACAGCCACACGCCAGAGCGCAGCTCCATTAGCGAGGGCACCAGAGAGCCCCGACACGCAGAGAGAACATCTGGTTTGGAACATTCGTAATTTTTTTCTCTCTTCTCCTTTTTTTGGATTCCCGTGAGAACCTCCCATTCAATGCCAAGATGGGGGTCTAATTGAGGCCTTCCCTGCTGACAGTGTAACTGCCTTTCACGGCTAAAGCACAAATAATTACTTACAAAGCAGCAGGTGGTCTGCTTCAAAAATCCTAATAAATGCCCTAGGTACTTCCAGGCAGCTTCGCCAGAGCCCTTCGTCCTCTCCTGGGCCGAGCGGCCGCTCTTCAGCGTCAGCCCGACAGCGGTTTCTGCAGCTGCGTCTCCTCGTGGAGACGGCTCCTGTCCTGTCCCCAGTCTCTGCGTCTGAAGACCAGGAGCGATGTGTCTTATCTGTGCGGCCCTGGCAGCCGAGGGCCTCCCCACCCCGTGCCAGCTTGGAGCTGCGGCGGGTTTGCGGAGAGGGAGGGCGGCGCGCGGGGCTCAAGCGCAGGGCCGGCCCTGGCCGTGCCCCGAGGTTGCTTCTGCCCTGGGCCTGGGTCTGCCCTGCTGCTTCTGCCCTGCTGCTTCTGCCCTGCCCTCTTCAGAAGTCTCCAAAGGTCACGAGGAGAGAATCGGGTGTGACGAGGGTGACACCGTGGATCGCAAGCGTGGCCGGCTAATCTGAGCATCGGGACGTGTATTGAAAAGGCACTGGCCCCCAGAGAGCCGCCGGTGCGGACAGAGGCCGGCGCCCCCCCGCAGCGGGGTCCGGACAGAGGGATCTGCTGGCGTGGGCAGGGCCACGGGCTGCCCTGGGTGTCCACAGCCTGGGCTGGCGGACGTGACCTCAGCGGGCTCTCAGCAGGCCCCTCCCCTGAACCGTAGGGTGGAGCGGGGGCTCCTCGGCCCATATTTCAAGGCTGGCACCGCCTGGGGTGCCACCGGCGGCGGGCGCCGTGGCAACAGAGGCTAATTCTTTCCAGGAAATGACTGGACCCTTTTGTCAAGGGGGCTGTGGTTTCCTTGCACGCCAGGAGCTTCCCTAGAGGGGGAAGTAACTCCTCAGCGGGCACCAGCCGGGGGACACCGTCGCCCCAGCTGTCCCAGGCGGCACTCTGGAGCGTGCCCAGTGCCAGGCTGATGCCCCCCCAGCTGCTGACGGCTCCCCCAGACAAAAGGGCTCTAGCTGAAGCGTGTGGGGCACGCTCAGGGACTGGCAGGTGAGCCTCGGGGGGCTGCTTCGCGGCCTTCCTCCGACTTTCAGGTCGGCGAGCTTCTCGACAATGTCCCCGCAGAGCCCCTCGCAGAGGACGCGCTTTAGCGGACAGTGTTTAGAGATGTCCAGGGGGTTTCAGGAGCTCCCGGTTTGCCGAAACTGCGTGTCTTTGCCCGGCTGGCTGTGCACGGAGGCGGGGAGCTGCTGGGGAGAGCCTGCGGTGCACAGCCCTCGCGGGAGCGGACGGCAGCTCAGTCGCTGCCCCAGGGGCGAGGCTGGGGCGAGGACTGTACTGGAGCCGCGTTCTGCTCCCGCCGCCCGCACCGGAATCCCCGGGAGAGCGGGGTCCAGGCGCTGGGTCTGACCTCAGGGCTGCGGCCCAGCAGGTCTGGGCGGCGGGGAGCTGCACGTAGACACTTGCACCCTCCCGCAGGCAGCGCTGCTCGGGCCAGGAGCACATGCTGAGCCGGGCGTGTCTGGGATTCCCGTGTGCCGGGGGCCTGGCGCCGTGTGCCTGGTGCACACCTGCAGGCTGCTGCTGTCCCCACGCTCACCGCGGCGGGCCTCGGGCCAGCACCGGGCGGCCCCACTCTCCTGCATGGGTGACAGAGGCGGAGGTCAGCCTGTGCGCAGCGGGGCCAGGCACTCGGGGTTCAGGCTGTGGCGGTGCCTTTGGCCGGCCGGTGGCTTCTGTATTCTGTGCGCACCAGAGACGCCGCTTCTCGATAGAGACAGACTTATTCTGGAGACGCCCACCAAGGCAGCGCCTGCCTCTGGAGATGAGCTGGTGGTTCTCAGCCCACGTGGACGCAGCCCCGGGCCCGTCAGCTACGAGACCGAGGCGCTGGCAGCAGCTGCGTGGCCCAGCTCAGCACCAGAGTTCCAAGTTGGTTTCCCCCAAAATGCCAAGCCAGTGTGTCAAAGACATACTAACGGAACGGCTCCGTTACGTACCAGAGCAGTGAGAAATAATGTAAAACCGTCTCTACTTTCAATCTTCTATCATTTTTTTTTTAGCGTTTTTTAAATTTGTGACTGTGGTACTATTACTATAATCGAATTTTATTGTGTTATTGTTCTTAAGATTTAAACATTTAGATGTACTGGAACATTTAAAATATCCTATAAATGCGACGTTGAAGGGGAAGGCTCATAGATGATGAATATATAAATACACGGGGCCAGAGGAGACGCGTACTTATTTGTAAATACATTTTCATCTACACACTGTTGAGTTGAGACGCTCGGACATCACCTCCTGAAGCACCCCAGGGTCTGGGCGCTGGCTGGGAGTGGAGGGTCCCCAAAGGCACCAAGGCACCCCACGTGCAGGGTCCCCGCAGCATGGTAGATGCTCCTGCCTGGGTCTCCGAGCTGATGCTGACCGGGCTCCGAGACACAGTGGGCAGCCTGCAGCCAGTGCCCCGGCCCCTAAAGCACTGGCTTTTGGTCGAGAGGGGATTTCTTTGTTTGTATGTTTTTAAGATTTATTTATGCACACAAGAGCTGGGGTGTAGGCCAGAGGTGTGGGAGGGTGAAAGGACTCCCCAGAGACAGAGTGGGGAGCAGAACAGGATCCACTGAAATCCACTGCTGAGGGGGCAGCAGGGAGACAGGAGAGGTCTGCTGCGCCCCGTGGGTCAGCTCCCTGGCCGGGGATTGAACTCGTGCCGCGGTGGCTGCTGATAGCTTCATAGGCTGAGACTTAACCCCTGTGCCACCAGGGAGGCCCCTAGCTGGCTTGGAATGCGGCACCTGTTAAATCCCAGCAGCGGCCGGCACAGGGCAGGTGCCCTCCCCGCCTGTCCCTGTAGTGCCTGCTGGCAGCCTGGCCTCCGGGAGCCCGCCGCCCGCCACCCGCTACCGGCCACGCAGCTGGGACGCGACGCGCAGGCAGGAGGGCGGCTGCAGGCACCTGGGGGTCGGCGACGCTGCGTGGCACCTGCTCCCAGAGCGCTCGAGCACGGGGCTTGGAGGCCGCTTGTGCCGGTGACCGCACATGTCCGCCATGCCGTGGGCCAGGCACTGCCCTGAACTGTCTGCTACTCCCGTGTTCCAGAACATCCTGGAGAGGGGGTAGCAGCCTGTCCTCGCTCTGCAGGGAGGGCGCGGCAGGCGCCTGGCGCTGGACGCGGGCTCCTCGGCTCCTCGCCTCATCCAGTCGTGCTGGACCAAAGGTCGAATGTCAGAACCGAGGGCGGGTTCTCGAAGGCCACGGGTGCTGGGAGGGTGCCGTGGACACAGCTGCCCCGCACAGCAGGGGGCCACCTGGGCCTGCCCCCCCGAGAATCGGTGACCCCCCACCAGTGCTTTGGGTGGCCGGAGGTGACCCACCTGTGCGGTAAGGGGCCCCTCGCCGGACGGCCTCTCTGTGCCCACTGGGGTCCCGGCGTGGCGCGGCGGCCTGACTGCCGTGCGGAGGACCGTGCTGGGTGGCCGAGGCTCCACGCCACGCGGCTGCTGCCCGCCCACCTGGGCAGTGGCCGTGCACGGAGAGGCCAGGCGTGCCCCGTCCTCTGGGGGAGCCAGCTGCTGCTCCCCCACTCTCCTGGGCTTGCGTCCGCCCGTCGCCCACGTCAGTCTGCGGGCTTTGCCGTGGCCCCCCATCTTTGGGGGGCGTCTGCCTGGAAGCTGCGGGAGCTGAGGGTGGCCGAGAGTGCCGGGCGCCCGCATGGCCTTCTGCCCTGACCTGCTCGCGCCGATCTCCGCTTCCTTTCTGTCTACACTGGCGGGCAGCCTGCAAGCTGACTGAGCGGACCGTTCCCGAGCCAGGATGAGCTCTGTGCCCCCGGAGTGCTTGGCTGGCCGCGCCTGCCCACGTCTACCCTCCGAGCTGGGCTTGGCACTCCCACCCCCACTCTCGGGCTGTGGCTGGTCAGCTCCCGCCAGCCCTCAGGTCAAGGCTCATGACGGGCGGGGAGTGGCCTTTTGTGTAGTGTCCATGACTTATGCCCCGGTCTCACCCCAACCACGTGCCGGCTGGTGCCGGCTGGTGCCGGGAGCGCCGGGCTGTGAGGGGGCCGCTTCTGCAGGGACGGGTCACAGCCCGGAGGAGCAGGCCGCGGGGCCCCAGCGCGGCGCTCGGAGAGGACACGGGTCTTCCCGGACAGCGGGAGAGGTGTGAATTATCACCAGGTCAGGAGAGATGTCGGTCATCCATTGAGAGTGCAGGGGCCTCGGGGGGCACTAAGTGGACAGCGGTTAGCACGGAAGGACAGGGGCTGGCCACAAACGGCCTCACCTTCCAAGCCCTGACCTTGACCTGACCCGCAGTCCCTGGGGTGCACTGGAGGTTCCGGGAGAATGACACCCGGAGACTCCCCCCGAGGTGGGCGCTCGGGTCCCCTCTAGGTCTGTCCTCACCAGTGTGGCTCTGCCATCATCCTGTCATTTTGATTGAGCTCACGTTGTTTCCACCTCTGTGTATGACTCAGGGTGCGGGTGCACCCCTCTTCGGATGTCTGTCATCGCACCCCCAAGCACCATCCCCTCCCCCACCGTCCACGGCCTTCCTGCCTCCGCCCCTGGCCAGCTGCCCCTCGTGGCTGCAGAGCTGCAGGCAGGTTTCCGGGGTTGGCTCGGAGAAGAAGAGAATAAAAGTCCTGCTCCCCCTCCGGTGTCGCCAACTTTGATCAGTTAGAGAGATGCAAATGGGACGCGTGGGGTGACATATTAGGGGACGAAGAGGAAACCCCTGACGCAGACTCGGGCGAGGAGCTGACTGACCGGTGAGTGGGGCAGAGGACCCGCCGTCCAGCCAGCGGCGAGGAAGCGGCGTGTGTTCCTGGCGTTGGGCTGGCTCCTGTGTACCCGCCAGACCTCCCAGATCGCTAATTGTGATAAAGAATTAAATGTGGGGGAAATTAAGGAAACGCTTACAGGAAACCAGAACAGGCGTGTCGTGCCAGGAGCTCCCCGGGAGGGCTGCAGACGGGCCGCGGGGCGCCGTCTGCTCTGCTCACTGACTCGAGGACACCGTGCCCCCGGCCGGCCAGCGCGTGCTCGTTCGTTCCTCTGGGGCCTGCATCTGCTTCCTCCCCAGGGGGCGTGTCCAGCCCGTGGTACAGGTCCCCGTCCACCGGGAGCCGCCGCAGCCGTGGAAGTGCCCAGGTCGTCAGACACCTTATTTATGTTTTTCCAGGGAAAATGTGGACCCTAGAAAGATAAGCTGCTTAATCATCGACAGTCAGCTAGGCCTGTGCGGGCCAACGCTGCCTGTTGCCTCCCACCCTCCTTGGGCTCTGCATGGCTCCGGGAGAACCCCGTCTTCCTTGACGCTGTGAGAATTTATAACTAGGAATCAGGGTTTTTGTGATTAAAACTGAACTTTTGATTCACTCTACCTTCGGGAGAAATCGGTTTATAAATAAAGCCCCGTGCCATGCAGCCAGATAAGAAGTTAATTAATCGGCTGTTCAGGGTGTGCTACGGCCAGAAATTTAATACTTTATAAAATTTTCCCCTTTTGACCTAAAAAAAAGAATTTGGTTTTGGAATAGCCATGAAACTCTTTTCTCTGCTGACGTCATAGCAACGCTGATACCCCGGCTGGCCTTAGAGGTGCTTGGCAGTGCCAGACACTGGGCCAGGGTCCTGGTGACACCTGTAAATGAGCTCAGTCCCCCCAGAAAGCAGGCGCAAGGCGAGAAAACAGGACTCCACGAGCAAAATGATTTCTGAGTGTCACAGACCGGTGTGGACTCAGCAGGGTCTGCACCTGCTCCCCCGACCCTGGCTGACCCCACCTGGCTGGTACCTCATCTTCGTGGGAATACACATGTAGCTTTTGAAAAACCAAAGGCGCACAGGCCCCAAAATCTACTTTATCCTCTTTTAACAAGTCTTCTTGAGTCTTGCCTTCATGACGCAAGGAGGAAAAGGCTTTCATCCCCCCACCCCCACCCCCCCGCCCATTGGGCTTGCTCCCCCTTACATTTTTAAAATGCTGCATAAGGAAGGAAAAAAATCCCAAATGGACCACATGCTGACGAGCTCCCAGAGCTGTCACGAGCAGGGCGATCTGCTGTGCCTCCTGGGCGCGTGCCCGGCCTTCGCGCCCGCGCGGGACTGTGTGTTCCCTGGGAGGGTGCGGGTGGGTGACGGGCACCTCCGGCCGGTGGCATTAGCCAGAACCCCGAGCCTCCTTGGTCAGAAGCGGGGCCTTGCCGCCTGGTGCCTGCTGTCGGCCCCGGGCCCCGCACCCCTGCCCACCAGGAGCAGAGAGATGATTTTCCCAGGGACATCCACAGATGGAATTGAGCCGGAACTGGTGTTCCATCAGCCTTCCCATCTGACAGCGAAGCTCTCCCGGCACTTACAAGAAAAAAAAGCAGATCAGGCCGCACAGCTCCGCTCTGCGCCCACGTGGGTGTCAGACCGCGTCTCGTGACTTTCTCTGCCCATCCAGCCATGCTAATGCTGCTCTTGTCCTCCCTGTGAACAGTCTTCCCTGACCCCCGCGTCCCCCTGGGCTCCTGGGGGGTTCCCCTCGTCCCGCCGCGTCTGCCGTCCCTCTGGCTGAGCGCTCTCTCCCTGGTTCAAACCCCCGGTGCCCTGTTGTGCTCTGCGAGACGACAGGTGAAGGGCAGGGCCTGTGCACACGGCGTCCTCACCCCGAAAGCAGGGGCAGGGAAGTTCTTGGTCAGGTTGTCGGGAGACCACGGAGGGCTCAGCCCGGCCACGCCGCGACCGGCCCAGAAGCAGCGTCCTGCAGGGCCTGCTAGAGAAGGGCTTTGGCGTCACACGTGCCTAGTCACACCTGACCGGAGTCCTGGCCTGTCCGGGGGCGTCCGCAGTTCGTGGAGGTCGGGAACGGGGCTTGATGGCAGCGCCCCTGGGGTGCACTGACATGGGCTGATCGCGCCCTGCTTAGGGCTTCTACGTGTCTTTTCAGTTGCTGGTGTTTTTCTCAAGAAGGCGCCTCTGTCTCCTGCAGGCCCAGGCCCGAGTGCCTGTGGGCCGGCCCCCCCTGCGGGCACCTGGCGCGTGTCGTGCTGACCCATGTGCTCACCGGCGGCCTGGCGGCGCCTCCCTGCCCAGCAAGGCCAGGCCGCGAGTCGGCAGTGCCCAAGAGCCATGGGGCAGCACTGGCAGCCCCAAGTCCCCTGCTGGGCACGGACGCTTCTTTGAGGGGTGCCCGAGACCCGGCAGGGGCAGGGCTTCTGATTGGACAGAGTGGAGTGAAGCATTTTCGATTTGGTTGTCAGTCGTCTCAAAGTCTGCGGACTTGACCCCCAAACCCAGGGCCCGCTTTCTGCTGAGAACGCGCACTGAGATGTGGGCGCCAGGAGGCTCCGCGCAGACAGCTCTGCCCCGCCCGGCCGCGCCCGGCCGCGCCTTCATCCTTGGCCTCAGCTCCTGCTTAAAGACTCGGCCTTTGGTTAAGTCGAAGAACCAACCGTGGGTTAACACTTTGTGGTCCGCTCATGTATTAGTGCGTGTTTTTGTCACCAGAATCAGGTGGCCGCTCACGTATTCATACGTGTTCATCTAGTCTCCGGTTTTTCACGCCATGGGGGATTGATTTGGAACTATTAGGAGCTATTTCTTTGATCGTGCTCAGTCTAGAAGCTTTACACATTGTTCTCGTGAAAGTAGAAGGTGTTTTATGAGAGATATGACAGATTTTGAATATCCAGTAGTTCAGGAGTTGTGTGTGTTTTATTGGATGCTTCTACCGTTCATGCGGTAGCACGGAAAATGGCCGGCCCCAAGGGCTGGTAAATTTAAAGGGCACCGGCACACACAGTGTTAAGTCTCACACTGGGAACAAGGGACGGAGGGCTCAATCGCTTCTGAAGACCCTGCGGTCCAGGGGGCACTTCTTACCCTAAAAGCCTGTTTCCGTGGCCTCTGGACAGTCCCTGGTCGCTTCTTCTGTGGAAGCAGGTGCACAGGGCACGTCCAAAGCAGACTGCTGCCCGTCACCGGGGGGGCCCGGCCTCTCCCGCACGTGTGGCCACCTGTGTCCCCATCACGGCAGCTCCTGGCTCACATGGCCGGTGCTGGACCAGGCCAGGCTGGGCTGATCTGGGGCGGTGCCGGCCACATATGTGAGCTCGCCGGCTTCTTCGCAGAGCAGAGTATCGTCACCGCCTGTGTCCTGCCAAGTTAAGTGGGGCCAGTCCGCTCAGACCTTCAGGGCCAGAGATCGGAGACTCTCAAGTGACCGCTAGGCGCAGTGGTGGCCGAGCCAAGGGGCGCGTCCAGGACGAGGGGCTCGTACCGCGATGGCAGCTGTGCGGACGAGAGGCCTCGGCGCCGGCCCCCGGTGGCTGACCGGCGTGTACGTCGGCACCTCCATGTGCGCAGCCACCTGCGCTGACCCTGCGGACGGGGCCAAGGGCCGAGATGGTGTCGCTGTGAGAGGCCGGGGCAGGGAGGGGGCTCGGGGGCGACCCTGTGGTTTTGTGATTGGTTTGTGATGGACTTGCCGGGGTCCGCGGAACCGCTGACCCTTCCCAGAGAAAGATGCTCACACGATGGTCACTCTGATGAGTGCCTTGAGGAAGGCGACGGCTGCATCCTGATGTTCCGCCCGCCCTGGGCAGGCGCGCTCTGGGCGGCTTCCGCAGGTGGCGCGCGGAAGTGGGGATTCTCAGAGCATTGTGTAGATTCAGTTGGGCTCAGCGCTGTGTGACACTTAGGACACGAATAGCACATTGTAAATGCCCAGTTTGGGGCTCGTATTGTTGTTATTCTGTATTTAAGGTGACTCTGACCAGCGTCAGCTTGTGGGTATTACCATTACGGCATTAATGCCAGCACTAATTAGTGCCCGGGAGAATGAGACCCCTTCCTGCGCCTGTGCTCTTGGGTCTTGCTTGTCCTTCTCGAGGTGTTTCCTCCCTTAGAACAGCCGGAACAGAAGGCCCAGACTCATCCCAGCATGTGGAGTGAGAAACCAAATTTAATTCAACCTAAGAGGCGCCTTTCACCAGCACAGCCCGTGGCTGCTGGAATGAGTTTCCCAGACAGCCGGCGTGTGGTCAGGTCTGGGTGCGTCTGAGGGAGGGTGCGGAGGCAGCAAGGGCTCTGAGGCTTGTCACCTGGGGCTCTGTGTTGCGATCTGCTGCCGCTGAGAAAAGAGGCACCAGACCATTTGCTCCTGGACAAGGCAAAATTCCTCAAAGGAATTTGCAGTACAGTGCATTTTAAAATTTTCTCCAAACAACACTATAAAAACAGAAAACTGGTGGGTGGGGGCAAAACTGAACATCTTCCAATTACACCTGCAACAAACACAGACTCTGAGGCCACAGCACCCGACCCGAGCCCGGCACCTGTGCATGCGGAGTCTGCGCAAGGGGCGGGCAGTGGGTGCTGCTGAAGCTGAGGCAGAATTCCAAAGCGGTGAGCAGGAGACTGGAAGGAACAGCGGGTTGATTCCAGAAGGCCAGCCCTTGGGAGGGCTCCTTTGAGCTCCAGCTGAGGGGAGGGCGCAGGTGGGGTCTGCGAGGCACAGCCCGACGCCCGCAAGAGCAGACACCTGTGGCCCCAACGGCATGAGGGGCGTCAGAAGGAAGAAATGTGTGCAGATTGTAAAGAGGGGTGAAGAGATGGACTAATGGGAGAGACAGGAGACCACACAGATCCAACGTGAGATCTCTGAAGCGATGAAATAAACCAAAACCAAAACTTTATTCCAAGAAAGTTTTCTTTATTCTTGAAATAAGAGTAAACCTAGAGCTATGGTCGGGAAGATCGCACTGCGCACCACTGGGACAGGCGAGATGAGCTCTTGTCCATCGCCTACTCTCGGGACAATGGGAAGGACGTCTTTGGTGCTGGCACTGGTAGAGTGAAGAAAAGAACATTTGTTTTCAGATTTCCCGGTGTTAAACTTGATCCTGGAAGGTGATGGAGTAACAACTTTAAAGTTCTGAAAGGAGGAAAATTTAGGCCATGGATTTTATTCCCAGCCCAACTGACTCTCAAGTAGTAGCCACAGACATTCTGCTAGAAACGTGCAAAAGCTTGGGGGTATTATTTCCATGAAACTGTGCTAGGAGGTGGACTAGAAAATGAGCTGGGCATGACCAAATGCCTGGGAAGTTGGTGACATCAGGATTACGTGATTCTTAATGTAGGAAATGTGTATTTTTATGGAGCTAGGGAATAAACAATGGTTATAAAGGAGAGAGTATGAAGTAACTATATCCTTTGACATTATAAATACTTACCCTAAAGCCAGGGAGAGAATTTTGCAAGTATATGAATAGTATGTTTGTTAATTCTCTTCTCATGACTAATTGGAAATCAAAGACTAGAACTTACATTAAAATACTAGGAAAGTGAGTCCCAGAGGAAGAAGTAATTAGCTAGTTCAATATTGCCATTGTTGAGAACCTCTAGAAAATAACTAACATAAAGCCTAAGGACATTACATAAAGTATAGCAGTAAAGACATAGAAAACCAATAAAATAAGAGTGTACGTTTTCATAAATAATGAAAAAGTACAGAAAAGCAAGTGAAAGATCAGATTTTTAAATCTACACCTTGAAAATACATCTTCCAACATGTTAGAAAGCAGCCAGACATATCAATTGCAGAATAAATCTAATTGTAGCTACTAACCTCTGGAGTGAAAAAATAAAACACCTTTCCGATTGGTTAGCAATGTAAGTTGCTGCTGTGTAATTCCCTTTCTTAGAACAGAGATCCAGGGGCAGTAAATGGTTGACCAGCCACTCGCGGATTGAGAGAAGCAGCCAAGGTCTTGTCTATGGTCAAGACATAACAAATCAAAGGCCTTAAGAACAGAAGCTGCAAATCAAGTTGCAGGCGTGTCGGTTATTACCATTTACACAAGAACCGCGCAGCAATGGTTCCGTAAAGCAAAAACCAAAAGTGCTGCAAAGGGAAATGGACACAGGTACACTCACTATAAGAATTATTAACCCACTGTCTAAAGCAATTAAAACAGATAACCCACAATCTAAAACAGATCACTTGAAGTCAAGTACATTGATTAAAGATCTTACAGATATCAAACCTCGAAGCCAGAAAAAAGAGAATAGATCGTCTTTCAAGTCTGTGTGTGGAGGTCACAAAACTTGACGATGTTGTAAGTCACATACACAAAAAAAGCTTAATAAATGCCAAAGAATAAAAATAATATGAAGATCATTCTTTGTTCCAATGAATTAAAACAAGCTACAACAGAATCAAACCCATAAAGGTTCTTTGCCTGGACGCTTAAAAGAAAAGGAAGAGAGCATTACTAAACAACCATGGGGCCCAAGAATTTCTGAAAGTTAGTGGTGGTGACAAACAGAATAACAGCAAAACCAGGGGTGTGAGACCGAGTAGTCGCTGGGGAAAGCGCCAGAGTTCTGTGTCCCGCAACAAAGAGTTAAATTCTGAAAGCAGACGAATTAAAAACTCAGAAAACAATCAATTCATAAAATCAGAATTCATTTAGGAAATGGAGAACGAGTAGAATTAAGTCCAAAAGCTAACTCTAAGAACAAGAAATAAATACCGATAACTCACTAACTCACGTAAACAGGAAAATGGAAAACAAACACACAGAAACAGAAGCAGAAACACACAGAAGCACATTCTTCAAAACAAGGAATTTCAAGTAAACAGACTATTTTTTTTTCAACTCTATGCAGTTAAATTGGAAAGCCAGGATGCAGCAGGCAGCCTGTAGGAAGAGGTGGGCTTACCCGCGTCGGCCGCTGTGAAGACAGTGCAGCTGAGGGTACCAGACGCTGGAGAAGGGTTACACACGGACCCCAAAAAGCTGGTGCCCAGATATTTCCAGAGTGACCTAAAATCCTGCTAATGCCAGCCCGGGAGCTTCTCTCAGCCCAGCCCCAGCCCCTCCGGACCTCGGGCACGACGGTGACCATGAAGCACGGGGCATCAACACTGCTCGCCGTTGATGGCACCAAAACAGACACCCAAAAAAAGCAGCAGCCAGTGGAGGAGCCCAGAAAACAGCCCATTGTAGAAAGCGGTGAGCCGTGGGAAGGAGCGTCTCCCTCCTGGGCGTGGCGAAGGGGTCGCCCTTTACCGGCGCTTGGCAAGCGCGGACGTGGCCACACCGCCCTCCCTCTGCATCAACGGCCATGGCTTGAGTGAAGGCAGGACTGGCCTTCCCGAGATGTGTCCCGGCACATGGGCGACGTTGGGCAGAGGCCGCTCGGCCCCGAGGGCTCGCCAGCGCCGCCCCTGGCATGGCCCAGAGGGTGAGGCCTGGCAGCGTCTTCCAGGCCTGGGAATTCTGGGAATTTCCGTTGGAGAATCTGTCCACGTGGGGGGTGACCATCTCCCCCCAGACGCCGCTCGCCATGCTGAGACCCCCTCCTCGAAGCCCCAGGCCGAGCCCACCCCTCGCTGGGGATTAGCCCCACTTGGCCCCGCTGGCTTTGGGGCCTGGCCTGGGTGAGAGCCACGTGTGCCGGTAAGTCTGGTCTTTCCTCTTCCTGGCCTGGCCGGCGCGGAGTGAAGTCGTCGAGGTGACCCATGAAACAAGATGCATTTTCATAACTAGCAAAACAACAAAAAGCAAATGAAGGACCAGATTTTTAGAATCTGGCCATAGAAGATGCTCACATCGGCAGGTAGCCGGACACCTCGGCCAGCGTCCACTTCCCTGGACTCACCGGCCTGCAAAGGGAAAGGGTCAGGCTTCCAGCCACAGCCCGTCTGGGCGATCGCGGCCACCTGGTGGGTGTGAATTTGGTTGCTGGGCCAACTGGACGAACCTGGGGGCTAGGTGGGAACGTCCCTCCTCCCCAAGAGGCCAGAAAGTTCTGCTCACCTCGCACAGCGGAGTCCAGCCCCCACCAGCGCACAGAAACACGGATCAGTCTTGCCCAAAACTACCCAGGCCTCAACCTTACCGAGTCTGTGGGTCCAGACAATAGCGAATTAAGACCAGGAGCAGCGGGCCTGGCCGGCGGGAGCCAGGTGGACAGCCCGGCCCCTCGGTCAGCGCGGAGGGAGGACCACAGAGAGAGGTCGGTACTTAGGGGCGAAAGTAGACTTGGGGCGCACAATAGCTGACCTATCCACAGCCCTTATTTGGACCCTCATTTCAGGTAAGCAGGAAATGAAGTGACCGGAACACCGGGCGAGCGTGACCTTGGCTGGCGACTCCCAGTGACCAGCGGACTAATGGCACTGGCCTGTGTCGAGACAGAAACCAGAGGGTCCTTCCCTTTCCGAGACAAAAGCCAGAATGCTGACAGGCGAGGAGCCGCTACCGGGGGGAGCTCCAAGTGGAGAGCAGGACAGGAGGGGTCGCGTGGGCTGGGGCGTCGGGCTGCCGGCGTGCGGGGGCCATCTGGGCAGTCATCAGATCAACCTATTTTTGCATAGGGTTGAAATTTCTCGTCATGTCAGGAATTAATAAAAATCACAATTCTAACACAGGGCACCCCCCCCGGGTACGGCCGACCCCCATTTCCCAGATGTCACGCCTTCACCCCGCTTGCCGGTCGGGAAGCCCCGCGGCCGGGCGAGCCCCTCTCTGCCCCTCGGGCTCCTTCTCCACCCGCAGCGCTCATTCAGCTTGTGCTTGCAGGGCTGCTGATGTTGTAAAAATGTTGCTTAGCAACATGTTAATGGGGAAAAACACTCCTTCAAACATTAGGGTTTGGTCTTTGGAATGTACTGGTTCAGCATATGATCCCTCCCACAGCTCAATTTAACAAGAGGAAAAATATCAACTCTCCGAATGCAGGCTTTTTTTTTTGTCTTCTTAGCTGGATCTGAATTTAATAAGAATGTCTAAGAAATGGGATTCAGCTCCGAGCCACACGCAGCCCTGTTGTTCTCTGGCGAGAGTGTTTGATGCCCTCCCCGGTGCCAGCGGGGGGCGAGCGCTTGGGGACAGGGATGCCTGCCTGCCCGGCCTTGCAGAGGGCGCAGGAGCTTCTGGCGTGTCCTCGAGACCAGAGCCTTGACCAGACGCTTCGAAGCGCGTGTCTGACGTCACACCGTGGCCTCAGCGCGGCCGGGCTGGCTCCCCAGGCTGGCAGCGGGGGTCTGGGGCCCTGCCCTTCTCACCGGCCCCCGGCCCGTCCATCTGCAGGCCAGGACCCACAGCGCATAAGGGCTCTGGCCCGTCAGCAAGCGGGCAGAGGTCCCGGCAGCCTTGGGGCCGGTGCAGAGCGGGGGCAGGAGCGGGGCCAGGCTGGACGTCTGGTCCTTGGGCCTGGTGTGGCCAGCCCTGAGCTTCGCGTCTCCGTCTGCGAGCAGGCGGGGGGTTCTGATGTCCGAGGGGGACGCAGGGGGCGGCCTGCGATGGCCGCGTGTTCTCTAAACAGCCGCTGCTCCCAGAGAGAGCAGCATTTACGAAGACCCCGTGGTGGGGACCCTGAGGCCCCTGCTGTGCTGGGTGTGGGGCGGCCTCAGCCCTCACCCCAGTGTGGGTTCTCTGCCCGCCTCCTGGGCCTCAGTTTCCCTGCTTGTCTGTGAACAGTGGGACCCTGTCCCTGCCTGCTCCGCCTCCTGGGGGTGCCCGGGGTTGGGCTCCAGCATGGCCGGACACGGGCTCCCCATGCAGTAGTCCCCGCCGGGGGTGCGGGGGGTGGGGGGGAGGCGGGTGCTTCCAGAGCTGGGGAGCATCGCCCACGGGGTCTGCCCAGCGGGATGTGTTTTTACGCCAGGGCGGTGCCTTGATCTGAGAGCCCCCCAGCTGGGGAGGGGCCAGCCTGTGTGGGGACTGCGGCTGGGGAGGGGCCCGAGGCCGGAGAGGGTCTGGCCTCCTCCGCTCGCCCCGCCCCCGGCTCCGCGAAGTGCTGTGGGTTTGTGACCAGGGGCCGCCTCTCTGATCCAGCCGTTCTCCAAAGGCTCTTCTAAGCATCTGTCGGCTCCTGCCTGAATCACACAGAAGCGCGTCGATGAATCACTTCCTCCCCTCACTCGCGTCACGCTCCCCGCCCCCTCCTCCCTGACAGCGCCCGTTGGCAAACAACGCCAACACAGGACCTTGCTGTGGTCACACGGACAGTGCGTCCTACACCAGGGCCCCCAGGCCCGGCCGCTGTCCCTGAGAAGGCCTGCAGGCTGTGTTCTCAGCGGGCGGCCCTGGTCCCGGGGCCCCCCTGCCGGCTCGGAGGGGCCACCGGACGGCCAGTTTGCAGACGGGCCCCAGGTCAGGACAGCTGGCCCCCTGGTTCCCGCTCCCTGTGAGGTTCAAGGGGTCACTGCCTTTGGGGGTCTGGTCAAGGTCAAAGGACATTTCTCGTTCAGAACACTGCGTGGTGTGGGCGGCTGTGCTTGAGGAGGTGTCAGCCCCAAAACACTTCCCGTGCTGCAAACCAGCACTCGGCCAGCAGCGAGGAATAAGATGCACAAATCAGCATCAGAGGGTGAAGCTGCAAGTGTGAACAAAGTAGATGACATGAGACCCCTGGTCCCTGACCCTACCCTGGCCCAACCCTGACCTGACCTTGACCCTCACCCGACCCTGCCCCGACCTTGACCCCCACCTGACCCTGACCCAACCTTGACCCTCACCTGACCCTGACCTGACCTTGACCCTCACCTGACCCCACCCTGACCCTCACCCAGCACGGATGGGGCCCACAGCAAAGGCGCCTAAGTGCTTCCCTGGCGACGGGGTCACAGGCCCCGCCCTGCGGGAGTCGAGCGACCTGTCCAGCGGGTTAACTTGTTTGCCCTTGAGCCGCAGCCACCCTCTGCCTCCCGGTCCCGCTGGCATCGGCCCCAGGTGCTGTTCCCCAGCTAGGAGTGCTGGCTGGATTAGTCAGAGGCTCAGGGAGCTGAAAAATAACCTCATTCAAACTCCCAGTGTCGTGGTGAGGGCGATCAGAAGATACACATTTCCAGTTCTGAATGATTTTTCAGATTTTCCCCCAATTGGGTTCATCTCGTTAGCACTTTGGTCCTTCCTTCAACCTTGCAGACCTGAAGTTGGGCTGAAAAGCGGATTACAAAGAGCCCAGCCCTCTGGTCTTGGGACCTCACAGGGAAAGGCTTTTCAAACCACTTTGCCCCTTTTAGGCTGGGAGATCAAGCGCTGGGCCCCGGGGGTCTCTGGCCCCCTGAATATAAACAGCTGTTTGTTATGTCTCCCGGCAGCCTTCGCCCACCTCAGCATTGTTCTGGGGACTCCTGCTCCTTCTCGAGGGTCTGGCCTCTGTTTGTGCAGCCAGCGAGGCGCTGGGGACAGTCAGCTGCTCTCCCAGCCCACAGCCCAGCGTCCCCGCGGGGACAGCACAGTAGCAGGGGTGGAAGCCCATTCAGGCCTGGGCCGGGGGCGGCTCCCGGGGGCGGCTCCTGCGTCCCAAGTCAGGCCCTCTATTGTGTAGCAAGACAGAGCCAGCCTGGCCTTCCTCCTGGAGCTGATGGCAGAGGGAAGCACAAAGCAGCTTTTGCGGATGCAGCTGCTGCCCTACCCAGCACCTGACCTGAGTCTGCTCCGGCAGCCCCCGAGGTGCCGTCCTTATCGTTATGAAGCGGTCAGCTGGGACAGAGCCCGCCTAGCAGGATCGGGGTGGGCTTCCAGAAGAGCAGAGCGGGTGTCAGGGCTGAGAGGCCCATTCCGCCCCCCGTTATAGAAGAGACCCCGGGACAAGGAGCCCGCCCTGGGCATCTCGGCCACGCAGCCCCAGACCACCGCCCGGCCAGAGCACAGCGCTGCGGGGGGGTCCAACCTGGGCTGTCCCGGCTGCATCTCAGAGGGGCGCCTTCGGGGTGCTTATGAAGGGGGCTCCTTCCAGGCGATAGCTGGGCGTGGCTCCGGTGAGGCTCCTGTCAGCGTGGTCGGGGGTGGCCGAGGCTGGGATCTGAAGTGAGGATGGGGGTGCCGGGTGCAGACAGAGGCTGTGCTTCCTGCTGAGGGGTGTCAGGCCCTGCGGGCAGTTCGGGCCTCACTCACGGCCCCCGGTGTATGTGTGGACACCTGCTGAGTCACACGGGCCCTCACCACGCCCCGCCCTAGACACCGCCCCAGCCTGCCCGCCGCCTGCTTTCTGGCCCGAGAATGTCTGAACTCATTTCTGGGAGCAGTGGGGGAAGAACATAGACGATGGGAGGAGGTAGACTGGGGCGGGGAGAGCCTGGGACGTCTCTCCGAGGAGCGGACAGTGAGATGTGGCCAGAGCAGACCGGGGCACCCGGCCAGCTGGAGGGCAGCAGTGGCCGAGGAGGGACCGCCGGGAAGGCGCGTGGGAGAGTGCGTGGCTGGGGCCCAGGCGTGGGGGCGAGGCGAGGTGGGGTGCCAGGCGTGGGCCAGACCCCGGACCTCTGGGGCGCTGGGGCGCCTGGCGGGTAGGGCCACGCGGCCTGGGCTCTGCTGGGTCCCCGGAGAGACGCGTTCTTGGCCGGCGCTCACGCACCCACACCTCCGCTCTCGCGAGCTCAGACCCAGGCCGAGCTGCCTGCTGCTTCCCCGGCACTAAATTATCTTTTTTTCTCTTGGTTTGTTTGCGAGAAACGCCGGTGATTGCAGGATATTTTCTTATTCTTGGCCATTATCACGCTCCAGCATTCACTTTCAATTTCTAACGTCGAGCTGGATGGTTTTTATGGCGTCTCCGCCAGAGGAAAATGAACGTCGTGTGCGGAAGGAAAGTCAGGGAGTATTGTCTTCTTTTCGGAGGGGGCAATCTTTGTAGTTTTTCCTAAAGCAAAAAAAGACCCTTCTCTAGGATTTTTTTTCTTTTATTTTTATTTATTTATTTATTAATATAATAGATATTTATTTTTGTTATTCGTATCTTTTACATTATTGTGTGTTCCCCATAAGTTACCCACCACTGTTCACCCGTGGAGCCATCACCATAGTCCTCCGTGCTCCCCTCCTCCCCCCTCTTGAGCCCTCCCCCTCCCCTCCTTCCCTGCTGAATGTCGCTTTCTTATTTGGCTCCCCTATATTCCTGTTATAAGTGAAACCATTTGATATTTTTCTCTTTCTTTCTGGCTTATTTCACTGATCATGATCCCCTCTAGGTCCATCCATGTTGCTGCGAATTGCATGTGTTTGTCTTTTTTGAATGCTGGATAGTATTCCATTGTGTACATGTACCACATCTTCTTGATCCAGTCATCTGTTTTTGGGCATTTGTGTTGTTTCCATACCTTAGCTATTGTAAACAGTGCTGCAGTAAACATGCGGGTGCATGTATCCTTTCGGATTAGTGTTTTGTGTCTTTTGGGTATATTCCCAGTAGTGGTATTGCTGGGTCATATGGAAGTTCCATTTCTAGCAGTTTGAGGAAACGCCATACAGCTCTCCTACACTGCTGGTGGGAATGCAAATTGATCCAACCACTTCTCTAGGATTTAATTCGGCACACGCTGCTACTAGTTGGGGGACCCCATCACGCACACCCCGCTTTCCCCACAGATAAGAGGATGGGGGTGTGGCTGGTCTCTGCGCCAGTAGCCCAGAGCCTGCCCTCGTCTCGGGGTCCGAGGGGCGTTTGTGAGCCGACGTCAGGCGTGCGAGCCGCCTTCAGTCTCGCTCCTGAGAAGTGTGTCCCCGGCAGGTGAGGCCGTGGGCAGCGTGGGCAGCGTGAGCTCGGTGCCTTCCCCACGACGCCGGGGCTGCCACCGGCTGGCGCTCTACCCAGCAGCCCCGGCGCTTCAGCTCTGAATCCCACTTTCACCCTGAAAAACCAGCGCCGGGACCCCAGCAAGCCCCAGCACCCCAGCCTTGACGGGGGCCGCCCGTGTCTGAGGCCCCTGAGGCCCCTGGGCAGTGGGCGCTCCCAGCTCCGGGGCTGCTACCCCATGGTTGGGGCGAAGACGCGCTGCGTCCAGCTCCAGAAAGAACAGCCACCGCCTCGAACGGGATGCATGTGTGTGGGGGCGTGTGTGTGCACGTGTGTGCAGGTGTGTGGACACGGGTGCGTAGACACGTGCACACAGGTGTATGTGGACTGCGCGTGTGGGCGCGCTCGGCTTTCTGCCCCTGCAGGGAGCTCGGCAGAGAGAGGGCCACCTTCTCTCACTCACAGGGCCTGGACCTCGGCCGGGGCAGGCTCGTGGCTGTCCCTCTGGACCTGGGGCCGAGGTGACCTGTCCCAGGAGGTACGGGTGGTGGTTGTTTTATTCCCTGCAGAAGAGCTGGGGTGCAGGCCAGAGGTGGGGCAAGAGGACTCCCCAGAGACATAGTGGGGAGCAGAACAGGCAGATCTACTGAAATCCACTGCTGAGGGGAGCAGCGGGCGAGGCCAGAGAGGTCTGCTGCGCCCTGTGGGTCAGCTCCCTGGCCGGGGATCAAACTCAGGCCATCAAGGGGACAGCCTGCGACTGACCCCCAGGCCCCTAAGGCATCCCTGATCTGGCTTTCAGCCGAGTAACTCTGAAGTCAGGAAACTCAGGAAACCCAGGTCAGCCTTCTCGCAGGGGAGTTTTATCGGCCAAAGAAAAATCCCCAGGGCTGGTTTAGCCCCATCGCCCAAAGCCCTTGGCTTGTCCTGGGACCCCCAGGCCCAGCAGTCCCCGGGAGCAGCAGAGCCGGCAAAGACCTCGGCCAGTTCTGCAGCCGGGTGGCCGGGGGTGGACTGCTCCCGCCCCATCCTGCTCCTCAGGACTGGGAAAAGGAGGCGCAAAGCGTTTTGGAACGTGCCTCAGGTTTGGGCGCCGGGAAAGGCCGTGTGTTCTGGGCTGGAAATGGAGCCCTGGCAAACAGCGCTGCGAGGCAGCAGAACAGCCCCCGGCGGCAAGGTGGGGCGTGAAGCCGGCACAGTTGACATTTTAACTCCAGGGGCAGGTGCGACGCTTTCATTGCGCGGGAGGGGGTCGCAGGTCCAGCAGGTCCCGCCCGCGGAAGGAGGCCACGGTGCCCCCCAAGAGCAGAGAAGAAGACGAGGCTCCTGGGGGGCAAAGCCACACGCGCCGGCTTTCTCCCGCAGCCTCCCCACCCCGTGCTGTCAGTCTCTGCTGTGAGCCCCTGAATCCTGCTCTGTCCCACCATCAGCCCCCACACCCTGCCGTGAACACCCCACGTCCCACTGACTGCCCCCACCTCCTGCCGTGAGCCCCCCATGTCCCACTGCGCACCCCCGAGCCCGCTGTCAGCCCGGCGGCCTTTCTGGCCGCCCCCTGCCGTGTCTCGTGTCTCTGCGCGGCGACCGTCTCAGCCCCGGAACATCGGTGTTTGGCGTCCTGGGTCTGCGCCTGGGCTGGGCCCAGCAGGCCGGCTCTTCCGCGGGTCTCGCGGGCCACAGCGGGGTGCGGGGTGGATGCCCCCGTCCTGGGCTGGGGCGTCCCACAAGTGGGCATTCAGTCTCCTGGGGGGTGGAGGAGCCCGTCTTCGCTGGAGGGGGCGCCCTAAGAAGGAGTCTGCGTCACAGCGAGTGGCCGTGGGGTGCCTTGCTGTCCTCTGCTCCCCATCCTGCTGGTCCCCAGAGGGTCGCTACTGGGGGGAGGGGCCTGCGGGCCACAGGGCCATCCTGCCCACTGCGGGGGCACAAAGCCCCCTGCATCGCGGGCCGGCGGCTGCGTGGCTGTGTCTAGCCGCTGGCAGAGGCCAGGCTGGGCATGCCGGTGGGGTCCCCTGCACCAGGCGGGCACCAGGGGGCTCTGTAGCCGTTCCCCCGCCACTCGCTGGAGGGTGGGCAGGTCCTCCTGGCACCTGCTGAGCCCGGCCAGGGCCTCTGGGGTCCCCGACTTTCCCTTCTCGGGCCTTGGGGTCGCTGCATGTGCTTGGCCTGAATGGCTTCCTGCTCCCAGGATCCTCTGGGCTTGAGGTCCGGCCTGAAGCCACTTTCCCAGCCAAGTGTTTTCTGATATTCTGTGAAAATCGCTCCTCCCTTCTGGCGTGTCCGAAACTGGCCTCGTCCTTCCCCGTCTGTCCCCGGCGCCTGCGTCCGGGTCTCAGGCCCTGCTGGACGTGAACACCGAGGACAGACCCACGGCAGTGGTTCGCGGGACGTCGCTGGTCCCCGCCCCGGTCTCGGCCTGGTGCTGGCGCCTGCTGGGGGAGTGGGGCTGACCTCGCGCCCCAGAATATCTGCTTACGGGGACTGTCTTTTCATCCGTTTTTGAATTATTCAGGCACCAGAGCTGCCTGACCTTTCTGTGTTCTAAATCCCATTTTTTTCTAGTTAAAGTCTTTCCAAATCCCCCTCAAAGTGCTTTTCCACCTCATTTCCCCTTGTTTCTCCGTAATGAAGATCGTAGATCTCATAACACAGTTGGAAGAACCTTAAGGATTGTCTAGGTCAGTGGTTTAGAAGTTTTTGTTTGTTTTAAGAAGCTGACTCCTTTATTCAAGAAAATCTTAAGCAGAGCCGGAGACTGAAACTGCCGGGAACGGAAAGATCGCGGCAGAAACAGCAAGCCCAGCCCCTCCGCGGCGACGTCCCGGCGGTCACGCGTCCTCGCGAGGGCCGGGCCTCAGTCCGAAGACCCTCGCGCCGGTCACGTCGCCTCGAGCCGGGGAAGCCCAGGCTGCAGCGACGGCTTCTCAGAGCCCACGGGCCGGCGCTGGCGCCTCGGTCTCCCGCGTGCCCGCTCAGGGAGCCGGCGAAGGGTGGAGCCAGAGCCGCCCCTCCGCGGGGCCTGCCCCTCCCCGGCTTTGGGCTCCTGCCCGCGGGGTGGCAGCGTCCAGGAAGCTGCTGTTCGGGTCAGAGAAGCGCGGCTTGTTTCAGACTCGGTGCCACGGTGCGGCTGAGCGCACGGCTCCCGCCAAGCTCAAAGCCCGGTGTCCCCGCTCGCAGCTGGGCCGGGAAGGTGCGTGCCGCCGCCTGCTGACCGAGTGCGCGGAACTCCCGCTCGCATCAGACGCGGGGAGAAGGCCAGTCTCTCGGCCATGCGCGCCCCTGCTGGGAACTCAGCTCCCTTTCATGCAGAACGGCGTCCCCGGTGCGCCGAGAGCAGAAGGAGTAGGCTGATCCTACCCGCCCAGCTGCCTGCGCGGTGCGGGCCGCGGCGCTCCTCGGAGGCGATTCCCTGGCGCGGGCTCGAGGCCCCGCACCCGCCCGCGGCTGTTGTTGCTCACAGCAAAACACCCTCCCCGAAGGATCAGGCAGTCTGGAGGCTGTGAAAAGGTTTAAAAGCTTGCGCAGAAAGAAAAAACATGGAAGTAGGTGAAAACAGACAGTCCTAGGTTACGTAACTGGCCTCTTACTGCTCCGGGAGCTTGGAAGGGGCGCTCGGGAATACGCCGGGCGGTGGGTGGTCAGCGTCCGTGGGGGGCGTGGCCACGGCGGGCTCGGGAGGCCAGTCACGCTCCACCTGCCTCGCACCGCCCCACCCCCACCCCCGCTGCTGCCGGGGTCAGCGCCGGCCACCCTGGCACCACGGTCAGCTTCTGCTGGGCACGCAGGCCCTGGGCGCCTCCCGGGAGCTGGACGTGGGCTCGTGGGTCCTCTGTCCTCCCTGGACTCGTGTTGGCGCCGTCCGGGCTGCTCTGCCCGCCCTGGTCTCGGGTGGGGCAGGCCAAAGGGGTCGCGGGCATTGGGGACGTAGAAGCCACGTTACCTGCAAGAAGCCTTTTGGCCGCACTGTGAAGACCGCGTCTCTGCGTGGTAGCCTGCGCTCAGGCGAGGTCGAGTCTTTGGAGAATAATTTCCGTCTCACGTGCCTGGTGTCTGCCGACCTGCTCCCATTTCACAGACACGCTGCGTCTCCTGCCGTTGCGCCCACCTCCAGGCAGGTCACGCGTCGCCTGAGCACGTGCCCAGGCCAGGCAACACGTGTGTGCGTCCCCGTGTCCAGAGCTGCACTCGACAGACGTCACCCTCATTCGTCTGAGAGGTCGTGTGACTCAGGCACCCCCTCGCTTTCTCTGGAGGTGCAGCTCAGCAGCCCGACTCCCTGGCAGCGGCCGGCGGGGCCGGGGGTGGGCATGGGTGCCCGTGCCCGCCGCGCTGAAGCAGCTTCGTGGGCCCCCTCGGCTTGACCGGTCATCAGCAGCCAACGTTTGAGGCCTCAGAGCTGTCGATGTAGACGGGGTCAGATCATGGAGCGTTAAAAGCTGAAAGAGAGAGACAGGTCGGCCCATCAGGTCTGAATTAAAACGCACGCACAGGGGGTGACAAGCTTCCACATCGGCTGGGCATCGTGTCTGCCTCCGACAGCTCCAGGCCCCGGACACGTCCAGCTCTGGGGGGCCGACGAGCGTGCCCCGCGGCCGTGGCGAGCGTGCATGGAGGCGTGTGTGCCGCCGACAGCGGGACGTGCAGTCACGCCACACGCGTGTGGACATGCACGCTCTGCCGCGACGTGCCCCGGGCCCCTGTGGCCTGCGCTCGACCGTGTGGGTGCCCTCCTCGTCTCTCCTCAGAAGGACCCAGGTCAGGACCAGCCCGTGGTCTCGTTTTGACTCGGTGGCCTCTCGGAGCCCCCTCTCCAGACCCAGCCCCGGCCAGCGCTGGGGTCGGGGCTCTTAATGTGGGGGGCGCTGCCTCGGAACCGCGTGTCCTGGCGTATTTATCGCAGCGTTGTGGGGACACAGAGGAGCCAGTCTGAGGTCCCCCCAATGGGGGCCGGCGATGATGCCGCGTCTTGTTCATCCTGTGGACTGAGTGGCCATCCGGCAGGAGCCTGCAGCCCCGCGCTGCCCGCTGACCGGGCTAGACTCTAGATGCGCCGCCAGGTAGGAAGACACAGACCCAGATCACGCGTGCTGGGCTTGTCTTTGCACACAGAAGTGTGTGCGTGTCGGCAGGCAGGGTCGGGCTGCGGAGGGGGCCCCGGACCCGGTAGCCGTGGCCAGGGAGGAGCCGCGGGGATGGCCTGTCCCTGGCTGCTGCATGTGTCTTGTCTGTGGCGGGAGGCCGCACCGTCCAGCCTGCGAGGGCCACCTGTGCTGACCCCTTGGGGCGTGAGCTCGTGACGCCTGCCGGTGAGCGCCTGAAGCCAGACGAGCGCACTAAGCCACAGCGGAGTCCGTCTGGCCTACAGGAAGGGGCGAGTCAGGTGTCTGGCAGAGGGGCGTCTCGAGGCCCCATCCCTCATGCTGGGAACCCCCCCAGGTGAGACCCCGGCCCCCAGCAGGTCTCGGGCTCTTTCTCCACCTGCCAGATCTCTGCCGAGGTGGGCGTCTGCACCCTCCCACTCCGCTCCCGGTGGTGCTCAGCTCCAGGCCTGTCTGCTCAGGGGACGGTCTCTGGGGTCAGCCTGCCCAGCCCGGAGCTGTGGCTTTTGAACGTGGGACTTCCTGCCCGCTGTCTCTGAACAAGGCTTCCTTAAAGCTGATGTTTTGTTTTTAAATCCACTTACTGACGATTCAAATCTCTGTCATCAGCAGAGAAAGAAATACAGGTTTGGGGAGAAAATTACTGCATCTGAGTCCCCACGGAGAGTTCGACTTTTCCATCTTTATTGGAAGGGAATTGAGAACATGCGTGAAATATAACTCACGGCAAAATGGGAAGGGAGGAGGCACAGGCTAAAACTCTGGTCACGTACCCACACAGCACACAGCATACAACCACTCAGCACCTAACCACTCAGCACACAGCCACTCAGCACACAACACACAACCACTCAGCACACAGCCACTCAGCACAAAGCCAGTCAGCACACAGCCACACAGCACACAACCCACAGCCACTCAGCACAGAACATACAACCACTCAGCATTCAACCACCTAGCACACAACCACTCAGCACACAGCCCACAGCCACTCAGCACACAATCACTCAGCACACAACATACAACCACTCAGCACACAGCCACACAGCATACCACCACCTAGCACACAACCACTGAGCACACAACACACAACCACTCAGCACACAGACCACAGCCACTCAGTGCACAACCACACAGCATACAGCCACACAACACACAACCACACAGCACACAGCCACTCAGCACCCAGCACACAGCAGAAAATGCTGCTGTGCGAAGCGGTATGGTAATGAGAGAAGACGAACGGGAAGTCTCCTTTTTATTGTTGTCTTTTGTTTTTATTTCATAGTATTGCTGTTTTTCTAAGTAAAATGCCTTTGGTTTAGGACCTGGGTAGTGTTTTGGAAGCTCAGGAGCCCCCTCGGGCACACCCAGTCACGCATCCACCACCAGAGCACCCGCAGTCTGTGTGTACCCCTCTCCCTCCCCCCAGCCCCTTGTCCCCAGTCAGCTTTCCAGGGGCGGTGTAAAGTCTTTGTCTGACTCTGTGTTTGGTCTCTATCTACCACCTCAGGACCTCACAGAGAAAGGCTTATGGGGAGCTGCAGGGGGGACTTACATGTCAGAAAAGACTTGAGACATTTCCCCGGGAGTAGAACCGAGCTGGTTTTGTTCTATTTCTTGCCTCTTGATGAAGGGGAGGTTATAATTATAGTAACAACTTCTTTTGTACTTCTACCTTGTCTTGTTGAATCTAGAGAGATATTTTCTGTTGTCCTCTAAACCTACTAAAGAAATTAGAGAACAGCTTCTTGATGTAAAACCTTACCTATACAGTCTTGAAACTTTTATGTCTTTATGTCCTTCTGGACTCAAATCCTTGCATATTTTGGGAAACTTAATGAAGATTAAGATGTTTATTTTCTGTCCTCTCCAGCAATTCCCAAGTATCATTTAGGTTAATTCCTGGGGGGCTAGGGGAAGTCAACAGATTGCTTTTGGAAAGGTTTTGAAGTTTATAGCCTCCCTTGCCAAGGTCATGTCCCAGTATATATGTAAACAGAGCTTTGGTTTGTCTCTTTCAGGTTTTAGTCCATATGGCAGTGAGAGTTCCCAGGGGTCTCTCTGAGCACCGGGGAGGGAATACACGGCCCTTGCTAGTCATCTCCTTCCCACACTACAGGCCAGAGCATCCCAGGTAGGAGTGATCTGAAGGTCTGGCATAAAGGGGAGGCTGCCGAGAGCCACGGCCCCAGGTGCCTAGCACCTCTGGGCAACATTAGGCACATTTGGGAATTGTGTCAGGAAGGAGAATATTCAGCTGTAAGGGAACCAGAAACCCTCCTTCTATGAATTGAGGAAGTAGGAGTGTCACTACCTCACGAACAGGAGCCAGGAGGCGGCCACCGGAGCTGCTTCATCACTGTCCCTTCCCTTGGCCTCAGGTGTGTTGCCTCATGGTGACGAGATGGCTGCTGTGTCTCCCGCACTCATCACTGTATCTCAGGCAGGGAGAAGAGGTGAAAGGTTGGTCCAGCAGGTCTTTGGTTTAGATGCAGAAAGAAAAGCCTGCCCTAGAAGCGCCCTCCCATGGCGCTGTCCCGTATCTGACGGGGCCATCCACGTGTGCAAGTAGAGCAGAGTTGAGCTCCATCTTTGAGAGCATAGAAAGGCACAAGAGAAGTGGGGTGTGGGTAAACCTAGGCTCCCCGGTTCATGCCGCTTCCCAAGGGCACCGGCTTTCATGAGCACAGCGTGGAGACCCGTGAGCCTGACGTGGGCGCCCCTCCCTGCCGCTGTCAGCGTGTTCTTTTATTTTTGTGCTGGTCACTTTGAACTGTTTCTCTGTCTCAGTGCCTGAATAACACACCACCCAAGGGACTCTGAAAGACAAAGGCTTTGTTTCACTCGGAGAGATCGGATTTCATGGGTGAAAATCTGCGCTCAAGCCCACTCCGGCGGAGGGGCCCATCGGTCCTTGGGATCGCTTCACACACAGGCTGTGGTGGGAAGGACCAGGCCCCGCGGCCCTGGCCGGAAAGCAGGCCCTGGGGACCGAGTCCCCTTGGACCACAGCGAGCTCGGCTGTAGCCACAGCCCCGGCCCCAGCTGCTGCCCTCAGCACTGGGGTCTCCAAACACCGCCAGTCACTCCCCACCAGCGGCCGGGCGGATCGGGGCCGGTGAGGTGAAAGCCGCAGCACCAGGCTGCAGAGCGGGCGGCTGGCTAGGCCCCTGGGCACGCTGTCGTGGGGACAGCCCGTCGGCCGTCTGCAGGCGTCCTGCGGTGTGGGGGGCCCGGGTCCCGGAAGCAGCAGCCCACAAGGCCCGCATGAGGGCCTCCCACTCTAGGACCGGGACTGTCAGTAACTGGGGACAAAAGCTCTCCTGTCTAATCAGCACCCCTGGACCAGCGGGGCCACTTCGGGCCTTTTTTCTCTCCTCCACGGCGGTGTTCCTGGCACCCACAGTGCGGAACAGAGCCGCGGGGAAGGGGGCTGGAGAGCCATTCAGAAACGCTCCTTTGAAATCTGCGTTGCACGCAGCTGCTGAACTCAAATTTGATTATTATTCTGCTGGAACAAAGGCGCGTGGAGGGCTAGATTGGTGCTTTAAAATACACACGGAAAACGTCTCAAGTCGGAACCGCGGGCGGCTTGTGCTTGTCAGCGGTGCTGGTGGCCTCAGCTGTGCGGTGGGGGGGCGGGGGGGCGGCCCGCCAGCCGCGCCACGACCTTGTCCTCAGGGCTTCCGAGGGAAGGACAGTGACAGCGCCGCCCTGGACGGGGTCCCTGGTCGCTGCACGGCGCGTCCACCCCCTGGTGCCCAGGTGACGGGCTGGGCCTGGCGCTGGGCTGGGGGCGCTCGGGCTCTAGCAGGACGGACGGTCTGGAGCGTGCTCCTGTCACAGCGGCTGGGGCGTCCCTGCTGCTGGCCCTGACGTGCCGATGGCTCAAAGACGCTCGTGGCGGCGGCGTTGGCTGACTCAGTAGATGGGGTGACAGGGTCATCGCTGCTGCCGCTCCGGAGGGCAGGCGCTGCCCTCTGCACAGAGCGGCCTTGGGGACAGCCGCAGCTTTCACGCGGCCCCGGCACAGGGCCGCCCCGAGGGCCCCGCTCCTGGACGTCAGCTGCTGCCGACCTGCGTTGCCTTGACCCCGAACTCTCCCGCGTGTGTGGGGGGGGTTGGGAGCAGAGCGCCTCGGCGATGAGCTGAGCCTGTGTTGCCCTCAATAGCGTGAGGCCGAGGCAGGCTCCTTGGGGTGACTCTGGCACCGGTTACCCTCGGGACTGGGCTGGGGCACCAGCGCCGGTTACCGGCCTAAGAAATCCACTGGGAGGCGCTGGGAGTTCTGGTTTCAGCCGTTTTCCCTCACGGGTGTCCTTCCCTGCTCTTGGGGTTAGCTGGAGAGTGTTTGCTTTTGTGTGTGTGACCCTCCAGGCGGCAGATGGGCCTCCCCGGGGCGCCGTCACCCCGAGAGGAGAAGGCCTCTCGGTCTGGGCGGGCCTGCGCGCCGTCTTCTCCGCCTTTGCCTTATTTAAGGTGATCGGCTGGTCTGCAGAGCAGCCCCGGTCTTCAGACGCCGCCGCCGTGTCTGGCGTGGCCAGAGTGCGGCCTGGCTCCTCGCCCACAGGCGGCCCCTTGGTCGGGCAGTCGGCGGCTCCGCGCCCTCAGTGCGGAAAGGCCGGTTCCTCGCCTCGGTTCTCGGTGCGTGGCGGCCAGAGCGGCCGGGCCTCCCTGCTGGTCTCTGCTCCCCACGCGCCGAAGGCCCTCGTCCGCCTCCCAAATGAGAGGGCAGATGGGCCGCCGGCGTCAAGGCTTCCCCAGTCCGCCGAGCGGGCGGGCAAGGCTCGGCCAGACCCCGGGACTGAGGCGGGCAGCTGCGGGTCAGGGAGGAAGGCGCCCGCCGCTTGTCCCCTTGGCGGCAGAGGCAAGGTCTGGGGCTGGACCGGGGATGCCCCACTGCGGTGGCCTCTCCGGAGTGGCCCCTGGTGCCTGGGCCAAGGGGGACAGGGAGGGACTCCCGCCTGGGCTGGCTTCAGAAGTCCTGCCCTGCAAACCTGCCCAGAGTCCAGGGCAGGGAGTGGACCCCCTGCCCCACCCCAGGGTCCGGGTCTCCCTGTAAGGGGCGCCTTGGGGAGAGCGCTGACTCCCCAGAGAGCAGCATCCGCGAGACCGAAGCCCCCCTGGCTCTCGCTCTTACGCGTGTCCGGAAACGAAAGCAGCAGCGTGAGGCTGAGCGGGTTCCCGGTGTCAGTTCTGCCCGGGCCTGCAGGTTTGGAGAGTGGGGGAGGTGCTCCCCCCCGCCCCCCCCCAGCTCCGACTCCCTCCAGCCCCCTCCTCTGGAGCCGGCAGACTCCTCTGACCTACCCCGCCCCCGCCTCCCGCCGGCCTCCGTCTCTTCGCCAGGCCCCTTCCCTGTCCTCCTGTCCAGCCGGGCCCTCCGCAGCCGTCCCCCACTGTCCTCTCAGGCCCGCCCTTCCCTCCTCCCTCATTTCCAGCGCCGGTTCCCGCCCCAGGCCCCTCTCTGCACCAGACTCTTTCTGGCCTCCCCTGATGCCCCAGCCCCCTGCGGTGCGCCCGTGCAGCCCCCTCCCCTCGGCTCGCCCACCTGTCCCCACCTGTGTCCTGACTCCCCTGGGTCCTCGGCCACCAGGGCGCCTCCGCTTCCCAGGCCTGGCGTGTCCAGCCTGGACCCTCTGACCCTGGGAGGGTCTTTCTCAGTATCGCTGCGGTTCCTCTTTGTGCTTCTGTGTCTTTTCGTTTACTCTCTCTGCTTCGTTTTCGGAGCCCAGCATTGCCATCTCATCGTTGCCAGATATTTCGTTGACCTACCTCGTCAGCGCCATGGGCCTTTGGGCTGCTTTTAATGACTGCTGTGGAGCGTCTTGGCGCACAGCTCCGCGAGTGCACATCTGCTGAGGTCCTGTTCCTGGGAAAGCTGGCTGCACTCGGGCGGCTTGCGGGGTGCTCTTGAGAAGAACACTGCAAAGGGACGAGGCTTGCGATGGGATGGCCGGGCCGCCGTGGAGGCCCCTTGGGGAGGGCAGGGCCCCGGTGGAAAGCGACTCCTGGAGAGAGACGCGGCCTGATGCGCGTGGGACAGCACCACGGGCGCAGCGGAAGGGGAGAGAGTCGGTTGCAGGGACATTGACGGAGTAACTCCAGCAACCACCGTGACCCGTTATCCTGGAGAAGTAGATTTGGTCAAAACAAAACAAAACATGTTTCGTAGGACTTAAAATCTTTTAAGTTGATTGAGACTTGTTTGTTGGGCAAAAATATATCTTTTCTTGGCTAACATTTCGATGCACTTGGAAATAATGTGCATTTTGTTGGTGCTGAGTGGAGTGTTGTCTAAATGTCACCCTGGGGTGCAAAGGGTTAAGTCTCAGCACTGTGAAGTTGTCGGCTGTGTGAGTTCAGTCCCCAACCAGGGAGCCTCCCACAGGGAGCAGCAGACCTCTCATGTTCCCCGCTGCTCTCCTCAGCTGTGGATTTCAGTAGATCCACCTGTTCTGCTTCCTGATCTGTCTCTGGTCAATCCTCTCAACCTCCGCACCTCTGGCCTACACCCCCGTTTTTATATGCATCAATAAATAAATCTTTGAAAAAAAAATAAATGTCAATTAGATCAGGATGTCTGAGAAGGTTGTTCAAGTCTCACATGGTGACTGGTGTTTCTGGCTTTGAATCTATCCGTTATGAAAATTTCCAACTATCGCTATGACTGTCAATTCCTTTGAATTCTTAAGTTTTGCATTATGAATTTTGAAGCCTTTTTACTGATATATGAACTTTGGGGATTGTTATGTATTCTTAATGAATCTAGAACTTAAAATAACTTTGTCCTTAGAGATATCCTCTGTTGTAAAATTTGCTTTCTCAGATATTAACAAACACCTGAGCTAGTTAGTATCATTCATCCATTCACTTGTCACACTGGTTTTTAGGACGGTGTAAGTTGAATGCGTTCAGGCTCACGTCTCTTCAACTGAAAGTCGCCACCCCACCCCCACAGCCAAAATGCCAACAACCCTCCACCTTCAGAACCATGGGGCTTCCTGCTGTGCGCCCCAACTCCAGCTTCCTTTTGTGTCATCGTAGTCTATATTCTTCTAGTTTTCACTTTTAACCTATTTATGCCTTTATAATTGCAGTGTAATTCTTGTAGGTAACATGTCTTCAAATTCTATTTTTTTTCTAGTTTGACAAGCTCTGCTGTGGAGTTGTAAGTATTTAGAGCATTTATATTTAATGTGATATTGAGATGATTGAGTTTAAATCTGTCATCTTGTTATTTGTTTTCTAGTGTCCCATCTGCTTCTCTTTTCCTTTTTCTTTTTCTGACCCTTATGAATTTAATAGAAACAATTTCATTTTATCTCCCTGGTTGACTGTTTGGCTATAACTTTGTTTTCTTACTTACTGGTTGCTTTAGGGTTTATAACCTACTGCTTTAATGTATCGTGACCTGCCTTCAAGTGATTTTGTATTGCTTTACATGTCATTTAAAATCCTGCTGGTAGTATACTTCTATTTCATCCATCCTGGACTTTATGAGCATAAACTTCACTTTTGTAGTGTTGAAATTCTGTAAATACATTGAGATTGTTTTTATTTTACCATCCCTTTATGGTGTGCAGAGATTTAAATATGATGAAAATATCCTGCAGACAGCCCACATAGCTGCCAGTTCCGGGTCTTCCGTGCTGTGTAGACACGTGTTGGCGTCTGTTATTACTTCCCTTCTGCTTAAAAAATTCTATTCAATGTCTCCTGTAGTGTGGGCCTGCTATTCATGCATTCTGTTTCATTTTGGTTTTGAAAGGTATTTTCACAGAAATGGATTATAATAGATTTTTCCATCAGTCCTCTGAGGCTGTTTCTGTACTGTTTTCTTGTTTGCATTATTTCCAACAAGATACCTGAAACACAGATTTTCCTTATCTATATCCCTTTGGTATAACGCATCTCTTTTTCTAGTTGCTTTTTAGATTTTCTCTTTATCTCTGGTTTTGAGTGGTTTGATTATGATGTAACTCAGTGCTCATTATTTATTTTCTTGTGTTTGGGTTTCGCTGAAGTTTTTTCAAATGTGGGTTTATAATTTTAATCAAGTGAAGAGGTTTTTCTGCCATTATTTCTTCAAATATTTTTCTTCACCCCCCCCAACATGTTTTTTGATATTCCAGTTTTAGATACAGTAAATATTTTAGGCTGTAACATTGATTGCTGGTGTTTCTTTTTTAAACTTTTTCTGTGTCTTTCATTCGGTGTAGTTGGATACTGTGAATTCAAATTTGCTTATCTTTTCTTCTGAAGTCTCCAAGTTGCTGTTAATGCCATAATTTTCAGCCCAGATACTGAATTTTCCTCAGAGTTTTACCTGGTTCCTGAATGTCCGTGAATAAGTTTTTGAGCATATGAAATACAATTATAAGTGCTGTATTAACGTTGTTGTTTACTAGTTCCACTCTGTGTTAATTTTTCCTTGTTTTAATTTCTTCTTTTTCTTACTATGAGTGATGTTTTGCTGCTTGTTTGTATGTCCAGTAATCCTTGGTTGGGTGCTCAACATTGCGAATTTTACTTTGTTGGATTTGATAGATATTTGGCATTGATGTAATTATTAAACTTTGGCATGCAGTTTAGTGTTTGAAAAACAGCTTGGTTGGGGGTGGGGAGGAGGCTCTTCATTTCCTAGGTGGGTGCAGAGCACCATTCAGTCTGGGCCTAAGTACCCCACTAATGAATCAGCTGGTGCCTCATGAAATCTTCCTTTCTGGCTGGTGCATAGACCTGTGGCCACTCTTGGGGAGCCCAGTGCGCGAGTCGGGCACTGGCCCCCTCCCCCCTCAAGGGCTGCTGCTCTGTCTTTGGGGACCCAGCACACACACTCATCGGCGTTCATTAATTAACTCTCTAAGACTCTCTCCGGCGTTCCCCCTCATTCTCCGTCCTGCGAGCTGTAGTTGCTTTGTTCTCTCTGGACCCTGAGCTCCGTCCCCTGCGCGGGGCGGCTGCTGGGCTCCACCTGCGCTCGGCCCGGACCCAAAGCCAGCTGGGGCAGTTCCAGGCCCCACTGCTTATCTCCCTTACATGTGACCGTGCTACTCACTTGTGGCGCCAAGCCGGAAGCTGGTGGTTTCTCGCAGGAGGGCAGATGTGGTCCCTGTTGTCCTGCCTGGGTCAGGTGTAGAAGTTGGGGGTTTACTGTTAAAACCATTTTGCATTCAAAGAAGATAAACACATGCAATTTGCAGTGACATGGATGGAATTAGAGGGAATCATACTCAGTGAACTAAGCCAGAAAGAAAGAGAAAATACCGAATGGCTTCACTTATAACAGGACTATTGGGAAACCAAATAGGAGAGAGACACTCAGCAGGGGGGTGGGGGAGGATAAGGGCACAAAATGGAGTAGAAAAGGACACGAGGGACCACGGAGACGGATCGCGGGTGAACTGGTGCTGGGTTAGCCAAGGGGAATGCACAATGTAAAAGATACACATAACGATAAAAATATATTTAAAAAAAAAAACAAACCACATTTTGTGTAGTGGCGTTTGGGCATCTGTCCCGGGGCCATGTGCCTGTCCCCGTGCGCCCCAGGCCCATGCTCTGCGGCTGGAGCCACAGTGGGAGTGATTGGTGGCGGCCTGTCCCCCCGGCTGGCGTCTGCCTGGCCTGTGTCCTCTCAGCCATGGCCGCTGGCCCTCGCGAGATGGAGCGCTTGGGGCCGCTCTCTCCAGACTGCGTCCTCCAGGCTGGGACTGGCCTGATCACCTTTATCTGATTCAGAGAGAAACCGCATCTCAGACAAGGCGCCAGCGGAGTGTTTAAACAGGCCAACAGCTGATAAACAGCCCCAGCTCCCCACCCACGCAGCGGTTTATGGAGACAAAATTACTTCTGCGGTTTCCTGACAAAGGGAAGCCCGTCAAGGTCACCGCACTGAGAAGCCAGGGCCCCCGCCCCCACTTCACTGCTCCCCGCTTTACCCCTACTGTGCGCAGGAACAGGCGCTGTGGGGCTGCCCACCTGCAGCTACGGCCTGATGGACGTGCTGAATAGGCTGCCGGGGCAGGGCTTGAGTCTCAAAGCCAGAGGTGCCCCTGGGTGCCGGGGCTCCAGCAGTGCCCCCTCCACGCTTGCCCCCCTGCCCCCTCCTGCCAGCCCTCTCCCCTGCCCCCTCCCAGCCCCCACACCCTTCCTCCAGGGGTCTCCTGAGCACCCGCCCCCCGGGAACCCACTTCAACACCTGCAAGGGGACCCCTGAGCTGAACTGCGTCTCCGCTGTGAAGTGTGGGTTCAGGCTGCAGCTCCCCCGCCCCTCGGTCGAGCCGGGCGCCGGGTTGGGATGAGGAAGAGCCGTGTCCAGGCCACACAGCAAGGCTGTGGCCCGAGGCAGCGGCCCCTGCTCCTGCGGTCAGGCGCCCAGCCCCGCACGCCCGCCGGGGCCGCAGCCTGTGAGTGGCGTGACCGCTGGCTGCCTCTCCTGTCCTGCTTCGGCCCGTGCAGCCTTTCTCTGCACGAGCTCGTGACAGGGCGGCGGGTCAGGCCCTCGGCTCCCGGCAGCCTCAGGCGCCTTGCTCAGGCGTCTTTCCTGGGCCCCGGTGGACGGCTGCGCCCCGGGGGACGGTGTCCTCTGCTGTCCGGGCCGGGGCTGGCCATGCTGACGCCTCAGCACTTTCCTGCCTTCTCAGATGTTCTGCAGCGAGACGGTCACGTGGCGCCGTCCGGGCCGCCTCTGGCTGAGAGCAGGTGTGTGGGCAGCAGGGCTGGGGCCTCGGCCCTCCAGGGGCCCTGCCATGTCCACTTCACAGCGTGGCAGGACCCCTCCTCAAACCCCTCCTTGTCCTGGCTTGCGGGCCAAAGGAAAGGCGGGCAGGTCTTCCAGCAGGCCGTTGGGCTCTGCTGGGGTCAGCCCGCATGGACGCCCCAGACGAGGCGCCAGCAGGGGTCACTCCTGGGGCTGGAGAGGGGCGAGTCCGTGTCTCAGCAGAGGGGTTCGGCCGGCTGCTGGTGTGCACGCGAGCTGCGTCACAGCTTGCCTGCCTTTGGGGGTGTGGGCAGAGGGCCGACACCGTCCCGCCGCTCTGGGCCGCTCCCCATGGGTCCCGGGCCTAGCGAGCTGCCCTGGCCCCCTGGACAGCGGCTCCCCCAGGCAGCAGGTCGGGGCGTGTCCGCCCGCCGCACAGAACCCTCCTCCCTCCCTGTCTGCTACTCCGCCTCTCCTGCGCCTTCACACCAGGCCCCCTCACACTCCGGGCGCGGCTTCCGTCCTCAGGGGCAGCCCTCGAGAGGGGTCACTTCAGTGACCCGAGGAGCTGATACAGGCCGACACGTGTGCACTGAGGTGACGAGGCAGAGCTCGGGCGGCCGCCCCCCGCCCCGTCCGCCCCGCTGTCTCCGCGGGCCCATAGGGCACATTGTCGCGAGCCTGTCTGGGGAGCCCACCTCTCACCCCTCGACTGGAAACGCCCTCACCGTGAGGGCCGGGGAGGAAGCCCAGTTTAGAGGCCACTGTCGCCACCACTGGCTTGAAGGCCACCGTGAAGGAAGATCAGGTGCCTCTCACAAGTGGCTGTTCCGGGGGGCTCGTCCCCCATCAACCCTTCTCGGCGCAGCTTCCTCCAGGACTGGCGCCCGGCCAGCCTCAGCTGTGCCTCTCAGCTGTTGTGCTGAGTTATGTACACTGTGCTCCTGAGTCAGAAAGCTGGGGTGTCTCTTGTCACTTCCCCGGCCATCTGGGGCACCCACACTGGAAGAGGAAGACTACGTAGCGAGACTGCTGTCGATGCTCAGTTTCTGGGTAGGTGGGGAGCCGGCAGAGTTGGCGGTGGAGACGAGAGCTGTCCCGGTGGTGCCCAGAGTAGCTTCCGCTTACAGGTCCAGGCCTCTGGGGGGCAGATGGCAGGTTGGGGCCGAGCTGACCCCAGCGTGTGAGCGAGGCGGCCTGTTCCTGCGGGAACCGCTGGAGACGCTAAAGGGAAACCAGAGCCAGACCGGCGTGCCCTCGATGCACGCGACCTTCAGAAGTAGAGCGAAGCGCGACTCCTCTGCACCCCGAGTGTCCTGCCAGCGAGGCCCAGCCCCCCGTTTCCGCAGGCGAGAAGGTGAGCTCGCCCTCCCTCTTCCTGCGGCCTCTCCATCGTAGGGGGCAGGAGAGGAGATGGGCCTCTGCCCCCTCCTCGTTTTGGGGACAGGTGCCCCTTCCCAGTACACCCTCTGCCTCCCCACCCCGTCCTGCGGCGTGTCCCCCTGAGAAGCAGCTCGTGCCCAGTGGGGCCTAATCTGGGCAGGGCTCTTCCTGAGGCGTTCGGGGCGCTCACCTGAGGCTGTGGCTCATTTTCTCTGTCTGTGGTGTCTTGAGAACAGGAAGTGCGGAAAGAACCTCTTGGGTCCGTGCCTCTTGCTGAAATTCCTTTTTAGCTTCTGCTGAACTGCCCAGAGAATCCCATAAAGTCAGTATCTTTAAGTCACACCCTCCTAAACACTTCCTGCAGAGGTGACAAGCATCTCGCCAGCATTTCCTCCTGACGCGGCGTCACACAGAGAAGTCCCCGAAAAGCGTCTGTGAGTGACCGTAAACATCGTGCCCTTGAGGCTCGTGGCTGAGGTCGGGGGTGAGATCAGCAGGCCTGTGTCGTCCTGTGATAAATGTGGGTAGAGTGAGGTAGAGGAGGCAGCCCAGGAAACAGGTAGAGTTAGGGACCTAACTTCTTGTTACTGTCCTATGGAACGTCAGAATCACCGTCATGATTGTGAGCGGGGGCACCTTGCTCTGTCTGTATCTGTCTGTCCATCTGTCTGACTGTCCGTCCCCCACCGACCAGCTGTGGGGCACACACACACCTGCAGCCACTCTAGCAACGTCCGGGTTTGGGTGCCTTCCCCGTGGGTGGCGCGGCGCGTACCGGGCATGCACTCTGCCGTGGGGTGTGCCGGGATCTCAGCCGCTCATGTTGGAGAGTCCATTTATTTCCAGGTGAGTGAATATTCTGGTGCCGTCTTCCTCACCCACACGCCTCGTGTGATTTCTTCAGAATGAATCCCTAGGGGCAGAACGGCTGGTCGAAGGCTGAGCTCTGTCGGGACTGGTGTGACGTGGGCCTGCCTGGAAGGGCCCTGGCCAGCGTCTCAGCGGCAGGGCGGGAGGGGCTGCGTCTCTGCATTCTGGGTAGCATTGTTCTTTCTTTTCTTAAACAAAATTACACTTTTGCCGTGATTGAGTCTTTGCCCCAAAGTGGAGATTCTCCAGAAGGCAAACAACTAAAAGAGGAGGAAGAAACAGATACACAACCCCCCAAGGTTGTATTTTTCTTAATTAACCTTGTAAATTAAGTTCTTCAGCATTGATGAAAATATATTTTCTCCTGTCTGACTCAGTCCAGACTGCGGAACGTTATCTGCTCCCTTAGACTAGCGCTGAGCTCTGCCTCTTGAGTGTGAGTTTCGGCTCCTGCGACACCGATAATGACACGTCCAGTGGGATTTAACAGTCAGTCGTCAGCCTGCGCTGGGTCAGGGTGCGGCGGGCCGGGGCAGCGCCGCGGGAAGTAGCTCGGTGCGGCCTCTGCCCACCATGGCCCCTCTGGCGGTGAAAGGGCCGGTCTCGCCAGGACCCTGTGTGTGGGCAGACGCTGCGTCAGAGCGAGCGAGCAGACGCACCGCAGAGTGAGCACAGTGTGGTGGAGACTCAGCCCTTTATTTTATTTTATTTTAGTTTAGTTTTGCACACAAGCTGGGGTGCAGGCCAGAGGTGTGGGGCAGCGAGAGGGTTCACCGGAGACAGAGTGGGGAGCAGAACAGGCAGATCGACCGAAATACACTGCTGAGGGGAGCAGTGGGCGAGGCAGGAGGGGTCTGCTGTGCCCTGTGGGAAGCCCCCTGGCTGGGGATCGAACCCACGCCGCAGCCACCGACAGCTCCACAGCGCAGCGCTTAACCCGCTGTGCCACCAGGGAGGCCCTCTGAGCCCTTTCGGACATACGTCAGGTCCCATGGGCTTCACGCCCACCCTCCCTGCAGCCGTCACGCATCACTGCAGCGCGGGTGCTGCGGGATCCCTCTTCCTATGCGAGAAACTGGGGGCAGAGGGAAGCGGTTGCGGGGGTCACATTGCTGGAAGGTGGGGGCAGGGCTTTGGAGGCGGTGGGTGTGAGGTCTGCAAGGGGGACTGAGGGTCCGCACAGAGAGACTGGCCTCAGGGTGCCCCCGCGCAACACGCAGCGTGAGCAAAGGGCCTGCGGCAGGACGGGCAGGTCGGCGTGAGCACGCGGCTGGAGGCGCCGGGCCAGGCGTGGAGGCAGCAGGAGCTGGGCGTGGGGCTGGATGTCAGCTTGGGTCTGCGCAAGGTCCGGGCTGGCTGGCTGGGCCTTCCTCTCTGGGCCTCCGCGTCCCGTTCTGCGGGATGGAGGGATTGGGGACAGCTTAGTTCACAAACGTCAATGTGCGTGCAGCGCCCAGGGGTTAGGTTCCCGTGAGGGTCTGGGGCAGAGGCTGAGGCAGAGGCTGGAAGTCCGGGTTTCAGAGCCTCCGGGGAGGCCTCTGCACACCCAGTGCCAGGGCTTGGGGGAGCCTCAGACCAGCCCTGAGAGACGCCGCTGCCCTTGGTCCCCGACACGTGCCAACACCCGCGAGGGCTACTGGTGCTGAGACAGGAGGCTGGCTGCTAGGACCCCTGACAGTCCAGCAGGACGCGGGACAGCGTGATAAACAAGAGAATCAGCATTTGTGTAGGAAGAGATGACCAGAACCGCCCGAGGCAGTTTCTGGGGTGTGGGGCGGGGCCTCGCTGTCAGAAGCCGCCGTCACAGGGCTGGACGCCCGCCGGGCTGTGGGAGGCCCTGACTCGGGGCACCGAGATGCGCCGTGGGCGAAGGGGGAGGATGCTCTCCCAAAGGAGCAGCAGGGCCAGCAGCCTCTTCCCTGGTGCAGGCAGGCTCGTCTGAGGCTGCCCCGTCCGAGGACCCTGGCTGGGGGCTGAGCGAGGGGCCCCCACACTGCGCCTGCAGTGATGTCCGCAGGGGCCCTCATGGCGGCAACGCAGCCCTGGCTCCGGCGGCCTGTGGCCTCGGCTGCCCTCTCTGAAGCAGAGAGTCCAGCCCCGCCACGGAGAGGTGGACCGGAGCCTTCCATCTTGGCCGAGGCTGAGGGTCAGCGAGATCTGAAAGTCAGTACAAGTTTGGCCCCTGGAATCGGACGCTGGAGCTGCGTCCGTGGTGCTGGCCAGTGGGGTTCAGGGCCCGGCGGGCGAAGACCAGACGTGGCAGCAGGCTTTCGAGAAATCAGCCTTGCCATGACCCAGTTGGCCTCTGTCCCCAGACCACGGCAGGCCCCGAGGCTTTGGGGACCGTGGTCAAGAGCAAAGGGGCTGACTCTTGTTGGCTAAGGGGTGGGCCAAGGCCAGAGAAATGAGGACTTGGCTGAACGTTGCCAAGTTTTGTCTACGGCCCCTGACTCTGGGCAGCCCCCTCCCCGTATCTGCGAGTGCCCCCGACTCTGGGCAGCCCCCTTATCTGCAGACGCCCCGACTCTGGACAGCCCCCCGTATCTGCAGACGCCCCCAACTCTGGGCAGCCCCCCGTATCTGCAGATGCCCCCGACTCTGGGCAGCCCCCCATATCTGCAGACGCCCTGACTCTGGGCAGCCCCCGTATCTGTACCCCGACTCTGGGCAGCCCCCGTATCTGCAGACGCTGGGGTGACCTTGAGCTGGGGTCCGGTGAGCCAGCAGCCCCGGCCCTGCGCGTCTGAGGCAACCCCAGAGGAGGCTCCAGTTCATCCTTTCGTGCCCCTCAGGTCCGAGGGCGGTTCACCAGGCGTCCTGGCGTCCCCGGGCCTGCGTTCAGCCCGGGAGACTGAAGGAGAAAGGCACCCCAGTCTCTCCACTAGGGAAAGACAGTCGCCGCCCCCTCCCCCACCTGTTTTTAGACTGTTTTTTCCCCTTCAGTTTGGTGTTGGACCATGTTTTACAGAACAGTGTTATGTACTGAATGTTTGCTGGAGATAATGAAGAGTTTTATCTCCGTGTTGCCAGCCTCGCCAGCGGTGTTTAGATGCCCTTGTTTATCCTACTTGGTGACTGATTGAAGCAAAACCCCGCGGGCGCTGAAGACACGGCGTTGAAGCTGCTGGAACAGAGGGGCTCCCGGAGCCTGACGCGCTGGGCACTTAGGACGGAGTCTCTGAAGTGACCGCTGGGCTAAGGAGAAGGTGCAGGGCCACCCGCCCCACAAATTCGCAGAGTCCAGAATGTCCAGGGCGCTCTGAGCCGCAGGCTCCTTCACCCGAGGGCCGCCCAGAAAGATCCAGAAATAGCGAGGCCAGGGCCGTGAAGGGGGGTGGTGGGGGCGGCTGAACCCCGCCCGTCGGGCGCCTTGGCAAGCGGAGCCGTAACTCAGACGGCCCAGACCGAAGCGGATATTAAAGCCATAAATAATCTCCAGTTAGCCCCGCTCCGGCGTCCGGGGCCGCGTGCCCCAGCGTCCACTGTAACGGGGCAGGGAGCTGCAAGCTGAGGGGCTGGACCCTCCCCGGGGACCCCAGCGCCCTCGAAGGGTAAGCCTGGGGCTTGAGGAACCCCCTGTCCGGGGAAAAAGCACCGATGTGCGTGCAGGACACGGGGAGAGAGACGGACTTTCGCGTAGGAAAGGAAGCGCCTTGGATTTGAGAAGTAGAGGTCGGGGGTTGCTTGTTTATCCCCAAGGTAATCGCCGGACATGGGATGAAGCTGGGCAGGACGGCGCGATGATGGCGCTTCAGCGGGCGCAGCTGAGCTGCCCGCGAGCCCCCGAGGAGCACGAGCAGAGGGGCGCTGGGGGTGGGGCGGGCGCCGCTGGGCGCGGGAGCTGGAAGCCGGACACGGGCTGTTTAAGAAGCTCCGCACACACCCCGTGAGCCGCAGCCCGTGCGCCCGAGGCCTCAGGCCGGAGTGAGAGGCGCCCCCGCCCCCACGAGACGGGGCGGGCTGTGTCCAGGCGCCCGGGGGCCCGTGCTGGGTGCTGGGCCGAGCTGTCCGCGCACGCAGGGGCCAGACTGCCGCGCTGGGCCGGCGCACGCCCGGGAGGGACATGGGGTGCGTGAGCCCGAGGCTGCGCTCTGCAGCCCCGCGCAGGCCCGGCGTTGGGGG
Source organism: Scalopus aquaticus (assembly GCA_004024925.1). NCBI lineage: Eukaryota > Metazoa > Chordata > Mammalia > Eulipotyphla > Talpidae > Scalopus > Scalopus aquaticus. The sequence goes on from PVIJ01001332.1 coordinate 104,999, forward strand.
AGCCTGCACAGCTGTGCCCATCGCGCCCACACGGGCTGTGCCCGGCAGCCCCGCCCCGCCCCGCCCGGCCCCTGCAGGGCGCAGGCGCTCGCGCTCACCGGCACGTGTGCCGCGGGCTCGAGCGCACCTGCACGTGTGCCGCGGGGCGCAGCCGGCGTGGGTCGTGCCCAGGGCATCTGCCTGGAGCGGGGTCTTCGCACACGGGGCGGCGGCGGGCAGCAGACCGGACCTCGGAGCGGGCGCCGGGAGCTGGGGGGCTCGCGCCTGCGGACCTTGGCCGAGCCCCGGGGCGGCGCCCGCGTGTGACTGCGCAGACTCACCCAGGGGCCCACGCCGTGCCCCCCACGCCGGCTGGAGCTGGCCGGAGCCGCGCGTGGCGTCCTGCGCTCTCCTTAGCAGAGGCCTCGGCGCCGCTGCCCTCGGCCTCCTGTCCTCGCCTCTGCGGCCGCTGTGACCTCGCGGAGAGCCAAGCCGTGCCTGCCCTCAGCCCACGGTGAGTACTGCCTGGCGCCGGCTGGGAGGGCGGCCTGCTGGGGCTCAGAACCAACCCCCGCTGTGAAGGCTGGGGCGGGGGGCAGGGGGGACGGGACACGACGCTCCGCGCTGGGGACGCCCCTGGAGGCGCAGGCCGGGGCCCCTCCCGCAGCCCCTGCTGCGCCCGCAGCCCTTGTGCCCCTGGAGGGCGGCAGGAGCCTCCGGTTCCGCCTCAAGCTTCTAAGGGGCCCGGCCAGACTCTCCCCCCTGGCCGGACACTCACCTTTGCCTGACACGTGCTCTGCAGAGCCCCCTGGCTCTCGGCACCCTCACCCCCGTGTGCGTTCTGCGTGGTGGTGGTGGTGGGGTCTCAGCTTACGTGGTCTGCAGGGGGGCAGTGGGGAGCAGCAGGCGTGGCCAGGAGCTCTGACCTGTGCCAGGGCCCCCCTGGGCATGCTCCCTTCTCATGTCTTTGTCCCGGGTCCTGAGGGGCTGGGAGAGGCTCAGCGGGGTGAGGGCAGGCGGGCGGGCTGGGGGCTGTGGCCGGAGCTGCCGTCCAGCTGACGGGATAGTTCTAGGAACTCGAAGCCACCAGAGTCGACCTCCTGCCTTTGGGAGGAGATGGCCACAGGGACCGTCTGTGCCGTGTGGAGCTCAGCTGTTGACTTAGGAGTTTGCCAGGGAATCTGCATTTGAAATGGGATATCAAGTCTTGAAATCTGGCCTGAATTTTAAGCTCACAGCACGCCCCAGCTCTTTCAGCTCGAAAGAGGAGCGTGTCTTTAATGAGCGACACGGGCGGCCCCTCGCCGCCCTCAGATGCACACCTGCCGGCTTTCTAACCAGGTGTGGTCGGCACGCACAGGCCAGTTTGGGGTCTGGCGCGACTCAGCCCCAGGCAACAGCGTTAGTGGTTAGGGGTTAGTGTTGCAGGTCTGTCACCTGGACGTGGACTTCTGCTCGGGGTGGGGAACCTCGAGTGCTTTCCCTGTATCTATTGAGATGGTACTATTTCGCATTTTATCTTAATTTTTCCTGTTTATTAACACTTTGTGGTCCGCTCACGTATTAGTACGTGTTTCGTCACCAGTATCAGGTGGCTGCTCACGTGTTAACCCTTTGCACTCGAGCGGCGCCGCTCCGGCGGTTGGCGGTTTAATGCGTCCACTCAAGCGGCGCCGCTAGGGCGCCCAGGCGGTTTGGAAGTCAGTATCTTTATTTCCAATGTGTGATAAGATATTCTTATCGCTATTACTTTCATGGACCAGGCTCGGCCTGCATCCTCAGCCAATGCTTAGCTTAGCTTAGTCTCAGCTCAGCATTGTGATACGTCCTGACAAACCAAGGCTGCATCTTGGGGATTGTTTGGCTAAATATCACACAAAAACTAATGACAGAGTGTAATATTTAACAGCTTCTGTTGTATTCAATGTAAAAATAAATAAATTGGTGAAATTTTATCATTTGTATACGTTTGTTTGAGCATAACATGATTTCAAAGTACCTGTAAAACGCTTCCCTAATACAGCTGAAATCGTCTCAAGTGGCTGGTAGCCCACGCGAAAAAAGCCTCGAGTGCAAAGGGTTAATACGTGTTCATCTAGTGTCCGGTCTTTCACGCCACGGTGGATTTATTTGGAACTATTAGGAGCTACTTCTTTGATCGTCCTCAGTCTAGAAGGTTTACACATTGTTTTGGTGAAAGTGGAAGGTGTTTTATGAGAGACAGTACAGTTTTTTTTAATACCCAGTCGTTCAGGAGTTGTGTTTTATTGAATGCTTCTACCATTCATGAGGTGGCACAGACAATGGCCGGCCCCAAGGGCTGGTAACTTGCAAGGGCACCGGCGCACAGAGTGTTAATGTGATAGGAAGTGTCTGCCCTGACATGTCCAGGGCTGGGTTAAGTCTGGGTCCACAACCAGGTCAGTGTGGGCAGCTGTGGGCCTCCCGGGGGGCAGCGTCTCTGTGCAGGGAGGTTCTGCCCTCGGCCCTCGCCGCCTCTCACCTGCGCCCTGGGGCTCCAGCCTTCGCTGCGGAGGGTGGGACTTGACTGCTCAGGAAAGTAGAGGAGCTGGAGCGGGGGGACCGCACCCCTCACCCGCACCCCCTTTGCTGTTGTGGTTTTATGTGGTCAGGAACTCGGGGCCGGAGTCGCCGAGTCGGGGGGTCACCGGGGTCCTGGCGCTGCCTGTCCTGTCCCTCGGCCTGAGTCCCGTCCAGGCTGGTCCCCGCCGAGTGCTCCGGTGGTCGGCGGGGGGCCCTGCCCGCTGGGCCCTCGCTCTCCTGGCGGCTCCCGGGAGGAAGCCCAGATGCTTGCGCGGGAGCAGATGGGGCCAAGGAGGCGGAGAGGCCCCACTTGGATCGGACCAGGGAAAGGGGTACAGGTCCAGGCTGACACAGCCCCGCAGACGGAGAGCGCTCGGTGGTGCCCGCCCCGCGGCCCCGGGACAGCCCTCGCCGCTGTCCGACTTGGGTGTGGCAGGCCTGGGCACCGAGTGGCTTCCCCAGCGCGAGCTGTTAAGTCAGAGCCTCGCTCTCCCTGACCTGGTCAGTTAATTTGGAGACCGAGTCTGCAGGTCCAAAAACCAAAACCAGCCAGAATCTGCTCATTGGCTCTGTCTCAGGCCTCGTGCTCCTAGGACACGGCCGGGGGGCAGGGAGGGCTCAGTCACGAGGGGACGGACGGGCAGCGCTTCCGGCCCACCTCACGTGGAGCGTGAAACGGCCTCTGTCCTCAGCTGGACCGTCCCTGGTCTGGCTGGACACACCATGAGGGCTGGAAGCTGCTTTCTCTGAACCTGCTAGGGGAGGGAGCAAGCTCCTGACTCTGCCGGCTGGTGCCATTTAGGGTGGCGGTGAGCCTGGGTGGGATATTTTGGATGATTAATTTTAAATAACAACAAATTTTAAATACTAGTAATGTTTCGTGTTTTACCATGTTGCGTGCTTATTTTCCTGGGTAATTGGCCATTTTGTTTTATTTGCAGACAACAGAAACTATCTACCACACTACCATTAATGTTATTTTTTTTTTATTTCTCCAAAGGTTAGTCTACAAAAGCTCTTTTTATCTTCCAGAGAAAGTTTTGGCTATATTGAGCTTTTCTAGCCCATTATATCTTCCGTTAGGTTAATTTCCATGTTGGCCTTGATTTTGTTATTTGTCCCTCCCCTTTCACTTCCTTTATGTTCTATTTCTGTTTTTGTAGATGGCGGTGATGATTTTTTTTTTTTAGAGATTTGTTTTTGCGTACAAGACCTGGGGTGCAGGCCAGAGGTGTGAGGGTGAGAGGATTCCCCAGAGTCAGAGTGGGGAACAGAACAGGCGGATCCACTGAAATCCACTGCTGAGGGGAGCAGTGGGGAGACAGGAGAGGTCTGCTGCGCCCTGTGGGAATCTCCCCGGCCGGGGATCGAACTTGTGCTGAAGGGGCTGGTGATGGCGTCATAGTGCTGAGACTCAACCCCTGCGCCTCCAGGGAGGCCCTGGCAGGTGATTACTTTAAGCCTTGTTTTTGAGACGCGTTCAGCCTGGCTCACCCCAGGGCTCCTCCAGAGGCCCCCCGCCCAGTGACATCAGTGCTTCAGCTGTCAGAGGGACACACCGTTTCGATGTGCCACGCTCAGCAGCAGTGCGCCACTGTCCGGCCCTCACGTGGCCTCTCCCGTCGATGTCTGAACTGAGCGCAGCCGTCAAGGTGCTTTGTGTTTGAGCAGCAGGCAGCTTTCAGACTCTCCCGGAATTTTGGAGCACATATCGTTACTACTTTTGGTTGCAGAAACACGTGCACACAATTGTGTGACTCCTTTTAAAATGACTCAAAGAGGTGGTGACTTACTGGAATACAAGTGGTTTAAACATCTAACACCACATTTGTTCTTCTGTTTTCAAATTTATGTTCAAGATAATGCAAACTCTCTTCTTAGCATTTTTTTTCAACATCATGAAAACGTCCCAAAAAATCGCAGTGTGCTAAGGGAACACGTTTCATTCCTTTTGCTGCCCCCTTACGGGCCTGCTTCGTGTCCATGTCCACTGGTCACTTTTGACTGCCCCTTCTGTGGTGCACTGCACCCTCTCGTTGCGTCCTTCCTCAGAGAGTCCTGGGAACTGGGGGTTTTGTACAGACATGCACGAACATTCTTGAATAGCAGGGCGGCTACCAGCTGCAGGAAATCGGACACCCGTGTGATGCTATCCACTCCCTTTTTCCAGTCGTCAGCGCAATGGCCAGCGTCTGAAGCATCTCTTCTTTAATGCGGACCAGTCTCGGGCTGGGCACTGCATGGAGTGGCCAGTCCCCCCAGCTGTGCGTTTCTAAAGTCTGCGTTATGATGCCGGTGTGTTTAATAGAAAACAGATGCACCTCTGCCTTTTTTTTTTCTTTTTAAAGATTAATTTATTTATGCATACAAGAGCAGGGGTGCAGACTAGAGTTGTGGAGGTGAGAGGACTCACCAGAGACAGAGTGGGAAGCAGAATAAGCGGGTCCACTGAAGTACACTGCAGAGGGGAGCAGCAGGGAGACAGGAGACGTCTGCTGCTCCCTGTGGGAAACTCCCTGGATGGGGAGCGAACTCGTGCTGCAGGGGCTGTGATAGCTTCATAGTGCTGAGACTTAACCCCTGGACACACACACACACACACACACACACACACACACACACACACACACGTCACAACATCTTTATCCATCAAGAACACTTGGCGGGTTCCCAACGTGGCCTGTGGACACAGGCAGGAACGACTCTGGTGTGATTTTGTTAGTGGACTCTGCACAGGCCCCAAGTTCTGGTCTCACGCCGCGAACGCAATGTTCTCTTGCTCTGCCTCAATAAGATCTTCAGAGCAGGGAGTGTGATAATCTCCCAATTTGCTGTGCTCTTTCAGGATTATTTTGGCTATTCAGGTATTTTGTGGTTCCAAAGTAATCTTAGGATTATTTTTTCTACTGCTGTAAAAAGAACAAAGCCCCTGGAATCTTCGGGACTGCTCCAAGTTGGCAGGCGGCCTGGGCAGCACGGCGTTCCAGCGGCCTTCTGACCCACGAGGGGGGTGACGTCTGCGTTTGCTCGTTTCTTTGATTTCTTTAGTTAACATCTTGTAGTTTTCGGTGTACAAGTATTTCGCCTTCTTGGGTAAATTTATTCATAAGTATTTCATTGTTTTTGATGCCATCGTAAAGGGATAATTTTTTCAAATGTATTTTTCAGATGATATTTTGTTAACGTTTAAAAATGCCACTAGTGGGCCTCCCTGGTGGCCGAGAGGTCAGTCTTAGACTATCCCCGCTAGGGCCTGAGTTTGATCCCAGCCAGGGAGCTGACCCACAGGCACAGCAGACCTCTCCTGCAGTGGTTTCAGTGGATCTGCCCGTTCTGCTCCCCACTCCGTCTTCTGGGGAATCCTCTCATCCCTCCTACCCCCCAGTTCTTCTATGCAAAAAAGTAAAAATGCCGGCAGTTCTGTGTTAAGTTTGCATCTTGCAAATATACTGAATTTGTCGAGTACATTTAAGAGGTTTTGATGAAGTCTAGGACTTCCTCTATATAAAGTCACGTCCTCTGCAGCTAGAGACAAACCTCTTGTCTCTTCCCAGCTCTGAGGCCCCTGTGTGTGTGTGTGTGTGTGGCCGCCCGGCCCAGGATTCAGCTCTGTGTCCACTGGGCCTGGTGCCCTGGGGTCTCGCGCCTGCTCTCCAAGGAGACGCCATCAGCCCCTCCCCCCAGGTGTGACATCAGCTGTGGCGTCTCAGGCCTCCCTCCTACGGAGACACTTGACTTCCACACCAAGTTTGTGAGGAGTTTTTTCTTTTTATTATGAGCACATAACTGACTTTTTCTCGAGTGCTTTTACTGTATCTATTGAGATGATATTATTTAGCATTTTGTCTTTTTTCTTCCTGTTTATTAATGTGATAGCCGGGCTGATGGTGCATTTGCTGAACAGTCCTTGCATCTGGGGAGAAATCCCACTTACCGTGGCCGTGCGGCGTGCTGGTGTGGCCGCCGCTGCTGCATCGGGAGCCGCGCTGGTCAGGCTGGTCCTGATACCAGGCAGATGGGGCATTAAAACTGGTCAGGGGCACTGCCCAGGTTGCTTATGGGTCACTATCTTAGTTCTGCACCCGCGTGCGTGATTGCAACACTACTCAGGCTTAGGAAACAATAACAATGGATTTAACAAACAGGGAAAAACAAAGAGTTACCAAAGAGTAACCAAGGCCAAAATATGGCCATTTACCTTACTTAAAGCACTGTCCAGTCCTTTCAAAGAAGAAACAACGAAGGTGGCGTCTTCCCGCCACTGCTAATGTGAAGCTGCTTTTCCAAATGATAAGGCCACGTGTCCAAGATGGCACCTTCTTGCCTCTGCAGACGCGTAGCAGCCACACTGTAGGCCGGGTTCCAACTCACAAGGACGACACAGGACACAGTTGGAGATGCTCCCAGAACTGCCCCAGCACAGCACCAGGCCAACAACACTGCAAGCGGCCGGACGGCCCCCCAGACTGCACTCGCGCATTTTAGGAAGGCGCCTGCCTCGGGCCTCTGCCTTCTTCCTTCGGCTGCAGTAAAAGCAAAACCAGGCACAGTTTCCGTTGCTTGGCTACGTGCAAAGCCTCCAAAGTCGCTGGCCCCAAAGTCACTGAAGATTCCAAAGACGCTCAGTCCGAAACTCTCCATCCTGGCGGCTCACAAGCTGCTGGTGGCTGATTTCCAAACTCTCAATCGTGGCAGCTGCATCTCCTGCCGCTGGTTCTCCTCTTCTGCATCATGGCGACTGAATCTCCTCTTTTGGTCCCTTTTATTTCCCATCAGAGTCTCCACCCCAAACTGCGATACCTCGTTAGCGTTTCCCTGGGGCCGTCCTCATCAGCCGCCTCCTCCAGGGAGCACCACCTGTACCGCACTTCGGCCCCAGCCCCGTTACAGTCCACTGTAGTTTTCTCCCGGGTCCCCGTCTAGTTATGGACACGGTGTGATGCTGGCTGTAGAACGCACTCGGGTGTCTTCCGGCTGTTTGAGACTCAAAGTGCCGGAGGAGGATGGAGGAACCCTGTGCGCCGCGGCTGCTCTGCCTGGGGTGTGGTGACCGCTTCGCCTGCCCCGAGGGACCAGCTCTCCTGGTTTTCTGGCTTCGTCCTGAATTGGCCAGGGCTGTTAGATGTTCATAAACATTCTGACTCAGATTCGAGTTGTTTATGTCCCATCTGTCGGGATAGTTTATCCCAGCCCCTCCGGGCTGTCCAGTCGGCACGGGTCCACTTGGTGGCCTCGAGGGCCCTGTGCCTCTCTGTGGCCTCAACTGGCCGCTCCCCCTTTCCACTCACCACTTGGTAGATTGGACCCTCTTTTGCTTACTTGGTTCCTCTAGCTAGAGGCCTGTGAGTTTTGTTGATCTTTCAAAGAATCAACTTTGAGGCTTCAGTGTTTCTGTGCCCTGCTGCCCCGTCCTCTCTGGTCCTTCCCTCCCGCCGGCCAGCCATGCCCACGGCCTCTTGGGCCAGGGCACCTGGGGGGCGCAGGCCACTGTTCCTCTCGGTCAGTGTGCACTGCTGTGTGTGTGTCCACTAAGTTTGTCCTGTTTCTTAGAGCTGCAGTTCATTTATCGTTATTTCATGATAAAGTTTTCATTGAAACAAGCTTCTGGTAATTTCAGAGTAACCTAAAAACGTGCCAACGTTTGAAACCCGGACAGCCCTCGGCGACACTCTGAGCCTCTGCCCTCCCGCTCAGTCCCCCTCCCTGTCCTTAAGAGCTGAGGGTCCAGTAAACCCCCTTAGCCTCGTGTGCCTGGAAGCTGGTGCCTCTGGGCTGCGAGGGGCGGTCGGGAACATCTGGGCCGACTCTCCCCTCAGCGCACCCCAGATGTGGCGTCTTACTGCTGATGAGAAGTCCGTGTTCAGGGGGCACCTCTTGCTCATCTGGTCGTCGGTGCCGTGAGATTTTTGTTGGCATTTCTCTTCCTCTGGAGGTGCTTATAATGTGTGGAGATGGCTCATTTCCATCACCCTTCTCCAGCTATTCTTTTTAAATAAAATGTATTTTTCCTTCGTTCTGGAAGTTCTTCGACGCTTTTATTCACACGTTGCTCTTCTGTCTTCCCTTGTTCTTTGTTCCTTCAGAGCGTCCTTCCCACCCATGCAGGCCCCGTCTCTGAGCGGCTCTTCCGTCCCTCCCTCCCGCCCCCGGCCATGCAGAGTGCACGGTTGTTGTGCACAGCGGGAAGCCCGCTCCCCTCTTCAGCACTGCGAGGCGGGTTTGGCTTTTCAGCTAACACAGTAGAGTGCGTTTCAGCGGCGCGCCGGGCAGCGACGAGCTGAGGATGTCGTCTGCGCTGTTTAGTTAAGGTTCCACAGCTCCAGCAGCTCCAGCGGCAGCTTCTCCCCCACCCTGATTTCCCGGTAATGCGCGTCCTCAAGCCCCCACCCTCAAGCCCCCACCCACGGCGCCGAGTCTTTCTTCAAATTACACCTAGTGGCAAATTCTGTTTGGGGGGAGCAGGAAAAATGATGCAGTGCTGCTGACGCTGGCCCTGGGTGTCGTCGTGGGCCTGCCCGGGACCCCGCGTTCGTGGGGCCGCCGTTCCCTGTGTTGCCCGAGCGTCACGCGAAGCGACTGACGTGTCCCCACCTGTGAGGTTTAGCTCCCGAGAACGTCAAGCTCAGTGGGGCCCAGCAGCCGAGGAGCCACCTCTGCGTCGAGGCCCCGGATGCGCGGCGCTGCGAGAAACATCGTTTCTGCTCTTTAGAAAAGCCAGAACCCTGGGTGCAGACAGAGGAACACCAGGGCCCCCCACTGCGCGAGCCTCCTGGAGGTGGCCCAGGCAGGACGGGGTGCCCGTCGGGGCGCTGCTGTCCCCGCGAGCCGCCAGGCCTGCGTGGCAGGGCCCCACCAGCCCCTCGCCCGTGAGGCTGCACGGCCACCTGCCGCCTCTGCCGTCTCCGCTCCGGTGGGAGCCGCCCTTGCTTGTTCCCGCCCCGCGCGGCCCCGGTCAGCCCCTGGCTGGCCAGTCCCTCCGCCTGCCTCCGCCCCCGCTGCACGTGGCCACGTCTGCCCAGTGCCGGGAGAGCCCGGAGCGTCGTTTCGGTCAGGAGACGTTTCTGGGGACGGGAGGTCAGCAATGCGGTGGCCGCGTGTGCCCTGCGCTCGCGCCCGCCTGGTGCTGCCACCGCCTTCCCGGCAGGGGCTCTGTTTCCAGTCCGGGTCCCCGCACGTGGCTGTGCCCTGATCCAGGGGTCACCCAGGCCTCCCGGGGCACACAGGACGTGCTCCGAGGTGTTTGGTGACCTGGCCGGCCCGCCCAGGGGAAGCTGGGTGACCCCAGCACTGCCCAGGGGAAGCTGGGTGACCCCGGCCCCTGAGTGCGGGACACTCTGCCGTCCCTCCGCGTGGTGGACTTCCCCTTCCCGGCCTGTGGTGTGCCCCCCGTTGTGTGACTGCGCCGCCGCTGCCCCGCGCCCGCCCACCAGGGCGTCCCGTTTGCTTGTTGCCCGCCTGCGTGAGAATCCTGATTTTACCTTTTCCCGAAAACCCCCTTTGAGTGATAGACCTGCTGGCCGTGCATCTCCGCCGCTGGGATGGGCTTGCAGAGCTCGTGGCCGTGGGGTGGGCTGCCTCCCCTCTCCCTGCGGGCATGGGGTGTGGCCCCCGGTGTAGAGGTCGCCGCGTCCAGCCCCATGTGCCCCTTGTGCTCTGGCCGCTCCGGGGTCGGCTTCCCGAGCAGCCACTGCGGGACGGGGGGGCGGCAGCCAGCAGGAGACGCGGGACCCGCGTCCCAGCTCCGCCCACTCGGAGGCCTCCGGCTGCGGCCGTGCGGGGAGATGGAGACTTCGCGGCCGGCGCGTCTGTTCCCCGGGATTTCGCGCGCGTCTTTCCATTTTACATGGGTTGCTGCTAAATACCAAATTCATCAGCTTCGGGTGGCACCAAGAGGAGCCCCAGGTGACATGCAAATGCAGCTGTTCAGGTCCCGGTCCCCCGCCGATGGACAGGCCACTTCCCCGGGCAGCAGCGGGCAGCTTCGCCAGCGAAGCTGAGAAAGGCCGTCCTTGGCCCCGCTGGCCGCGAAGAATCACACCCCGGAATCGCGTCTCCTCTGCAGGGCCCTGCCTGCCCACACGGGCGTGAGCTGTCGAGCAGATCCTCCCGTGGGGGCGGGAGGTGCCGGGCTGGGGGGACGGGTGAGAACGGGCACACTGCGGAGCAGCAGGACGCGGGCCAGCGGGTGCTGCTGGTCTGGGCCTCACGCCTTGCTGCTGACACGGGGGGCGCGGGCGCCCGGGTGAAGATGGTGCGCCGAGCAGGGCGGGGGTCCGAACAGGGTCAGGGGGGGCCGAGCAGGGCAGGGCGGGGGGCCGAGCAGGGCCCGAGAGCTGCGTCTGTGGTCACCGCACCCCCAGGGAAGCCAGGAGTCCCCCCTCGGCAGGCGGCGGGCAGAAGCCCCTGCTCGGTGCGTGAGCAGAAGTTGGGGCGTCTGGTGCTGGAGGCGCCTTTTCTAAACACGGACCCCTTGGTCTGGGCTCCCCCCGCCGGAGGCAGGGTCTGGGTCCTCCTGGGGCACGTGCGGGCGTGGCTGGGCGAGGAGACGCGAATCGCCGCCTGGATCGCCGCCTGGATCGCCGCCTGGCTCCGTGTCCCGGCTCGGGCCCGAGCTGCCTGCCGCCCGGACAGTCGCTGCCGTCTCTGACCCTCAGCGGTCAGGGATGGCGGGGGCCACACACACCGTCACCCGCCCCCGAGGACCCGTGGACAGCTCTGCGTTGTCCCGGGGTGGGTTTATCGGACCTTCTGCGACTGTGACGCGGGCTGGGGGCCGGGGTCCGCGCCGCCCTCGGAGCCCACACTGTCGCCACAGCAGGCTGCTGCCTGTTCCCCCACCGATCCCGGACAGCACTCGTGGCCGGCGCTCTCAGGCCGTTCTCCCTGGACACGGCCTTTCCAAGGCCGTTCTCCCTGGACACGCCAGTGAGCCGGCGGGAGACAGTCTTCTCTCCACGCTTCCTTTCTGCCAGCGCCGCCGTCAGCCGCCGGGGCGGAGGAGGCTTCTCACGCGGAGGGGCCGGGCCGGGTGCTGCAGGGGACCGTGCGGGAGGGCTGTGCCGGGGTTGTCCGCACCCCCGCCCTATCGGGGAGGACTGGGCACCCTCACCCTTCCCATGCGGCAGAGACGCCTCGTCAGACTCACGGGCCGCGGTGGGCAGCTGGGAAGACGCAGGGCACGGGGCACGGTGCTGGCGGCGGTGAGCCTGGGGCCTCTGCCGCGCCGGCTGTGACGGCCACGTGCTCGCCGCTGAGAACTCGCTGAGCACACGTGCTGTGGGGTGTCGGCCTCACCAGCTGGACTACAAACACGGGTCCCTGTGGCTGCACCCCCAGGCTGTGCCCGGTCCCCTGGGGCAGTGTGGGCTGGGACGCAAGTTCCCTGCCTTGCTCGCTCCCCAGACGCCCGCCGTGGGTGGTCCTCTCCACCTCCATGGGGCAGCTGGCCTCTGAGTGCACCCAGGGCTGCCCGAGCCGCGGCCTCCCCTTCCCGGGAGCAGAGGAGACGGGCGGGGTCTGCCCCTTGCTTCCAAGCAATGAGCTGCTCCTAACCCACGAGTAACCAGGAAACACCCTTTCAAGCCAGTACGCTTCTGTCCAGAAGAAAATAAAATTTGCTCCTAAGACATAATTTAACCCTTTGCACTCCGAACCATTCTGGACATTGGCTACCAGCTACTCGACGCTACTTTGCGGCAGAAACGTGCATTTACAGACCCTCGTATTATTTAGTATAATTTTGGAACCAAGTAACGTATTATAATGATATTGGACTTATATGAATTGGGTGACATCAAGGAATGTATATTTGCAAAAAAAAAAACAATATTTTATTGTTTATAATTTTGTACAGTATGATGTTTTGTAACACTCCCCAATATGCATTGCAGGCTGATTAGTGCACGTTCTCGTCCGACACAAAACCCGCTGACATTTCTTGTATATCTCTTAGTAATTTGACGATATTTTGATTTAATTTCTTGTGCCATTTCAAGATAAAACTTCAGGGAAACATGCATGTCTCAAAAAGTTGCGTTGAAATAACTCAATTCCCCGTAATCACTAATAAACTGCAGTGTCCCCTGAGAGGGGACATCCGAGTGATATGCTAGAATTCCGATGTCCCTGAGAGGGGACAGCGGAGTGCAAAGGGTTAAAAAGCGCCAAAGTAACCCAGGTTAATAACAGAGGCTTCGGGCGTGGGGCGGTGTAATTGGGCGTTTGCAGTGACTGCCGGTCCCCGTGGAAACGGTGGGCGCGTCTCAGAAAGTCGAGTCCATCACTGCGTCCCCGACACTCCGTTTCTGGGTATTTGCACAGAATTCTTGCTGGGACGACTCCAGCAGTTCCTGCCACGAGTGCTGTTGGGGGCAGGGTGCCCGCCAGAAGGGACGTGCCCCTGCCAGGGCCTGCAGCTAGAAAGTCTCGGCAAAGGTGGAGTTTTGGGCTGGGGCCGAGAAGGGGTGGGCGCCGCGCGTGGGGCTGGGGGCAGGAGTGGAGCGGCGCTGGGCCTCGACTGCAGAGCCCGAAAGCGAGGCGCGGTCCCGGCCGGCCAGCCTGTCCCTTCCCTCCGGTGCTGTGCAGGCGGGCTGGGAGGACGAGGCGCAGAGCTGGCGGGCCGGGCGAGGCGTGGGGCGGCCACTGGGACTGGCCTGGCAGACAGCGCCTCCTGTTCGCAGAAAGGAGCCCCGGGAGGACCAAGTGCCTGCAGGGCTGAGCTCTTCCCCGTGCCAGGGCCCTCGGGAGAGGGCAGGCTCTTCCCATTTTTAAAAAGATTTATTTATGCACACAAGCTGGGGTGCAGGCCAGAGGCGTGGGGTGGTGAGAGGACTCACCAGAGACAGAGCGGGGAGCAGGACAGGCAGATCTATTAAAATGCACTGCTGAGGGGAGCAGCGGGGAGGCAGGAGAGGTCTGCCGCGCCCTGTGGAAGCTCCCTGATCGGGGATCGAACTTGTGCCGCAGTGACTGCTGGTAGCTTTGTAGTGCTGAGACTTAACCCGTTGAGCCTCTCATCTTGTCTTCAGTTCCGACAGTCCCGCCCTCTGTGTTTCCTCACCTGACATCTTCCAGGTGTAGATAAACTCTGTAACTGCTTTGATGGCAGACTCCCAGGACCCAGTGCAGCACTGTGCGAATTTGGGGAGAGAGTCTGTGTCTGCAGCCTTCAATCTCTTTGACTAAGTGTAATAGAAAACATCCTTATGTCAAAGACAGCCCAGCAGATACTAAACAGCATTGTCACAAAGCAGAGAAAATCAGGTTAAGGCGGCTGACGAGGCTGGTAGATTGACAGGTCTCCGAACTGGGATTTAAACATTGACGAGAGCAGAGCCCCCCCACGGCGTGGGCCTGGGGCCCTGGCGGGGCTGAGCGCAGTGGGTGCAGGGTGAGCCCAGAGCCGCGCCCGGCACAGCCCCTCACTGTCGGCCCTTTGTCAGGGGACCAGGGACCCGCAGGCAGGCCCGAGCAGCCTCTCCAGAGCGAAGGCGCCCGGGCCGTCGTGCCCCCCAGAAGCCCGTCCCTGCGCCCGGCGTTTGTGTGCCCCGGGGGTGAGGCGGGCGCCCGGAGTCCCCGGCTCTGTGACCTTGGGGCGTCGCGGCAGCTCTCCGTACTCGGTTTTCTAGTGCGGAAATCGGAGAGTAGGACGCGCCTATGCACATTTGCATCACACACACACACACACACACACACACACACACACACCAGCTTCCCCAACAGAGTCCAGCTTTACACAGACCCAGAGACACACCCCTTTCCCCCGGTGACAAGTTTTAAAATCTGAATCCGCGGCCATCTGAGCGCGTGTCATATGCAGACCCACGCAAGGCCGCGTCTCCCGCCGGCGCGTCTGGGAAGGAAGGGCTCCCGCTCCTTGGGGACGCCGGCTTCCCAGCTCTCCACAGGCCCTGACCTCGCGCGGCCGACCCCTGCCTCCCTGCCCGGGAGCCTCGAGTGCTCCCTGTGGACTAGTGTGACCGAGGCGGGGGGTGCGGGGAGGACGGCGCCTCCGGGGAATCCCCTCGCCCAGCTCGTGCCCAGTCAGCAGTCGCCGGAGCCGAGCTGCCGCATACGGGGCCGCTCACGCCGCGAGGCTGAGTTGACCTTGTCACGCTTGAAACAGAAACACTGAGAGCGAGTCTGAGGCCGCCTGGAGCGGTGGTGGCCGCCTGAGGCCCCTGCAGCGTCCCCAGGTCGCGCGGGGACCGTGTGAGACGTGGGGAGCCCCAGATCACCTGGCCCCCGGCCCCCACGGGGATGAAAGGGGGACTTCCCGGCGCTCACGCCTTGAGTGGTTTTAATTAGTGACCTTGGCCAACGGTCTTACTTTTAAGTTTGGACTCAAAGTCGAACCAGCAGTCACCCGCCCTGCAGCGCGCCGAGGTTACGCAGAGAAGGTTGTGCGGTCAGGAGGCTCAGTCTGGGGAGCGCGCAGGGGCACGGGAGAGAACCGGTTTGTAGCTAAAAATGAACTTACTCCGAAACAGGCGCTGCTTCTTTAGCATCAGGGGAACTTTGGTTCTCCGTGGAGGCGGCCTGGCCCCGAGGGGCTGCGGCTCTGTCTGGAGATGCCCGAGACAGAGGAGGTGCTGCGGGCAGCGGCCCCACACGCCCCCGACACACGGATGGTCTGTTACGAGGACGCGCCCCCACAGGTGTGCCAGGTGCAGGCTGAGAAGGCCCGTTCAGAGCAGGTGCCTCTCTGGAGCCTCAGGCGAGCCTGCGCTTCTGGCCGGGGGGTGTGTTCCGTGTGCCGCGGACGGGAGCCCCACCTTACTTGCAGAGGTTTTCAGGGTGCCGAGTCAGCTTGTACTAGCTGAACAGGCCATCAGCCCCAAGAGCCCCCTTAGCTCTTGGAGCCCCCCGCTGTGGGAGCCCCCACCTGGCTTTGGGCCAGTGCAGGTCACAGGAGGCAGCAAGGACTGGAGGTCGGGAGTGCCCGCTGGCTCTGGCTGCAGGGGCAGCAGCTCAGCAGGCCGGCGTCACCCCCAGGAGGGCGGGCTGCAGCCCTGCTGCTGGGCTGGGAGCCCAGAACGGCCTCTGGGCCAGTGGCTTGTTGGGAGGCCGCCCCCGCGTGACCGGAACCAGCATCCCTCACGGAGGCCGCTGTCGTCTCAAAGACGGGCGATTCCGGCGGCAGCTGCCCCGGTGGGGACTGGGGGCGAGCGGTGTCCCCGCCCCTGACCTTCCGTCCTGACTGACCGCACAACACGCCGTGCTTCAGCAACCCGAAAATAAAACTGTGATGGAAAAAATTAAAACCGCTGTGTGATCTCATTTGAACTTTATTTTAAAAACTCGGGTCAGCACCTCAGGGCAGAGCAGGGAGCGGGGCGGGGCAGCCCCCAGCCTGTGACCCTGCGCAGGCGGCATCAGGCCCCCAGCTGCGCTGGCCGGTCCAGCTGTGGCTCCTGCCCGCCTGACCAGGCGCTGTTCCAGCGCAGAAGCAGCGCCTTGCGGAGTTGGGGTTCCAGGGCCGAGGCCGGCAGCCGGGCTGGGGTCTGAGCAGGGGCCGGAGCGGGCAGCGTGCGTCAGGTGGACTCCGCCGCCTGCACAGGCAGGAGGGGCCCCGGGTGTGTGCTTCTGGGGGGGACTGAGCTCCCCCAGGCCTCATCTCCCAGTGGGTGTGGAGGGGCCCACCTGCGCGGCGTGGCCACTGGGCACGTGTGTGACAAAGGCGCGTGTGAGCGGCTGTCCAGTGGTCAGCGGAACAGCAGAATGGCCGATGGCTCTGCCCCGGGACAGGAAAGGCTTCTGGTCAGGAAAGGCGCTGGACAGAGGGAGGACCGGGCTCGTGCCATGCGGTGGGACGTGTCTACCCACGTGTGCACCTGTGCCGCTGACCGGTGCCCTGCACGGGGCCATCGGCCTGCGTGGCCGAGTCCGGCCTGGCCTCCGCTCGCCCTGCCCCCGAGGCCAGGAGGGGACCTCTGGGTGCTTTAGCCTCTGGAGAAGCTCAGGCCGGGCTCCGGGACACGGGGCCCCAGTGAAGCAGGAGGCTGAGGCCGCGAGGACCACAGAGAGGACAGCGCCTCCTGGGAGGGACCCAGAGCCCGTGGAAGCAGGGCCCTTCACACGTGGCCAGCTTTGGGGTCTCAGCGCCCCGGCGGGTGACCCTGCGGGCTGGGCGTCTGCCCTGAGGGGCGGGCGCCTTTGGGTGTGCCCTTGGGGCGTCCGCTCCTCACCAAGTGTCTGCCGCGCAGGCCGGGCCCTTCAGGGCAGCGAGTTTGGGGGCGCTGAGTGCCCTGGCCGCCGCTGGCGCTTCTGGGCCGTGTGTGTCTGCAGCTGACGCGAGCCGGGGGTTTAGCCTGTTCCTTAGAACGTGACGATTTCCGATCAGGCCGAGGAAAGACGCTTCCCAACCCGCCTGTGAGCGGCTCCCGCTCACCGCGACTCACTCAGACCCTCGCGGTCGGCTCCGCGGCGGGCAGCGCCCAGGCGGCTGAGCAGGGGCCAGTGCGTGCAGGTCACCGCGGAGCGGAGCCGCAGGCCGTGTCCTCTGCTGTGCCAAGTGGGCACAGGGTCTTCCGGGAGGCCCGTGGGGGCCCCCAGCCTCTGGCGCAGGGGCCATCTCTGTGGCTTGTTTGTGGCAACACGGACACCGGCCCTGGTCACAGGCAAGGGGGCCGTTCGTGGCCTGTCTGCGTCCTGGACTCTCAGCTTGACGGTTCGTCTTCATCCTTTAACCCTTTGCACTCGAGGCTCTTTTTGCACGAGCGAACTGGCCACTCGAGACCATTTCAGCTGTATTAAGGAAGCGTTTTACGGGTACTTTGAAATCATGTTATACTCAAACATATGCAAATAATAAAATTTCACCAATTAATTTATTTTCACATTGCATACAACAAAATCTGTTAAATATTACACTCTCTCATTAGTTTTTGTGTGATATTTAGTCAAACAATCCCCAAGATGCAGCCTCGGTTTGTCAGGACGAATCACAATAATAGGGGATTTCTCGTCTACCGCCAGGCTTGTTACGGTCAGAGCAAACCTCGCAGTCCCTTTTTGCCCCCGTTAGCACAATATGGAGCTTCCCATTAGTCGGGGTACAACGGTGGGCGGCGTCGACGTTTGCTTTAGGCGAATGCTAAGCTGAGACTAACTAAGCTAAGAATTGGCTAAGGACGCGGGCCGAGCCTGGTGCACGAAAGTAATTGCCATAAGGATATCTTACTACACATCGGAAATAAACATACCGCGTTCCAAACCGCCCGGGCGCCATAGCGGCGCCCCTCGAGTGCAAAGGGTTGTTGCTCCTTGCTGGAGCCCTCTTCCTGGTGCCTGCCTTGCTCTCTCCAGCGAGCGGCTATAAATGTGCAGGGCCCGCCCCCTCGCTGGCAGGAGGGGAGCCGAGCCGGGCCACAGGCGCCCTCCGCAAGCCACACTCTGCTGGGCTCTGGGGGCGGAGCAGGCTCACCCCTGCGGGTACTGGGGAGCCAGATGCTGGAAGTTTACTGTGGCCCCGCCATGCGTCTCTGCGGGCGTTCTCCGTCCTTCCTCAGCCCCGAGGCCCTCGGTCTGGAAGGCGAGACTGTCTCGGGCTCAGAAGCGCATCCTTGTGTCTCCAGGTGGCGCCGCGCCCGCCCGACTGGCTCCTCGCTGTCCCTCAGTGGTCGCTGTTTGCAGCCCCAATTCAGGAGCTGCGTCCAAGAGCCGAGAATTAGAGCAACTGGGCGCTGAGCTGCCTCCTGCGGTCCCTCCCCTCTCGAGGGGCCAGCTGGGCCAGGACGGCGGCCTCGAGCTGGGGGGAGGCCCTCACGGGGCTGGCAGAGCGGGCCGTGACCAGGGCTGCTTTTCCTGCTGGACAGGCCTCCGTGTCGGAGGGGAGTGGCCGGGTCACTGCCCCACGTGGTGCCCCGGGCAGCGACCCCCTCAGGCCGGCGGCACAGACCAGCTCTGCCCTTTCTCCCACTGCTTCTTTTTAAAAAGATGCTGAGTTACCTTCAGGTGTCTGCGGGGGGCGTGGACTGGCAGGGTGGGCAAGCCAAGTAGCCTCACAAGCGGGGTTCACCGTCAGCCGTCCCTGGGATGGAGAGTACGGGGCGACTCGAGGGAGGCGTGCCCCTCACTCCTCCGTGCCTCAGCGCACCCTCAGGGCCGGCCTCCCTGATTCGGAGGCGGCATCTGGCTGCGGAGTCGTCCCCATGCTGGGGGGAGCCGCGCTGCGAGGCTGGCCAGGCCCTGCCGCCACCGCCCGCCTCGGCGTCGCTCCCTCGCGAGGACAAGCCCGAGGCCACAGGGACACGAGGCCGCCGCCCCCCGAGGCCTCGCGCATCGGGCACCGCGCCAGGGCGGGGTGTTAGTAGAAGGAAGAATTCTCACAGACAGAGAACGTTCTCACCCGCTTCACGGGCTCTGGGAGGTGCGGAACGTCAGAACCCCTCCGACCTGGACAGCCCGGGCAGTGCCTTCCTGCAGCTGCCCTGCCCCTTCCTCTCTCACCTCCCACCCCCAGAAGTTGATCATTGACGTTGTTACAGGGCAGGAGGAAGGGCACCCTGGGACCCCCAAACCTGGCTGCTCTTTGTGGGCTCTGCTGTCCGCCGCATGGAGACAACATACTCCGGTGCTCAGACTTCAGCGGAGAGAGACCTGATACACGCGGCGCTGCCAGAGACGGGAAGGGGAGAGACAGCGGAACCCGAGAAGCCGCCCAGCCTCGCGCGCTCTGCGCGGCGTCAGGCCACGCGGTGGCCGTGGTGACCTTGGCACCACCGCCTGTCCCTCCTAGCTGGCCGTGTTGTGTGGCGAAGGCCGGCTGGTCTGGGACTCGGCGGCAGGGGACCCTCTCCGGCAGCCAAGGGAGGTGGCAGCTGTCTCCTCCCCGGTCACGGCGACTTAGCTGCGGCGTCCTTGCCGGCCAGCTCTGCGCATCCGTGACCGGCTGCTCCCCACACTGGGGGCAGCCGTGCCCGCACAGCCTCTCGGGAGGCTCTCCCCGGGATGTAAGCACCCAGGTGCTGAGTGGGAGGGGTGGGGTGCGGGCCGCAGCCAGGGAGACTCGGACTTTGGGGCTGCCTCCTCCGGTCAAGACTTTGTGGACAGAGCTGCTGGACAGACCGCCCCGTCTGTGTAGGGCAGCTGAGGCCGCAGGAGCCCTGCCAGCCTCGAAGACCCGGGGTCTGTGGGACTCAGTCCCTCACCGCAGCTCCGGGCAGAAGCGTGGGCCTCGGCTCATCTCCCGTGATGTGGAGATGCGTTACAGGGACCCCACGGGAGCCCTTTAGATAAGGAGAAAGAGCCTGCAGGACAGAGAGGGACACGGATGTCACCCCAGGCGCCGCCCAGCCCCTGGCCACCCACAGGCTGCAGCCGTGGCCTTCTGAGCGCGGATTCCCGCTCGGCGTCCGGCCGCGTCTGACCCCTGTCCGTCCGGGAGGAATGACCGTCACTTAGACGAAGCCGACACTCCGAGTGGGGCGAGTGAGCAGTAGGAGCGGCCGACCAGGGAGCGAGCCGATCCAGGGCTCTTCTAAACCTGAGACTCAGAGAATCCGTGAGTCTGAGTTTCCCTGCTTTTTTAAAAAGTGCCTTAAACGACCAGAAAATTGCAGCAATCAAGGTGAAGTAAGGTGAAGGCTGTGAGTTCCTCTCCTTCAGCTAAGAGGCGGGGTGCTGTGTTCCCTGGCACCTGGCAGAACCGCGGGCACCCCGGCACCTGACTGGGCACCCTGCACCCAGTGCATTAAGGAAATAAAAAAAATCTTAGAATTGCCCTTCGTGAAGCAGAAAGCAGTGGGGTCGGGGGCGGCTGCAGCTGCCTGGGGGGGTGTGAGGGGTGGGGGACTCGAGGGGCGCTTTCAGGAGAAAGCCACTCGCTGCTGTTTGAACTACAAGGCAAACGAGCAGCTTTTGGGTGAAACACGTGACAAAATGACAAATTTGATTATGCAAATTTGGGAATTTGGACATTTCCCCAAAAACGTACAAAGTGATCTTGTCGCTCCAGGGAAAACAACTTGCTAGTGCTTGCTGGCAATGACAAAATTTTGCACTTGAAACAACTTCTAACTTTAGAGGAATCGTATCTGCCCCTGCAGTGAACTTAGCTGTTCCTGGAATTCTGGTTGTGCCGAGGAGCTGGCGGGGAGTTGACAGGTGTGATCTGTGATGTTAGAGTGTGTCAGTGCGTGGAAGACGCGTAGCGATCGGGTAAATGATGCTTTACGGGCACCTGATGTTGCCTGTCCCCGCCTGGATGAGAGATCCGTGGAAAGACAAGGTGGCCGTTGGTTTTGGATGTAATAAAGTGCAAGGTTCTGCTAATAAATTTTTGTATCTCACTTTGCAATAACCTTGAAAAATTTCCCACCTGTTGAGTTTCCGTACAGTGCCAACGAATACCTGTGATTCCCTTGAAAACGCTATTAATATGCTTTTCCTTTTTGCAAGTATATATGTTTGTGAGTGGAGCTGTTTTTCATTTCAACCAAAATAACACGTCACAGCGACAAGATTGCAGCTGTTTTAATTAAGCCAAACATTAAAAAGAGATTTGCAAAAATGGGAAACACCGCCACATTCACGAAACACTTGTTTTAGCTTTGGAAATGGATTTTTAAAACTACGTTTTGTATTAAGCTATTAATATGATCTTAAACAAATGATTATTTTCTGTTTTAATTCCTCGTATGGCCACATCCATAGCCAAGAACCCATGTAAACCAAAGATCCTTGCCGCCTAAAATATTTTTTGAGATCAAACAGTGGCTCTGTCTCCAAAAAGGTCGTGAAGCCCTTCAGTAGCTGGCCGCCCTGCGGAGAGCATCGGCGGGACGGTCTGACTCTGCTTTCTGTTCCCCGCAGACCGGGGAGAGACGGCGCGGGCGGGGTCGGGGAGGAGAGAGGACTTCAGTTGCGTATGTGGTTTTCGGTTATATTTTTGAACTTGTAAATTCTCTCCAAATTTGATACCTAAATCTCGAGGAATTTGATGCTTTTACACTTGGTTGGTGGGAGAAACTAAAAGGTTGAGGCGCCGCGGAGGCTGAGGCTGTCTTGGTGGGGTGACAGGGAGCTGTCACCTGGGCAGCCGGCGTCCGCCCCGCGCGTAAGCGCCATTCCTCAGAGACCGCTGCTGGTTTGCGGCAGTTTCCTGCAGCTTCTGACATTCTCCAGACCCAGGGGATGGGGGGTGGGGAGGGGCCCCAGCGGGCTGGGCTGGACGTGCTGGGGAGCGGAGAGGAGGCGTCTGGCTGAAGCAGACACGCCCGTGGTGTCAGCTTGTCCCCAGTCCTCGGGGAGCCCCACAGTGGCTAGTGACTGGGGTCTTCAGTCCACATGCCCCTCCCGGTCCTGCGCGGCAGTCACCAAGCTCAGAAGCTGCCCCTGGTCAGCCACTGCTGTCCCCAGAGGCCCCCCCAGGAGCCCCGGGCCCACGGCAGGGGCGCAGAGGGGGCTGTGCCCCCAGCTTGGGAAGAGAAGAGTGGGCAGGGTCCCCCCGTCCCTCTGGCCACATGTGCCCGTCAGAGAACCTCCTCTCCCCAGGAGACCACAGGAGGCGACAGGGCAGCGGCCAGCAAATAGGCCCTGACCCGAGAGCCGGCGTCCAGCGAGGAAGGCACACGCGGGCATCATCTCGGGAGAGCTCAGCAGCTGCTCCTGGATTTCAAGTGGGAGATTGAAATTACGCTGGAACGTCCACATCAGAAAATGCCCCAAGTTGCCCACACGCGGAGGCCAGCGCTGGGCCCCGGGAGGGCCTCGTCCCCCTGGGCAGGCTGTGGGGCTGAGCCCGCAGCCGCCTCGTGGGCCCGCCCAGCCCGGTGCCCGGCGGAGGCTTCGCTGGGGCCTGACGCTGACCGCCCAGGGTCCGTGACCCAACAGCCCGCGGGCGCTTCCGTGCGATGCGCTCGGCTGCTGTCTGCACGCCCGCGAGGGGCACGGAGCCGGGAACAGGCGCCTCACCTCCTTTCACTTCCAGGGAGGCCAGGGCCGTCCAGCGAGGCCACAGAGAGCGCGCGGGGTTCTGCAGCCGGACGAGGGCCGCTGGCCTGGGCCGTGCTCCGTCCGCTGTTTCGCTGGCCATGAGTGGGGCTGCTTTCCCAGCACGCCCAGGAGGCCTCACTCCGGGAGTCCTGCAGCCCCGCAGACAGGCCCTCGACGTGCTGTCCGGCTCCTCCCGGGGCGGGTGGCACCGGCACTGTCACGGCGCTCAGGCTGTGCCGTGGCGGGGGCGCGCTGAGCCGGGAGGGCATCTCCGACGTGTCTGCTGGGGCCGTGCCACGGGTGCTAAGGCCGCACGCGAGGTGGGCGGCGTGGAGCAGGATGGCGCTGCTGGGTCCGCGCCCGCATCCCCAGAAACCAGGCCGAGCGAGTGGTGTTGGCCGTAGCCTGGACGACGCTCCTCTCTGCTGTGGGCGTCCTTGCTTAGGGCCGCCTGCCCGTGCCAGCTGCTCCGTCACGCCTGCAGCCTCTTGGAGAATGCCCACTGGTGGTGCCCACCGACCCAGGGCCCACGGCCCGTTGCGAACGCAACCAGGTCAGCGTCTTGAGGCCGCTCACTGTCCCTGACTCTCTGGTCTCCTCGGTTTCCCGCAGGGACACAGGAATGGCGGCGTCCAGGAGCGAGGCGGGCGCGAGATGCTGCCTCCAGCCGCTGTTCGGGCACATCCCAGCCCCGGAGCCCCGAGGACACAGGAATCGCCGAGACCCACGGAAAGGAGGGCGAAGGGCCCAGCCCTGCCAGCCCCGGCGCCCCCGTGTAGGCCGACGAGACGTGCCGGTGAGTGGCCTCGCCCCGAGCCCCAGGCTCCTGTCCCTGCGGCCGCTGTGCCAGGTGAGTGGCCAGGGCACAAGACTCACGTCTTGTGCCTCAGACCTCATGCTTCGCCCCAGGTCGCCGATCTGAATACAGGGGGCCGGGGTCGTGGAAGCTGGCATGGCTCCCGGGCCGAGTCGCACATCCGTCCTCTCTGAAATACTTCACTAGCTTCAAAGTCATGGAAATTAGCTTCTGGCCCTGAAGCCCGCTCGCGGAGACGTGCCTGGCGCTGCCTGGGCAGAGATGGTGCGTTCCTGCCCCTGTGTGCCGGGCAGCGGGTCTGAGCACCTGGGGTGGAGTGGGCGGGCGGAGCCGGGGACCCGCGAGCGTACCCGCGTTAAGCTTTCCCGTGGGTATGGAATGGCGGAAGGGGCCTGCCAGGGGCTGAACCAGCTCCGCGGGGCGGGATTTCAGGAGCGCAGCAGGTGGCAGGCAGCCTCAAGGGCTCATTTCCGTCCGCAGCTGCATAGTGGGTGCAATGGGAATCACCGCTAGCTCCCGGCTGGCAGGGGTCTTCCCGGCCAGCGGGCGGCTGCAGCTCTGCATCTGTGGTCAGCGTGATCTGTGTGCATGGAGAGGCCCAGCCGCCTGCTGTAGGGGCCGTCGCCCCTGGGAGGTGGGCAGGGCAGCCAGGAGGGCTTCTGGAGGTGGTGTTCCTACTCTTCGGGAAAGCTGGGCAAGAGCCGGGGGAGCATCGTGGCGCCATAGAGGGCACAGACGGGGCGAGCGCTAAGGACCGGGTTCCCGGGAAGCCTGGGATGGTGGGAAGGCAGCGAGAGCTGGCTGGGCTGGGCAGCGAGCCAGGGCTCTGGCCGGGCGGGGAGCACGTCTCAGGGTGCAGTGTGAAGACTCGGCGTCCAGACAAAGGGGTTGGCGTTGGGGATCCCTGGAAAGGGCCGTGTCTCCAGACTCAGATGAACCCTCCAGGCATGGGGGCGGACCCTGGGCAGAAAGGCGGCGGGGGACAGCGGTGGAGGACAACCGCCTGACCGTCCCGAGGGCCAGTGGCCTCAGCCACGTCCACCTGCGGGTCAGTGGGCCCGTGAGCTTGGCGAGGACACGCCGCAGGGCACGTGGAGGGGCCGGGGCCACCAAGGCCAGGTCCAGCGTGGGGCCTGGACCCCCAGGAGAGCCGAGGCACCAGGCGGCACTCACCTTACGTTCTCTGCCTTTAATGGAGCGTACACAGATTTTATGGGCCTCTGTTTCATCCCCGTAACTCTTTTGTTGCCATGGAAATCAGCTTCAATTTTCTCCCATTCTGGCAATTGTGTTTTTATAGCCTCCTACTTTCAAATAGATAAGCTGTCTTGTTTATTTCACGTGGATGCTGGAAGTTGACCTCGCTGGAGCCACAGCCAGCCTGCCCTTCCAGACGGCACTGGAGTTATTTATTGGCGCTGATGTCATTTTGCTTGTGCCGAGACTGTTGCCCACAGTTTCTGGGCGGCCCAGGCCTCTGCTGTGGCCGGGCTCTCGCTGGTGGGCGGGACCTGGGGCCCAGCTGCAAACGCTGCGAAGGTGAGAGCAGCTTGCGGCCAGGAAGCCAAACCCAGGTCCCGCCGACCCAGCGGGCTTTCTGCCCTGTGCCTCGCTGCCCCAACTCCGCGCCCCCTCTCTGGGGCGGTGGGCAGGGATTCAGGTGCGCGGGGAGCGGTGCGAGGAAGAGACCTGTGCCCCGAGGGTGAGCTGGCGCTCAGCGTCCAGTCTGTTAGGGGGATGGCTCTGGGTCACCTGTGGGGTATTTCCAGGTCTAATCGATGGAAAACCACTTTTCCCGGACACGCTCTTTCCCACTTTCACGGGACCGTGCCCGGAGCTGCAGCCCCTGAACCAGAGCGCGGCGCCTGCGGCTCCCATGCGATCGCCCTCAAGGGCGGTGCCCAGTGCTTACATCCAGTGAGGTCAACCTACAAGGCGCAGAGGGCAGAAGCCGGCGCCTGACCCTGGGCGGGGCCGCCTCCGTGCAGGCTGGTGCGCAGACTCCAGTGTGTATCTCCGTGTAAGAGTGTGTGTGCTCGCGTTGATTCACGTGCATGGGATAGCGTGAAAGGAACCTGGGGGCATTTTGTCAGCTGTGGGGTTGCTTCCCCCCCCACCGCGCCTCCGGCCCCAGGGCATAGCTGGGGTGGTGGGCAGCAGGTGTGGCCCCCCGAGTGGCACGCTGCGGGGCTGGGGTGCAGTGTCCCGCTGGCCTGGGTCCAGATTCAAGACCTGGACGGTGCCCTGGGCCGCATGCCCTCTGTCCGTTGGGGGTCGGCGAGCGCCGGCCTTCGGGGCCCGGGTGGGCTCACGGCAAACGCCGCGCAGGACACCAGGCCGTCTTGGGGCAGAAACCCCGGGGCCCGTGGCGCTGAGACGGACGACTGTCATCGGACCGTTTTTTTTAGAAGGAAAAACAATGCTTCTATATTGAGGATCTGTATTTTACCATATTATTCTCTTAGCACATGGCCCTCTAATTTTTTTCAGATTTCTAAAATTGTACCACTTACTAACATAGCCTGAAGCCTCAAATATAACAAACGAACACCACTTAGATATTAAAATACCCAGACAGCAGCCCTGCGCCACGGCCGGGGAGGCACGCAGCGGTGAGCCGGGCGTGCGGGCACACCTGCCTGGGTGGCTGGCGTTTGGGGAAGGAGGAGGTTCAGTCAGCCGTGGTCACGAAAGCAGAAACGGCCTTTGTCTGGACCACCCCGGGCCAGCCCGCGGTGGCTGGAAACACGCGTCCCCGCGCCCTGCCTGCCCGTCTGCGCTGCGCGTGGCGCTGGCAGAGACGCTGCAGCCAGGTTAAAGCAGCTCGGCTTTGGGTCCGAGAGCTTGGATGCTGAGGCCAGAGCCACCCACTCTGACCGGAAGCGGCTGAGGCCATCGCTCCGGCCTGCCGGGGTGCCCTCCGATTCGGGGCTCCCAGCACCCCACAGCCCCGAGTCCTCTTGCTCTCCTAGGTCTCTCCAGAAAATTTAAGCCATTCTCGCCCCCGCCTGTGACTCATGCTGCCGTCATTCTGAATGTTTCTGCGGGGCCATGAAAATGTAAATCTTGTTAGAGATAGAAAATGGTAGTTTTCAAGGTAAAGTCTCAATGGAACGATTTTATTAATAGTTTACACAAAGCTTACTCTTCCATTTTACGTGCAGCCAGCGGAGGCCCCCTGCTCTCTGACGGCGATTTGGGTGGCCAGAGTTATTCAGTGACGCGTGAGCAAGCCAGGTCCTCAGCGGGCTTTGCAGAGGGGAGGAAGCTGAGTTAGCAGGCCCCGCAGAGCACACGCAGGCGTGTCAGCGGGGCGTGAGGATGGATTCATGCAGTGTCGGGGCGCTCCATCAGGACCGGGGTGGGGCGCGCCCTGCCGGAAGTGGGCGCAGGACCACACAGCCTGAGGACCACAGAGGGCGCAGACCATCGAGGTGCTTAGCGCCTGGATCCAAAGTGACCCAAAGGGCAACAGAATGGATAGAGTCGTGCCATCTACTTGCTCAGGACAAAACCTGAGCAGTGGGACAGTGACCGAGGGCCAGCGGGCAGCCGCCGAGAGGAGAGGCCAGTGAAGGCCCCCCCGCACCTCCTGCTGCCGGCCGGCCCCAGGCTCGATGGCTGGTGCAGGCAAGGCTGGCCTCGCCCCCTCAGACCTGGGAGGGGCCCTCTGTCACCCAAGCTCACCCACCCCAGGCCCGAAGCTCACTCCCTCTGGACGGGGTGGCCAGGTCCACGGGACTCGGGGCGGCGGTGGGGGCGGTTGCCGGCTGCTCAAATGCTAACTCTCGTCCTGGAAGTCCCTCTGCCAAGATATCTGGGCTTGTTCTTCCAAGTGCTGCCCCTGTGCTGGCCGTGCGTGGACATTCCCCTTGGAATGTGCTGTTACTGTTACAATTATCGTGGCTGTGATTATTAGAATTTTTGGAATTCGTTTTTCTTTGTATCAAGGTAAGATTACATCAAGTCACAGGCCTCGGCGTCCTGCCCCTGTGCGTGCCGGCCCCCCTCGCCCGTGTCTAGCCACCCCTACTGCCCCTGTCTGCCCCGCCCTCGGTTACGTGGGATGGCGTCTCTGCCCCCAGCGACGTGGTTTAGTGACTTCTCTTCTTCGCACTTCTGCTGAATCACACCCTCCGGCTCGGGGAGTCTCCCCACCCAACACCCGTCAGCTGCAGCTGCTTCTCCGGCAGGCCCACGGGTCCATGTCTGACCCCCACCCCCGCCGCGTACCACCCCTTGGACCCGCCGGGAAGTCTGAGCGTCAAGGCCGGTCCGCCTGGCACCCCGCCCTCGGGCCCTCTGGGGTCTTGCCATGTGCTTGTTCCGCAGAGTCGCCTGGACTGGCGCTCCCTTGGGGGCAGACGGTGCTTAGGCTGGTCTTGGCGACGGTGCAGCTGCCGCCTAGCGCTGGCTGGAAGAGCCAAGAGGCCTTCGTCCCGGCCACGCTGCGGCCGCAGAGAGCTTGGGGCCAGCAAGCGATGGCTGAACTCACGTGTCGGCTCACGGGGTCCCCCCCGAGAATGGCACCTCCTCAGACTCCGGGCCCCCCGAGTCTCTAAAGAGACAGCGTTTCCTGCCGGGCACCCAAGTCAAGCCCTGCCTTAGTGACGCCCTGCTCTGACCGGTGCGTGGTGGCCGCGAGTACCGTCGAGTGTGTGTGTGTGTATGGGGACCCCCTCAGCGGCCGGCCACGCTCGAAGGGGCCGTGGGCAGGGCGGGCCTTCTCCCTCCCGCTCCTCTAGGCCTTTTTAAACATCTCGAGAATCCCTCCTGACGCCCCTCCCGCCCGCTGCTCAGCCCTCGGAGGCGCTGGCCCCCGCTGGCCCCTGAGCGCAGGGAATGGTAGTCTCGGCGCCACTGGAGAAGGCCCCAGAAATCTCCTCTCAGGAAAACTTAGAGACGTCTGCAAAAAGTGAAGTGGGGGGGGGGGGAATAAGCAAGGAAGCCTTCTGAGCTCGCCAGCAGCATCCTGCGGGGCGGCCCTGGGGTGGCCGTGCCCGGTGCAGCCAGCCCGGAAGCCCCAGTGCCCGCCCTGTGCCCGCGTCCTGCCCGGCGCGTGGGGGTCCGTGGCACTTGCCTGTTGCCAGTGCAGAGCAGAGCTGTCCTCCCTGCTCCTGTCTGTGGGCCAGCGCGCGGCCCACTGCCCGCCTGGGGCAGCCCCCCTCGGCGCCAGCCCGTCCAGTGGTCCAGTCGGAGGGACCGTGAAGGCTGGGCCTGGAAGGGGCGGTCAGGGAGCGCAGGAGCACCGGATGCCGGACGCCAGGCCTGCCCCCAGGCTGGGAGCTCCGTCCATCGTGCGGCCCCACCCTCTGGAGCCGCTGCCTCCTCCGCTGTCTGGTCCAGCGTCCAGTGCTGTCCACCCGACCTTCCGACGGTGGCTGGAGCTACAGCATTGTCCCACGCCCCACCCCACCCCCGTGGGCTGCCCCTGCTCCGGGCCCCCCAGAAGGCCGGCGCCACCTTGGAGGAGTAGCCTTTTCTTTGGGGCCCTGGACACGGTGGACTCTGGGGTGAGGTCACTGCCACTGTGGCCTTAGAGACTGCGTTTTCCCCAAGTGCTGCCTGGGCCCGTGCGGCCTGAGCTCGTGCCGTGGGGAGGGACCACGGCGGCGACCCGTCCTCCGGCCACCGCGCTCCCTGGCCACGGCGCCCTGCAGCCGCGTCGGGGCAGGGTCTGTCCGGTCCACTCTCCTGCGCGGTGCCAGGGCTGAGAGGCCCAGCTACGTGGACTCACCGAGGGCCTCGCAGGGACGCTTGCGGGGGAGAGTGCTGGCCTGGGGGGGGCGGTTCTGAAACAACACGAGTGTTAATTTTGGAAGAGAAACCGGCGCTGACTTGGGAATCGGGCCCTCTGGGGTGCGCCCCACCTGCGGACGCGAGGGCTTTGTGTTCTGCGCCTGCCCTTGCTGCGCCCGGGAGGAGGCTTGTCCTTGGCGGGCGGGAAGGATTAAAGGCAGGCGCGGCGCTGCCTTTGGTGCGGAGGTAATTACTGGTGCCCGCTCCTTTCTGCCCCAGCTGTCAAGCTCCGCATCTACTTAAAGAAAAATCCACCATGGCCACGCTGTTCTCGCCTTTTCTGTGACAAAGCTCCAGCTTAAGAGCACCCAGGAAACGCCCAGGTGTCCTGCCCGGTCTTGGGGTCCAGCCGTGGCCACGCTTGCCATGGCCGGCGGTGCAGGGCTCGGGGCCTCAGCCAGCCCTCATTGCCCCCGTCCCTGCGCTCTGGCTTCAGACCAAGCCGGGCGGGCGCTGTGCTGAGGCTTCTTGACCCTGGGGGCACAGCCTGGACTTGTGGGACTTCTAGGTCTCTTCACAGACCCGGCCGCCCACCCCAGCTCCTTCCTCTAGAGAAGCGGCTGCGGCAGGAGCACAGGCGGGAGCACGCGGGCCTCCCCACCGCGCCCAGCAGGGCGGCCGGAGCTCGCGGGCCAGGCCAGGCGTGTCCAGGCCCCCCTCAGACCCAGGGCCTGTCTGCATGACTAGCTGCTTAGGACGTTTTCTTTTTTTTGCATTCAAGAGCTGGGGTGCAGGCCAGAGGTGCGGGGCAGATGCCCCAGAGACCCAGTGGGGAGCAGAGCAGGCGGGCCTCCTCTCCAGTTCTCATCTTTATCTGCTGACACAGGGTCCCACTACGACCCCTGTTTTTTAATTCTGAGAAATTTCCGGCGATCGCCCCAGTTTTTCCTTGATTGTTGCGACTTGGGTCTCCTTTCTCTCCCCTGTCCCCTCCTTGGCCAGCGTGGTGAAGGCTGGTCAGTTCTGTTGATCTTTTAACACTTTGTGGTCCGCTCACGTATTAGTGCGTGTTTCTGTCGCCAGTATCAGGTGGCCGCTCACGTATTCATACATGTTCATCTAGTCTCCGGTTTTTCACGCCACGGTGGATTTATTTGGAACTATTAGGAGCTATTTTTTGGATCGTACTCAGTCTAGAAGCTTTACACATTGTTTTGGTGAAAGTGTAAGGCGTTTTATGAGAGAGATGACAGTTTTTTTAATCTCCAGTAGTTCAGGAGTTGTGTGTGTTTTATCGGCTGCTTCTACCGTTCCTGCGGTGGCACAGACAATGGCCGGCCCCAAGGGCTGGTGAATTTAAAGGGCGCCGCGCACACAGTGTTAAAAGAGACTTTTGGTTTCATTATATCCTCTGTGGCGTTCCTGCTTCCCTGACTTCTTCCTCGGTCTCGATGTCCTCCCTGTGCTTGGCTTGGATTCACCTCTGTTTTTTTACGTACAGGCCCTTGGGAGACGGGTCAGGTCATTGAGAGAGTGTGTGTGTGTGTGTGTGACTTCGTCTTGGACACATTAATTATTTTCGAGTGTGTTGATCCCCAAATATTGGTGAATTTGCCAAGCTTTCCTCTGACGGCAGAGGAGAGTCACTGGGTCTTCTGAGACGCGTTGGGATTTTCCTGGGGCCTCCCGTCTATCTCTCCAGGCTCCCCGGTGCTCGAGACAGGGAGGAGTACTTTGTGCCCATGGGGTGATCGTTTCTGGGGTGGGGGTACCGCCGTGTCTCGCTCCCGCCTGGGCCACAGCCTCGTCAGCGCCAGCCTGTGATTTCTCTCAGATGTCCCGTGAGCTGGGCGCCAGGCCAGGCCGGTGCCGTTAAGTCTTACTTGAATGTTCCACCTCAGACTTTTTGCTTTCAACCTACTTGTGTTTTTAGATTTAGCGCTGGTGGTGGTTCTCTCAAACCCTCTGCCAATCTTTATGTTTTAATCGGCGTGGTTATGGTTAGTCCGCTGAAATGGAAGGTGATCATTTTATTGTGTCTGCATTTGCTGTCCGCATTCTACGTTCCCACGTCTGTCCTCTCTGCTCCCCCATTATTGCCTGGTGTTATGTTCAGTAGGTATTGTGTAATATACCGCTTCAATTTCCATGTTGTCGCTTTTTCTGTGTGTAGATTAGTTCTTTTCTTAGCGGTCGCCCGGGCGCAGCTAACTTCTTATCGTCAGTCCGTCTGAACTAACACCGATTTAGTTACAGTAGTGCACAGGCGCCGTCCCTTGCCTTCTGCTGCCAGCGCCGCCTCGCCCGGCCTGCGTGGTGAACGCGACCTGCAGCCTCAGCCACTCGCACTGACTGCGGCCGTCTAAAGCGCGGTCAGTGTCGTTTGGCAGCAGATAGGACGAAACGTTCCTGCCACAAACACGCCTCTGTCTGCTCCGCCCCCGCCGGGCCCCTCTTCACGCACACTCCGGCCCTGGACACGGTCCTCACTCAGCCCAGGGCGCCGGCGCGGAGCTCGCGGCAGGGCTGCCGCTGACCCAGCCTCCTGGCCGGCTTCGGGCCGTGTCGTCCCTTCCCCCTTGCCCGGCCGCCTGGCTCCCTCGGGTCCCTGCAGGCCGCTGGCCCCGCACTGCCCACCCCCGCGTACCTTAGTAGCCGCGTGTGCCGGCCCTGGCCTCTCCTCTGGGCCCCGCCGGTCAGCTCATGAGTGGGTCCTTGCCGGCCACTGATTCGGACCAAGTCCAGAGAGGAGTGACTTGGCAGGTGGTTGGAGACATTTGGAAGATGAGACAGAAACTGGGAAACCTCGGGGCTGCTGCAGGACGCGAAGGCCAGGGGGGGCGGTGCTGGGCGGAGAGCGGGAGGCTCAGGGCCTGGGTGGGCGGCGGGACCCCCGGACACTGCTGCTGCCCACACCGAGAGGGTCAGTGGTGCAGTCGGCCGGGGGATCAGCGGACACGTGGGGGCAGGGGTGGGAGGAAGACCTCGCCAGCACCCTGTCCCCTCCGCTGGGGCAGCGGCCAGGCCAGGTTAGCCGCAGTGTGTGAGGGCGCGACCCTCACCCCGAAGGGTCCCGCAGAGGCTGGAAACCCACCGCTCTCCGCCGGCAGACTCACCCCCACTGACCTTTCCGGGGCTGACTGTGTCAGTTGCTTTGTATTTTACTTCCAAGGCCCGCACACCCACCCCATTCTGCACCCCTAACTCCCGTGCATTCAGGGCGACGGCTGCGATCTGTAAGTCAGTCAAATAGCAAATCACTTTGCAGCCCTGTTTTCCTTCCGCACTGCGGGTTTATGGAGATCGAGGGCTCGCAGCGTTTGCTCACACACGGGCGCAGCTCCACGGGCCTCCACTGACACGGGGACGCCTGGCGGGCTCCTCCACCCCTGTCAGCTCCCGCGTCTGCCGGCACCTCCGCCGTGTCTGCCCTGGGCGCCATCTCCTGTGCTGTGCAGGACGTGCCTCGGCTGACTGCATTTCCCCGGCCTCAGAAAGCGACCCAGGGATGTGGCACCTTCTCAGGGTCAATCACCCCCCTGATTTCCGTCACCAGAGCAGCTGCGGGGGTCGATGCGTCCACTCTGTTGTTTTTCAGTCCTGCTGGAAAGTCCAGCCAAGCGCCCAGCGGAGAGCAGGCTGAGCCGCCCGTCGCCGGCCCCACGCCCTACCCACCAAGCGAGGCCGCGGGGGCTGCTTCGCAGGGGAAATACACGCTGGTTTAGGTTCACGAGCAATTTTCATTTTTTCCCTCATCACTTCCACTCTCTTGGAACTGGAGTATCCAGGGGAGGCGCAGACACAGCAGAGATGGCAGCAGCAGAGCGGGGGTGCTCCCCTCCTCCCCAGGCCCGGGGCTGGCTGCCTCCTGCCTCTCCCGAGGCCTGGCCATCGACCCTTTCTCACTAGGGATTCCCCAGGGTTCTTCAAATGGCCGCATGTTGCACTGTTTAGAGGCCATTTCTGTTATTTACCACCTACTGTTGGCAGATGTACCCCCAAACCTAACTCTTAATCTCTCCCCCACAACAGGCTAATGGTTAGACTCCATAGTCTAGTTAACTTTGAATTTTATCCCTCACTAGTAAGAAGTAACTCTAGGAAAAAGGCTGAATTTTCAGAAGTCATTTTCATGTTAGTGTAATTATCGCCGACTTTTTATTGAAGGAGTGCTATGGGTGTGAGGGAGGAAGACAGTAGAGGACATGTGGAAGTTGGGCAAGAAAGAAGAGACAGGTTCTGGAATGGCCATTTCACAGATTTCCTAGTTCTGTCTTCTTCATTCTTAGTTCTCTGCTCCTGGCAATTCCAGTTTCTGTCAATATTTCTGTGCAGCTACAAGAAAGCTTAGAACCTGTCCAAGCTTCACGAAGAGAAGCCTGCATCTCACGTCATTTAGACCGTGTCATGACAGGCCAGGTTCTCGCACACCCACACGTGTGGTCACTCCGGCTACAGGCGGCCGTGCTGCAAATGGCCATTCCAGGCACAGAAGCAACCAACCCTCCTGGCAGACTTCCGTATTGGTTGCATGTTGCAATGATAATATCACGGATGTGTTGAAGGCCATGTTAGTTCATTTCACCTGCCTCTTATCCTTTCTAATGTGGCAACTAGAAGATTTGAAATAGGTGTGGGGCCTCCCCAGTGGCGTAGCAGTTAAGCGCTGCACGGTGGCGCTGTCGGCAGCGGCAATGCAAGTTTGATGCCCGGCCGGGGAGATTCCCACATGGCGCGGCAGACCTCTCCTGCCTCGCCCGCTGCTCTCCTCAGCAGTGCATTTCTGATCTGCCTGTTCTGCTCCCCACTCTGTCTCTGGTGAACCCTCTCACCGTCCCACGCCTCTGGCCTGCACCCCAGCTTGTAGGCATCAATAAATCTTTAAAAAAAAAAAAAAGAAAAAGAAAAAGAAATAGCAGGTGTGGCTGGGCTTGTGGCTGATGTGACGTTCTGTGGGTAGCTCTGCTCCAGAGGGCTCTGTGCGCCGAGGCTGGGCCGTCCGAGGCCAGCCCGCAGCGCCCTCGCGGATGGGCTTCAGGCCAGAAGTCCATCAATTTCTTACAACAAGAAAGAGCAAAGTGTCCAAGCACCATTGTCCTGCCGGCTGATGTCGCCTCGTCTTTCATCTGAGCAGACCTAGATGAAAGGCAGCAGCTCCACCGGCAGAGTTTGCAGCCCCTTTGGAAAGAAGCTCAAATTGAAAAGGAAGAGAAAAGCTGAAATAGTCTGACTTTGAACAATGGCTCTTGTCCCCCGAGGCTGTGGTCACCGTGTGATCTGCCGGCTGCCTGCAGGAAGAGGCCTAACCCCGTCTCCTCGAAACTTGGGGTTTTGCAGAAAGACCAAAGCAGCAGAAAACTGATAAAATGCACTGGTCAGGCGGGGAGGGGGCCTGCCTGCTATGGGGGCCACTGGCTTTGGTCTCCCCAGCAGGGGCCTCCCTGGGTGGGCACAGCCCCTCCCTTTACAGATGCGCCAACGCAGCTCCCCTGCTAGAGCAGCCAGCAGTGGGGGCGGTGGGGACGGTGGGGACGGTGGGGAGAGGCCTCGGGGCCCGGAGCCAAACAGCCTTCCGGAAACCGAGCCGCCGCTTGGCAGATTTTTAATGACTCGAAACAACGAAGAATGTGGAAGGTGAAGTCAGCGCCCTGTTCATGGTCCACCTTGAGGTGGACGCAGTTGTCCCAGGCCCCTAGGGACACGGCAGGCGCTCGGGGTGGTCGCAGCCCTGGGTCGTGAGTCCCTCCGGCCGCTCCTCTGTGTTGCTGTCCACGGGTCAGCCCCTCGGCACCAACGCCTCTCACCTGCCTGGAGACAGGACGGGGCAGACCTGTGGGCCCTCGCTGTCGGGCCGCAGTGGCCCTTGGCAGGGAGCTCCTGTTCGCTCCCCGCTGCCCAGGGGACGGCGCCCCCTCCCTCCCTCCAGGCCCCGTGCCGGCCGCGTCTTCTCACCCCTGGGAGGCGGGTCGGGGCCGGAGACCAGGCGGGGGATTTTGGACCCAACTCTGGACGGCGCGTTTCTTCCCGGACCACCTGCTTTGGATCGTGTGCTCACGGGGTGTCGCATTGCCGTAGCCAGTAGTGCTCTGGAGGCTGGAAAACTTGAGCTTCTAAAATAGGATCCAGGGATTTGGGGGATCACAGGCGGCACCAGGAGCGCCCGCCTTCCGGGCTGAGCGGCGGAGGTCTGTCTCTGCGGACAGGACCCTAGAGGACATGGCCTCTCCCGGGCGGCCCTGTGCTGAGGGCGCGACACGCGTGGTGCGGAGTGGGGGTCAAGCGGTCGGCACCGGGCGAACGAGCCCCGGCTTTGGTGCTCCTGGCGCCTGGCTCCCTGCAAACCCTCCCACCCCGCGAGGGGCCTGAGTGCCTCGCCGCGAGGACAAGCCCTGCAGCCTCTGCCCCACGCAGCACGGTGCTTTTGCCAGCGACTAAATATTTCTTGAAGACTTCAGTTGTGCAGCCGGTCGCTCTCTGAAAGGATGGCCTTGAATTGCTCCTCTGCTATTCACTGAACGCCCCCAATTTTCTCCTAAGTTCCCTGGCCTGTTTCCAGGTGCCCAATAAGCTCTGACAGCGTCTTTGTAAATCTCAGGTCATTATTTGCTCATCAGGGCTGATCACACCCCCAGTAATTAGAACACCGAGGTCCTTTCAGGAGCGGTGACACCAGGCGAGTCGGGAGCCTGTCATGGGAGGAGCTGGGGCGCCCCACGGGCTCAGGGCTTGGGGGTGGAGGAGAGAAGGTGACATACGTCCTGCGTTTGCCTCCGGGCCTCGGGCAGCGCTGGCCTGGCCTGGGGCTGGACGCCGTCTGTGCCGGGGACCGCTGTGGGCTGGGGAGGGGACGGTCCTAAGACCAAAGCTCACCCGAGGAGCTTTGGATGCAGGGGCAGGAGAGGGGCTTGGAACAGGCTTCAAAGGCTAATGGACAGGCCAGCCCAGCCCGGCGACGGTCAGAGGAGCCCATGTCCAGCGAGTAGGCCGCGGCACAGGGCGCCTTGGGAGGGCTGGGGGTGAGAAGAGGGGGGCCCCCACACCCTCTCCCCGCCCCATGTCGCATGAAAGGCGCCCAGGGAGTCAAACTCAGAACGGGGGACCCCAGCTCTGGCACCCCGGCCTCAGGGAGAAGCAGCCGAGAGAGGCGGGGCTTCCTGAGGGCGGTGGGGGGCCGAGCTGAGTCAGGGATGGCGCAGCCCCGTCTCTGCCCCGGCCGGGGGGGCTGCTGTGCCCCGGGGGGCCCCCCGGCCTCTCTCCCGGAGTCACGGAGCAGGAGGACCATGCTTTCTGGGCTCACTCTCGTTCCACTGTTCCCTTTAAACCAAGGGGCGCAGGTGTACGGCAGGACATGTGACTCACAGGTGCAGGGTCACACCTGCAGGTGCGGTCACCACGCACCTGCCACCAGGGACCCCACACCCACGGTGTGCCGTGCCCTCCCTCCAGTGCTCTGCCCTCCCCCTGGGGCCTCAGTTCCACAGTCAGATTTCTAGGGTTTGTGACTGATTTTGCGGCATTTCACACACGTAAGCGACGCCTCTATCACTTGCCCTTCTCCCTGCCTGGCTTCGCTCAGTCTCACCCCCTCCTGTCCCAGCTGTGCTGCCGCAGATGACACGATGGCATCATTGTGCAGAGCTGTGTAGTACTCCACTGGTGCATTCACGCCCACGTCCTGACCCCCATCTGCCCTTGGGCGTGAGGTGGCTCCAGCACTCGCCTGCTGCTCTTGGAGCTGCTGTGAACACGCGTGCAGGCGCCCCCTGAGCTGGTGGTTTTGCATCCTCCAGTGGACACCTGGTGGGGTTGCTGGTCTCTGGGGCAGCCCTATTGTTATGCTCGAGAAGTCTCCACTCTGCTCTCCAGACGGGCTGTGTCTCCAGCACCACCGGAGGGTCAGGGGAGGAAGGACGCCGCTGACCGGCTGGGCCCCTTTGTCCGCCCTCTGCTTGCCGTGAGGGTACGCTCGGTTTTTCAGATGCAGCTCCCCTGCGGAAAACCAAAAATACCAGATAAAAAAATATTTTTGAATGTTCCTTGAAACCCTTGTAAAGCTGGAAGATAAGAGGATTTACCAGGAAGAGATCCAGGAAAATGGCCCAATCTCGGGACGTCCAGAAAGCCCGAAAGCTCATTAGAGGGAGTGCGTTCGCTGCCCCAGCAGGGAGCAGAGCTGTAGAAGCGGGGGGCCCAGCCCCGAGCCTCGGCTGGGCAGTCAGATAAGTCCCCCTTGAGCCAGCCTCGGAGGAGGACAGGCTGCAGCTGACCGCCCCCATCCCCCCAGAGTGCCGGCTGGCCGCGGCCGACGGGCAGGCCCAGGAAAGGTGAGAGTGAGGAGACGACCTGTTCTGGCAGGTAGAGTGTCAAGTCGTGGTTCTGCAGTGAGGTCTCACCCCAAGTTTACACTCGAAATCGGACTCGAGAAATGCTCAAACCATGTTCAGAGGTGATTTTAAGGCAGTATTAACCGGTATTTAAAACAGTGCTCTGGAGGCCTCTGGTGGCTCAGGGGTTAAGTCTCAGCACTATGAAGTTACCACAGCCCCTGCAGCACGAGTTCAATCCCCGGCCAGGGAGCTTCCCACAGGGCGCAGCAGACCTCTCCTGTCTCCTGCTGCTCCCCTCAGCAGTGATTTCAGTGGATCTGCCTGTTCTGCTCCCCACTCTGTCTCTGGGGAACCCTCTCACCCCATACCTCTGGCCTACACCCCAGTTCTTGTATGCATAAATAAGTAAATCTCTTTAAAGAGTCAGCGCTAAGGTCATGCTGAAGACAGCCTCACAGGACAGCAGCTTTCGCTTTATTTGAAATTGTGGGGCCCTTATTCATGCACAGGGTTGCCGGGGCTCTGAATACCCCATTTCTTCATCCCCTTTGCCACTTTTCAAGGCAGACTTCTGTCCTGATTTCTAATTCTATACTTTTAATTCTTTCCAATGGTGGTTTCTGCTTTTGCAGCTTAGATGTTTTCATACCCTCCGATTATTTGAAATCTTTTTCTGGTTATTTTCCTAGTTTTATCTAACATTTGACGAATTATTCCAAGAGTGCTTAGGATTTACTTGGACAAAGTCTCCCTTTTCCCCTGAGTGATTTTTTTGACGGATCCAGCCTCTTATTTCTTACTTGAAATGTCACATTCATCTTTAACTACATTTTGGGATATGAGCGCGTCTGTTTCTGGGATTTCACTTCTGTTTCCTTCATCTGTCTGCCGACTCTGTAGCCATTACCAGAATTTTAATATCTCGGTTGTCATACACATCTCCTGTGAGTCACTCCTCAGCGCCCGCCTCTGACATTTCTGCTCCTCTAATCTCTCGCCTTTATTCTTGTTATAATCCGTTTGTTCATTGATGAAGAAAACATCATTTCTATGGAGCGTCAATGAGAAGAATATTGAATTAAGAGTTCACTGGGAAAACAGTTTGAACTTCCTCTTTCAAAAATGTGGCAACTCTTTAAACTTGTGCCAGTTTTCTTTCCTGCCTCTAACTCAAGGTGATTTCGCATGATGTCCCTACACATGTCTAGCTTTGTCCCACATTTCTGCTGGTTTTGATTGTTCACAAGCACGATGTTTAAAAAATTGCATTTTAGCTGTTTTGACGATCCTCGCCAAGGTGCTGTTCTTTTGTAATAAGTCGCCTTCCCGGCTGCGCGGACGACATGGCAACCTCGGCTTCTGCTTTCCCGTCCTCGTCTGGACACCACTTGGCGCCAGCTGCCCGGTAGCTGGTGGAAAGCTGGTTTCGTCTTTCCGGACCGTTTTTATTCCGTCTGCATGTCACTCCCCAGTCGGAGGTCCTGGAACCCACAGAGCCTGTGGTGACAGCACCGTTTCTTAGTGCAGACGTGATGTTAGGTTGAACGCACTTATATTTTGCCCGGACAACCTCGCTGGCAGCTGCGTGGCTGTGTGCCCGCCCCTCCCCACCCCGCATGGGGGCGTTCTCGGGCCAGCGAGAGGCTCGAACCACAGCTGGGTGGGCCTTTCTGAGCTGTGCGTGGCCTCTGTGAGGGCCTGTCTCTCCTCCGTCCAGTGGATGGGCAGGTTAGACGGGAGGCCCTGGCAGTGGCCGTGGCCGCAGCCGCAGGGACGGTCCCGGCTGTGGACACCCGATTTCCCGTTGGGTAGCGGGTCTGCATTTCTCAGTGGTAGATGAGTGCTGAGGGCTGTTTTTCTGGCACCCCCACAGGTTTTGGCCATCGGGGCTGTGTTAGCATGTTGAGGGGGCCTGGGGGCCTGGGCTGTCCCCTGGGCCGGGGAATGGCGACGAAGCCTGCACCACCTCGTCTCCCCGATCTCTGCTTGTGGCTCGTTCTCTGGAGTCCTCCTTGGGAGGCCACGCCTTTGAGGTCGCACAGGCAGTGATGGACACTTGCCCGTGGCTCTGGCGCTCTCCCTGGACTGTCCAGGTGCTCAGTTTCTCTGTTCTCTGTCGGCAGCGAGTCTCAGCATTTACCTGGCTCAGATGGACCTGCCCCGGGCCAGAGCCACGCGGGCCCCTCTCACACCCGTGTCGGGTGCTCCTGCAGGTTCTGTGCGGCGTTCCTCGGTTTCTCGGGGCCGCATTTTGTAGATTTCTCCGAGGCCATTTCCATCTCTGCCCCAGGCCCGGGAGCGAGCCGGAGCAGCCCACACTCTCCCAGCCGAAGGGCTGTGCTGACCCTTCAGAGAATCAGCCAAAGGAAAACCCGATAAAGCACCTCAGATCCCAGCAGTGCTGCCCCATCCTGCGGGAGGCGCTCTCTGGGGCCCGGCTCCATGCTACATGCGTGCTCTGCAAGGAGCCGTGCGGCCTTCCCAGCCGCGGTTAGGCCAGAAGTCCCACGGGGCCTGGCCCCAGCGCCGTCCCTCAGAGCCTTCTGCCTGGTGGCCCTGCCCCCCTCCCCCGCCCACGCACCTCCAGCAGGAAGCAGCAGCTCGGCCCTGACCGCCGCACGCCCCAGCCGGCCAGGCTGGCCTGGTTTCCACACTCCGTGGCTCGGCCTGCAGCAGGTGAGGGCACTTGCTGGCTCTCTGGGGCGGGGCCATCCCCGTGGGGCTGGAGTGGGGGACACAGTAGGCCAGGACGTCATAACAGCACCTGGCTAAGGGGGGCACACCAGCTCCCGAGGGGCTCAGGACCCCTGCACGCTTTGCCTTGCGCCCCAGGAACTCTGCCACGAGATGCCACGTGCAGGGACGGTGCCACAGGGGCACCAGTGCCGATGATGGGCGTGGGTGATGCCACGCTGTTTCTGCCTGACTCTGGGAATCTAAAATAACCTTCAGAGCAGGGGATGGGTGGAGACCCCGCTCACCGAGCCCCGCCACACACACCCCTGCATCTGCCCGGCGGTGCCTTGGCGGTGCCGCTGATCCGAAAGTCCTTCCGGAGAAGAAACGCAGCAGTTCCGGGAAGGGCTGCCGAGGGCTTGGCCCGCGTCTCACGCAGAGGCCTGAAGGGCAGACGTGGGCCCGTCCCCCTCCCAGCACGTCGCTGGACCCAGCTTTCTGCGAACAGGTGGAGTCCAGCTGGTGACTGGTGCAGCCTGGTGTTTCTGGGGGATTCTGAAGCCCCATCAGTTTGTAACGTGATTCATCTGTGCGGTGCGTCGTCGTGTTTGTGTGTGGGAGGCGGGGGGTGCCTGCCGCCGCCGTCCTGCCCCCTGCGTCTGTCAGCTGCCCCCCTAGTCACAACAGGGCCTGCCGGACGGGGCTGTCTTTGCTGCCTCCAGGTCCTCTCCCGCCCTCCGACGGGCAGGAGTGGCGAGCTCGGTTGTTTTAGCCAAATCCACCCACATGCAATGGCCACTCGGCGGCGCCCACCTCTTCACGGCGGCCCTGGAGGGACGCGCTCAGGTGTGGGCCTTCCGGTCACCGGCGGCACGGAGACGCCCTCAGCCCCGCTCTCGGAGGCCTCAGAGCCTCACTCCTGCTGCACCGTGTTTGCGGGAGCTTTCCCGGGTTTAAGGGCAAGGAACGGAGATCTCTCCTCTCAGTGGGAAAGTGTCCAGGGGTCGCGGCCGCCTCCAAACCCGCCGGCCCACTGGGGAGTGTCCCCAGTAAGGTCCCCCCGGAGGGAGCCGCGCTCCAAAAGCAGACGGCTCCTCCCCCCGCCTCATCCAGGACTGGCCCGGGCTGCCTGCCACCCCCTGGACACAGTGGCCAAACCCTGGGGCGCGGTGGACGCGGATTCTGAGGGCGCGGAAAGTTCAGAGTTCAGGGTCTGGGTGTGGGGCCCTTGGGATGAGCGGTCCGCTTCAGGGGGAG
Source organism: Scalopus aquaticus (assembly GCA_004024925.1). Lineage (NCBI taxonomy): Eukaryota > Metazoa > Chordata > Mammalia > Eulipotyphla > Talpidae > Scalopus > Scalopus aquaticus. Next base: position 146,273 of record PVIJ01001332.1, read on the forward strand.
CCCCAGCTCCCTGCACGGGAGCGCCCCTCCGTCCTTTCAGCGGACCTGGACAGTGCCCTTCCTCGGGAGGGCCGCCGGACACTCGCGCGGGGAGGAGCCCGGTGAGCCCGCGTGAGGCTCCTCTGACTGCATCGCTTGTCCGGAGCGGGACCTCATGAGACGCTGGGGGCTGCTGCAGCCCAGCGGGACCGGCCCCCTCGGGCCCACCCAGGGGCGGCTGCTCCAGGCGCGGCCGGACGGAGCCGCTGAGCGGCGGGGACGGAGACGAGCAGGTGGGCGGGCTGGAGCCTCCTGGGTCACCGCCCCGTCCGCCTCTGCGGGTTTCTTCCTGCTGTTTCTCAAAGTCTTATCAGCTCCTGTGTTTCCACCGGCAATTTCACATCCAAATGGTTTAAAGGATGAAAATGTCACATTTTGAATTGTGGCCCCACTAAAATCTGTTCAGCTATAAATTTCAATTATTGTTTTTAAGATGCAAAAATATGGAGACTAGATCCATATATAATCTGCATACCGGCCTTGTGTTCCTGGGGTGGTTTCCAGCGCCTGAGTGTGCCTCCCTCCACCCGCCCGGGCTGTCACTGGGGCGGGGCCGCGGCACAGTCTCAGCGTTTCCTTCCTCTCCCGCTGCCCGGCTCCCCTCCTCCGCGCCCCTCGGCACCCCATTCCCGGCCTATTCCTGTGGGAGCTGTGTCACTGCTTTCCTCGGGGAAGCCATTTCTTCATGATCGAGGGACTGGAGCTGGAGGCGACCCGTCAGCGCTTCGGAGCCCGTCCGGAGCTTGCCCCGGGTCTGCGCCTCCGTGCACGGGGCTGGGCGCTGTCCCAGCCGCACCTCAGAGTTCCCAGCAGAGCCCTGACACCGGCCCTTTAGTGACTCCGTGTCTGGGCTGTACGCATCACAACGCAGACGTGTTTGTGAGCTGCTGGGCCCTTGACACAAACCAAGCGATGAAAACCAGTAACTCGGAAGCAGGGCTGGCAGTGGGGCGTCCAGGTGAGACGCACGGTCACCGCAGAGAATTCAGAGGCACCTTGTGACGCGGGGAGCAGCCAGCTTGGCCGCGGGCTTTGGAGCGCAGGCCCTGAGCTTCAGCTCGAGGAGAGGATGCCTCTCTAATAAGCCACTTCCTCGTTACGTGATTAGAGCACCGCCGACCGTAAGACGCCCGTGGGTTTCAGCTTTCCGAGAGAAGAGAGCTGCTCTCGCGTGTTACGTGCGCGTCAGCTTCGGATTCGCCCGGAGCCCAGGAAGAGGATAGTCTTGCAAGAGCGTATGTGTCTTAGAGCTGGGGGAAGGGTGAGGTGCCGAGAGTGGGTTTGAGCGCAGCCCTCGCCTTCCTCGCCCAGCCAGCTCGCACATGGCCGAGTGCAGATGTGCCTGGCCCCCAGGTGTGCCCAGGTGCCAGACACACCTGCCGTTTCTTCAGCCAAAGCGGCACGTTGCCAGAATTTGGTAATAATTTAGAATGTGGGGCCTCCCTGGTGGCGCAGCAGTTAAGCACTGCGCTGTGGATCTGTCGGCAGTGGCGACGCAAGTTCGATGCCCGGCTGGGGAGCTTCCCACATGGCGCGGCAGACCTCTCCTGCCTCGCCCGCTGCTCCCCTCAGCAGTGTATTTCCGTCCATCTGCCTGTGCTGCTCCCCGCTCTGTCTCTGGTGAACCCTCTCACCGCCCCACGCCTCTGGCCTTACCCCAGCTCGTATGCATAAATAAATCAATCTTTAAAAAAAAAAATTTAGAATGTGGGCCTCCCTGGTGGCACAACAGGTTAAGCGCAGTGCTGTGGAGCTGTCGGCGGCTGCAGTGTGAGTTCGATCCCCAGCCAGGGAGCTTCCCACAGGGCGCAGCAGACCTCTCCTATCTCCCCGCTGCTCCCCTCGCAGTGGATTTCAGTGGATCTGCCTGTCCTGCTCCCCACTCTGTCTCTGGGGAATCCTGATGTAACTGGGCTGAGTCCGAAGTCCAGTAAAGTTGATGCCCCCTGGAGGGGGTTTGCTGATGAAAATGAATAGCCCGAGGGAAAATGCTTAGTTCTGCAGTTTGGGGTGGAGAGTCTGATGAGAAATAAAAGGGCCTGAAGGAGAAGGGGAAGTCAGTCACCGTGACGTAGGAATGGAAGAGGCAGTCGCCATGCTGAAGGAATAGAGGAATCAGTTGCCATGATGTAGGAATAGAGAAATCAGCAGCAGAAAATGTAGCCGTGAAGATTGAGAGTTTGGAAATCAGACGCCAAAAGGTTTTGAGCTGCCGGGATATAAAATTTAGGATTGAACATTTTTTAAATCTTCAGTGACTTTGGAGCCAGGGACTTTGGAGGCTTTGCAAGTAGCCGAGCGACAGAAACTGCTCCCAGTTTTGTTTTTACTGCAGCCGAAGGAACAAGGCAGAGGCTGAAGCAGGTGCCTTCCTAAAATGCGCCAGTGCAGTCTGTTGGGCCGTCTGGCCGCTGTAGCTGCTGTTTGCAGTGTTGTTGGCCTGGTGCTGCGCTGGGGCACCACGGCAGTTCCGGGAGCATCTCCAGTTGTGTTCTGTGTCGTCCTTGTGAGTTGGAATCTGGCTTACACTCTGGCTGTTGCGCGTGTACAGAAGGAAGATGCCGTTTTGGAAACACGGTCTATTGTTTGGAAGAGGAGCTCCACCTCAGCAGTGGCAGAAAGACGCTAATGGAGGAGACATAACACAAAATAAGACCATCAACTCTAAAATGACATCAGACACCACCTTTGTTACTTTTCTGGGACTTAAAAGACTGGACATTGCTTTAAGTAAGGTAAACGGCCATATGTTGACTTTAGTAATTCTTTGCTTTTTCCTGTTTGTTAAATAAATCTCATTGTTCCCTAAGCTTGAGTAGTCTTGCAATTGTATGCGTGGGTGCAGAACCAAGATAGTGACCGGTAAGCAGTTGGGGCACTGCCTTTGGCCAATTTTGAAGCCCCGTTTGCCTGTTTCACTCTCACCCCCCACACCTCTGGCCTACACCCCAGCCCTTGTGTGCAAAAATAAATATTAAAAAAAGGAATTTAGAATGTGACCGCTCTGTGTACTCCCAACTGAGCCGAGGCCTCTACGCTCACAACCTGATATGATGGAGGTGCCAATAAACGTGCTGTTCTGAGAGATAATCACCAGCGTCACTATGGAGGGGACACAGAAGCCGCCCATGTCCCTGGGCCGGTGGGTGGCCGGCCGGGCTGGAGCCCAGGTCTGTCTGGCAGGCGTCCCAGTCTCTCTCCGTTGCTGCTGAATCATCTCCCGGCAGGATCTGCCTTAGAGTCCATCAAACCATCGCCCCTTGGCCTGGCTCTGGGACAAGCCTGCGGGGCCTCAGGAAGTCAGCGCCATCCCCACGCTGCCTGCACCTCCGACAGCTATAATTAGCACCTGCCCCGGGAGGGGGACAAGAGAGGTGCATTGTGCACTGTTGGCTTGCTCTGGAGGAAGTAATTGCCCACCCCTAGCCTTTCAGGAGGAAAGCGAGCGTCCCTGCAGAAAGGAAAGTGCGGGAAGGATCAAGGGGGGGGGAGTGGGAGGGGCTGGGAGGGGAGAGGAGCTGAATTATACCTCACGGTGCCAGTTTGGAGCTGGGACAACATGCTGCTGTTTTTTCTCTTCTAACCCACTTTGTGGTTTGTGTTAGGCATCAACAGAAACCTAATGATTTCTAGGTTTAATTGCAAGGGATACCAGAGGAGCAGGGCCGGCGGGACTCGCCTCCAGGGAGAGACTTGAGTAGGCTCATTGTTTGGTAAAAATGGTTAAACCGAGGACTTCAGATGAGACTGAAGAACGGTAAGAGAGGACTGAACAGCTCAGAGAGGTGTGGGGAAGCCGTGCGGTAATTGATGCGTGACGTCCGCTGCGGTCCGAGTGTCAGAGAGAAGGGCTCGCATCTGTGTTGGCGACTCACCAGACTGGATGCGCAAGTAACAACTCGTGTCCCTCCCTACCTCACCTGACCTAACATCGCCTGATGGCCCAGACTGGCCTATTAGCATAAGCACTTGGGATCCTGGGTCCTCCATTCAGTTGAGGGCATAGTGGTCTCTAGAACAATATGAAATGCACGATAAAGATGGAAAGACTTGGGCCTCCCCGGTGGCGCAGGGGTTAAGTCTCAGCCTATGAAGCTATCCAGAGCCACTGCAGCACGAGTTCGATCCCCGGCCAGGGACATTCCCACAGGGCACAACAGACCCCTCCTGTCTTCCCACTGCTCCCCTCAGCAGTGTACTTCAGTCCATCTGCCTGTTCTGCTCCCCACTCTGTCTCTGGGGAATACTCTCACCCCCAACATCTCTGGCCTGCACCCCAGGTCTTGTATGCATAAATAAATCTTTAAAAAAAGATGGAAAGACTTGCCCCGGGTCCCTGGAAAAGCCAGTTGTCAGCATGGATTTCTTAGGTGAGAGGAGTCAGCCTTCCCAAATTACTTGAAAGGATGGAAGAAGCTGATTGTTCTGCCCCCAAGGATATTCCACGGGCCAGTGTTGCAATCCCAACTTTCCCAAAGTACCCAGGGCCCCGAGCCAACTGTGGGAGCAGTGATGACAATTCACCGAATGTTCTAATGGAATTAAGAACTGAAGAAGGAATTAAGCATGTTAATTGGATTCAACTTGCTTGAAATCCTGGCTGTCGATTGGTTAAAACTTGGGAAAAGAACAGAAGAGATTTTTCACCTTGGCAGAGAAAAAGAAATGAATGTGAACCATTGAGGAGACTTTCCAAAGTACACAGTACAAACCTCCACCTAAAAGCATCTCCCTGGAAGCGCGTGAAGTGATGTCGTATAGACAGGGCGGCTTCGGGGACACACTCGCCAGCTCTCAGCACCCCCTGCTTCCCCTGGAGACATCACGGTCTACCTCGAGCTAGAGCACGACTTACAAGAAAGCTGAGTTTGTGTTCAGCGGTGGAGCCTTTGAAATACAGGCTACGGGAGAGGGGAGCTGCTGGGCTGAAGATGTAGCGGAGCACAGGGCGTCCGGAGGAGCAGGCCCTCGCCGTGGGGGCTCCTGTGCAGGCTCTGACCCCTGACCTCATCCAGCCTTTCATGGTGCGAGAGAGATGCTGTTCCGGTGTCCAGTGCAGCTGGGGACCCGGCGCCCTCAGGATCATGCCTTAGACAGTGCTGGGCCCAGCCCCCTGCAGGCACGCGGTCCGTGGTGCCCTTGTCCACTCCATCGTCTGCTCTCTGGGGGTCAGTGCGGATTTTACTTCTTGAGATTTTGTTTCTGAGAGCCCATTTGTTTTGGAATCTGATGTTTCCGTAATGTCAGACTCAAAAGCATTTGAATTAGTTAATTAAAACTTGTAATTTTTATTTGACTGTTTACATGTTAATTTATTCCTCGAAGTTACAGGCTCCTTAAGGGCAGCGTCTCAGTGGCGCAGAGCTGTCGGCCGAGTGTGCGTTGACGTGACTGAGCAGTAACGGTGTGGAACATGTGCTCAGAGAAACTCTGGCTGAAAAAGAAGCGTCTGAAACAGTCCCCACCACCCGTGTCCCAGCGAGTTAGGATATGCGCCCGGAAGCTCTTCTGCACTGACGCCCGAGCTTGGTCATTTCAGATGGACGTTCTCCCCCAGAGCTCCTTCTGTGAATGTCCCTCACCTTCAAACTGATCTGTGCAGGTTTCTTCCTGTGTTACCCCACCTCCCATCTTGTGTGTCCCATTGTGTCATTGTGTATTTTATTGAGGTGACCTGACAACACTGTCTCCGATGCAGAGGTGTTGTCAGAAACACTAAGAGCATTTAATGGCATGTGTGCAACACAGGCCAACTGCTCAGAGTGGACACCGGCCTTGAAAATGTAGACAATATGCACGGTGGAGTACTACTCGGCGATGAAAAAGATGAACTTACACCATTTGTGGCAACACGGATGATGCTCCGCGAAATAGGAGAAAGCTAAATAGTGGGTGGTCTCTCGGATATGTGGGATATAGAGAAACCAAGCTAAGGGTCAGACAGAGACAAGCTTAAAAACTGCCCCTCGCACAGGTCGTGGGTCTGAAGCACCCAGAGTGGGGAATTGGGGGCAGGTGAGAATGAAGAGGGCAGGGTGGGAGTGGGGGTGGGGTGGTGGGTGCGCCAGGGTGGGGACGCCCGGTGTGGGGTCCTGTTCTTCCATAACACCAACAGCAACAGGAGCTGACGTTGCCTCCTTGGAAAATAATAAAACAAAGCAAAATATAAACAACCCCTGTGTGGGGTGGGAACGCAGGGTGGGCCTGACGGTGGTGGAAGGTGGTGGGGGCTTTGGCGGTGGGTTGGGAGGAGACCCACACCTGAAGGCCTGTACCCTGAAAATGTAACAAACTTTTAAAAAGATTTTACATGAAAATAATCACCTCGGCCCCGCCGACACTGCTGGGGGCCTCTGGCCGAGCAGGTGAGGCTCGGGGGACCCTCTCCCCGCTGCCGCCCTCTCATGTGTGCGGCAAGCCCCTCCCCAGCCTGGGCCAGCAGGGAGAGAGTCTCCCCAGAGGCCTGGGGCCTGGACAGTGGCCTCGCCACCCCAGCGCCCCTCCCCAACGAGCGCGCACCCACCCGCGCGGCCCTTCCTCCCGGGCCCTCCCAGCTGGCCCCCTCCCCGTGGACGCCATCTCCCCTGCCGGAGCCTCTCCCAGCTCTGCCTCCCCATGTCTGGTGCAGGCAGTTTGGGCTCCCGCTGGCCACTCCGTCACGCGCACGGCGAGGCTGCGGGCGCGCCAGGCTCTCGGAACAGAGGGACGTAATGATTTCCCGCAGGAGCGAGCGGTGTTGGGGGGTCTGTGGCCTCACACAGGGACATGCGTCCAAAGCTGCCGTGATGGCGGAGAGAGGGGCCCGCACCCGTCCTCTCTTCCTGCTCACAGCAGCCGCTGAAACTCGGACGCCCGCGGCCGACGGTGGCTCTGTCCAGACAGCACGTTCAGTTTTTATAGCTTCGTTTGTGGGGCAAAGACGGAGGGTGGGGGCGCACTGAGTGGGCGCAGCCCCGCCGGGGAGAGGCCGGTGCTGTGAAGCTGCGGTGGGGGGTGGGGTGCGGGGGCAGTGGGGACAGCAGGACAGCAGGGCCGAGCCCCCTGGCCAGGAGCCGAGGAACAGGGAGGACTCCCCACCCCCAGGCGCAGCTGTGTGGGGGCGGCGCTGGCCCGCAAAGGTTCAGTGGCGAGTGGACAGAGGTGGGCGGGCATCTGGTGGTGGGTAGTGCCAGCTCCGCAGCGGAGACAAATGGCATTATTTTTTATCGCTATTGTAATTCCAGTTTGAAAATTCATCCTTCAAAGTACTTTTTTGTGGTGAAAGTAAGAGTGCACATTTTGACTGGACACACCATTATGCTTTCAGTAAGTCGCGTTTCTCGCTCAACGACTGAACAGGAATTTGTAATAGTAAGAAAAACACATTTTTAAGGGCAAAGACTGCCAGGAAACTGGTGAACGTCACTGATTCAAGCTTCTTCTGTTCCTTTTGTTTTTCACGTTTAAGTCCTCCGTCTGATGTTGCCCGGGTTTCTTCTACGGGTGCAAAGGCGTGTGACATTTATATGTACAAAGTGCTTCAAAGTATGAAGCATTTTAAAACTGAAATGTAGTTGATATTATTCGTAGAATTCACATGTTTAAATGTCTCCAAAACCTTGCACGTTTCCACCAGTCAAAATAGTCACTGCAGCTGTCAAAATCTGCAGGCGTTTTTATGAATGCAGAGCTGGGGTAATTAATCCACAGCGTGTGTCTGACAAGGTGATGGTGACTATTTGAAGAAGAGTCTCCCGCGAGGCACCTCTCCCGCCTTCTGTTTGCCGTCCAGATTCGGCCGGATTTCAGGGACGCTTGCGTTTTTCTTGAAGTCAGCTTGTGTGTCTTACAGGATTACTGATCTTTTCTGGGCACTGCTCGGTCTGCACTGCGTTTTCTTCGGAATCTGCAGGAAATCTTTATTCAAATCCTCCAGTAGTGGAGCACAAAGCACATGTGCCCTTTGGTTTTGTGTCCACTTCTAGGAGGTTGAACTTTTGCTTTCTGCCCCAGTCTCTTCTTATTGATAGTATCATCACCCCACCTTTTGGAGGAACAGTAGAAACTTTGGACAAGATTTCCCAATACAGTCTCTCATTTGGTTCTCCTATATTCCTGCCTAAGTGAAACCATTCGATGTTTTTCCTTCTGGCTTATTTCACTGAGCATGATCCCTTCTAGCTCCATCCATGTTGCTATGAATGGCATGTGTTTATCTTTTTGACTGCTGAATAGTATTCCACTGTGTATATGTACCACATCTTGATCCACTCATCTGTTTTTGGGCAACTGGCCTGTTTCCATGTCTTAACTATTGTGAACAGTAGCAGAGCTGTTGTCACACCTGCTGGGAACCCGAAACCTCTGTTGTTTGAAGGACTTTTCAGAACTTGTTTTCTCGTAGTGGGATTTGCAGACGTTAGATGTGCCCTGGTGTGGGCGCTCCACACGTGAGCAGCCTGGCTGGTGTGGGCGCCACTGCAGCCAGCGTCTGACCTCTCCTGGGCTCGATGGCCAGCCCTGCCCACTCTCCCTCCCCGGGACCTGCCTTTTCAGACAGTGGCGATCCCACGCCGGTCACTCAGTCCTGGGCCTTGCGCGGGGAGATGCGCTAGACTCACCTCAGCCCGCGGGCAGCTGGCCCAGCCTGTCCGGCCCCTTCGTCCTTGAGGGGCAGTGGGTTTTGGCAGTTATGAATGGAGTGTCTGCAAACACCCATGCGAGGTTTTGTGTGAACACCCCCTTTTATCGTTCTTGGGGACATCCTTGCGAGTGTGATGACTGAAGCCCAGAGTAGGTAAGTTTGTCTTACCTGCCCAGTGGGCTTCCAAAATGGTGGTGCTAACACGTGAGCTTTTGTAAAGTTCTTTCCTTAAATGAGTTTACGTTGGTTTACAATATTGTATGTGTTTCCAGCACACACCTCTGCGCACCTCTCACCACCAGCCACGAAGCCCCCACGATCCCCCACCATGGTCCATGCCCCTCCCCCTGGTCAGACCCCACCCCCCGGCAGCCTTGTTCTGGAGTCAGATTTCAAGGGCTGGTTTCATTGGCTCCTTAGCTTTTTTTTCTTTGTATTTCGTATCTATGGCATCATTTGGTATTTGACTTTCTCTCTCTGACTTACGTCCCTTAGCATAATCCCATTCAGTGCCATCCGTGTTGTCACAAAGAGTAGGCTTTCCCCCTTTTATGGCTGAGTAGTATTTCAGTGTGTGTGTGTATGCCACACCATGTTTACTAGCTGCCAGCGGTATCTAGGTTGTTTCCGTAGAACAGTGCTGCAGTGGACACAGGAGGGCATCTGTCTCTTTGAATTCCTGTCTTAATATTCTTAGGGTGGATTCCTAGGAGAGGAATTGCTGGATCATATGGAAGATCTATTTTTAATCTTCTGAGAAACCTCCATACTGTTTTCTACAGAGGTTCAACCTATCTACACGCCCACCCCCATCCTCATCAGCACTTGTTGTTTTGGGCCTTTTGAGTTGGGCCATTCTCCCAGTGAAAGGTGTCACCTCACCGTTTTGATTCGCCTCTCCCTGGTGACTTGGGACAACGGGCATTGTTTTCCGTGTACATGTTGGACATCTACACGTTTTCTTCCCATTTTCCATTGGGTTGTTTTCTGTTTGTTGAGGTGTGTGGGTTGTTTGTAGGTCTTGGAGATGAGCCCCTATGTGATGTACATGTATTTTCTGCCACTCATAGGATGTCTTCATTTTTATGATAGTTTCTTTCCCTGTGCAGAAGAAGCTTTTTAGTTTGATGTGAAGCCAGTGTTCTGCACAGTTTTCCATGTTTTTTCTATATATTTTATGATTTTAGGTCTTTATATCCATGTTTTCTATACATTTTGAATTTTGGTATATGGCATGAGGAAATGCTTTGGTTTCATTCTTTTGCATGCAGCTGTCCAGTTCTCCTGGCACCATTTTTTGGGATAGACTTTCCTTTCTCCATTGTACGTCTTTGGCTCCTTTGTCATAAGCGAACTGTGTAAGTGTGGGCTCACTCTAGACCTTCAGCTCTATTCTGTTGATCTCTCTGTGTGTTTTTAACTGCAGTTCCTCATTGTTTTGATTACTATAAGTTTGTAATATAGTTTGAAGTCTGGAACTATAATCCTTCCATTCTTATTTGTCAGGGTTGTTTTGCCTATTCAGGGTTTTTGTGGTTCCATATAAATTTCAGTAATATTTGCTCTCCTTCCTTGAAGGATGCTTTGGACCTTTGATAAGAATTGCACGGAGTCTGAACATTGCTTTGAGTAAAAGGACGGTTTTAACAGTGTTAATTCTTCCCATAACATTGGTCAACAGTGAGATCATTACTGATTTAAAAAGGCCCTAATCTGTAGTGTCTTGGTGTGCTAAACATGAATATAACCCTGAAAATTTTTTATTAGCTCTCGTTTTGAAGATATTTCATATAATTCATTTTATGTTTCACCATGTAAATTTATCCAGTAGGACTGTAACAACATCCTAAATCAGCCTAGAATGATGGAATATTGCATCACATTGCATAATACCATCATGCACACATCATCCAGTTGATTGCATCATTTTCTGATGCAATACAATACTACTGCCAGGCAGCTGCTGAAGTAAGCTGATATCAGCAGTGCACTATAGAAAGCCCTGTTGGAAAGGTTAAGCATTGAAAATAATTCAGACTTTGTGCAAGATAGTTGAAACGACTGTTCCATAGAACTGTTACTATTTTATCCATTTAGGCACAATAGAGAATAGTAATGCCTCGAAAGTGCGTTTATAGCGTGGACAATTTCTGCTCTATTTGTGGGGAAGTGACATTTGCCAACCAGAAGAAAAGTATCACTTCTCAAGTGAAGAAGGCTTAGCATCTTTACTTCAGATGCAAGGTTGGTAACCAAGACAAGCCTTGGGCCCCACATATATGCTGTGCTACATGGACAACACAGCTTTCACAGTGGTTAAATGGCAAAAGACCACCAATGCCGTTTGCAGTCCCCATGGTGTGGAGAGAGCCAAGCAACCACATAAAACAGTTACTTCTGCTTGGTTCCTCCTCTTTCCAGTGGAATAACAAAGCAAAAGAAGTCAAGAATAGTCTACCCAAACATTCCGTCTGCACTGAGACCAGTTCCACATGGTGAGGAACTTCCTATTCCAGAACCTCCAGCAGAATATTCTCTTGATTCATCTGATGAGGACAAGGGTGAGCCGACCTGTTCTCCTGTTCCATCAGCATGCAGTGATCCAGATTTTCATTGCGGTGCATCATCAACCCCACACAGACTAACACAGGAAGAACTATATGTCCTGGTTTGTGATTTGGGCTTATCCAAGAACAAGGCAGAATTGCTAGGATCAAGACTCCAACAATGGAATCTTCTCGAAGAAGATGTCACAATTACTTTCTATCAAAAGCGCCACCAGCATTTGGAGCCTTTCCTCATAAAGGAAAGTACTCTGGTATTCTGTTCCGATATTGAGGGCCTCATGAATGCCTTAGAAATCACTCATGACCCACAAGAATGGAGACTATTTCTAGACTCTTCGAAACTGAGTCTTAAAGCTGTGCTTTTGCACAATGGAAACCATCTTCCATCTATTTTATTTCTGAACAGCTGTATAAGAGACAAGCGAAGAAATCTAAGAAGTAGTCTGTGACCTGATTTTTTATAGGTATTAACCGTAGGCCTATTACTATTGGCATGCATTTCGTGATGTAAACATCAATTTATTGCAGATTACAAAAAAAAAACTAGAGCCAAAATTAGAATTTGACTGTCATATTTGTGTTGAGCACATACAAATTAATAGGAAATGACTAATTTTATTTCAGTAACGTGACTTTTGTAAAAATTTGTTGACCAGTGTAACCAGGTCATATCTTTCCACTTCCTTGTGTCTTCTGGTTCTTTTAACAGTGTCTTATAGTTTTCATGAAGCAGGTCTTTCACATCCTTTGCTAGTTCCTAGGTAGTAAATTATATATTTTTGATACTATTACGAATGGGATTATATTTTGTTTTTTTTTTTCTTCTGGTTCACTGTTTGCACATAGAAATGCAACAAATTTTTGCATGTTGATTTTGTAGCCTGTCAAAAGGTTTTAGTGACATTTTCAGGGTTTTGTATGTATATCATGTCATCAAGAAGTAGTAATGGCTGCTTTCCCAATGGATTCCTTATACTTCTTTCTCTCCCTAAGTGCTCTTGTAAGACTTCCACTGCTGGGTTTAATAGCAGTGATGAGAGTGGGCATTCCTGCCTTGAACTAGATTTTAGGGGGAAAGCCTTCAGTTTGTCACCATTGAGCATGATGCATGATATCACCTGTGGGTTTGACCAGGTGGCCTTTGCATGTTGTGGCATCTTTCTTCCGACACTACTTTATTGTGATTTTTGAACGTAAGTGTATGTTGGATCTTGTACAACACTTTCTCTGCATCCACTGCTATGCTAATGTGATTTTTATCTTTCCTTTTGTTGTTGTGGTGAATCACATGAATTGATTTATGTATTTTGAACCATCTTGAATCCCTGGAATAAATCCCACTTGGCCATGATGTATGATCCTTTTACTGTATTGTTGAATTTGGTTTGCTGAGATTTTGTTGAGGATTTTTGCATCTAAGTTCATCAGGGGTATTCATCTTTAGTTTTCTTTTCTTTTTATTTCTATTTTTTTTGTGATATCCTTTTCTGTTTTTGTTATCAGAGTAATGTTGGCCTCATAAAATATGTTTGGAAGCATTCCTTCTTGAATTTTTTAAAAGCATTTAAGAAGGAGAGCTATTAATTTGCTTTTGAAGGTTTGGTAGCACATGCTGGTGAAACCATCTGGTCTGAGATTTTGCTTTTTGAGAGACTTTTGTTTAATGTTTCAATTCCCTGCTTGTAGCTAGACCGTTCGAATTTTCTTTCTTCCTGGTTTAGCCTTGGGAGTATATGATTATAATAATTTGCCTATTCCTCAATTTATCTAATTTTTTGGCATAAAGATGTTCATAGTAGTGTGTTAGGAGCCTCTGTGTTTCTGTGAACTTCTCTTCTTTCATGTCTGATTCTATTTATTAGGTTTTCTCTCTTTTTTTCTTAATGAGCCTAGCTAGAGGTCAGTGTATTTTACCTTTTCAAAGGAGCAGCTTTTGGTTTCACTGATCTTTTGAATTGTCTTTTCAATTTCTATTTCATCTATTTCCACTCTACTTTTGATTATTTCCTTCATTTATAAAGTTCTTAGTGAAGAGTAATTATTGACACAAAGCATGCAAACTGAAAGAGTGAGATTTTTCCTTATCAAACAAGAGGAGACCCAAATTAAATGATGAGAGCGTATTAAATTGAATTCACATGCAGTGCACTCCTTGTGATTGGATCGTGACTTACAGGGAAAACCTTTTGATGGAGCTCCTAGTTAACAAGATAACCAAGTCAGAGCTATAAGTTATTTGAAATATTTTTCCAATTTTTTAAAGAAATAACTCTGAATCGAAGCTAAAACATGACACTATTTGAGTACAAGAGACTTTCCCTTTTAGCAGAATGGACAGCTCACAAGCTTATCACTGTGGTCCGCTCACGTATTAGTACGTGTTTTTGTCACCAGTATCAGGTGGCCGCTCACGTATTCATACGTGTTCATCTAGTCTCTGGTTTTTCATGCCACGGTGGATTGATTTGGAACTATTAGGAGCGATTTCTTTGATTGTCCTCAGTCTAGAAGCTTTACACATTGTTTTGGTGAAAGTGGAAGGTGTTTTATGAGAGAAATTACAGGTTTTTTAATATCCAGTCATTCAGGAGTTGTGTGTGTTTTATTGGATGCTTCTACCATTTATGTGGTGGCACAGACAATGGCCGGCCCCAAGGGCTGGTAAATTGAAAGGGCACCGACGCACAGAGTGTTAAGTCACATCTAGAAGAACTTTCTTCGTCCCCATCACAGCTCCCTTCCTTCTTCCACACGTATGGCACAGGCCAGGAGCCATGAGGCTGGTGAACCATGGGGTTCTGCGAGCTCGGCACCTGTGGGGAAAGTAGAATAAACATGAGCCCTGCCTTCAGGTGCATTTTCTAGTACCTCGACGGCCAGCGCGGGGTTCTCAGGGGTGGACGCGGTGGGTGGTGAGGAAATGAAAGGAGGGGGCATTTGCTCCTGTCTCCCTCTGAGATGCGGGAAGCTCTCGAAGGGCGTTGTTCTAGGAAGCCAAGCAGAGGTCAGCGTTGGGCGCCCGGGCGCGCGGCCTGCCTGCAACAAGCCGTGCCTGAGAAGGCGGCGGCGGAGCTGTGCAGGCGGCAGCTGCTTAGGCTTGAAAGCACGTGTGGGGAGCACCCAGAGGGACCCCGAAAGCACGTGTGGGGAGCAACCAGAGGGACCCCGGGAGAGCCAGGGGGCTCCACGGCATGGGCGCGCGCGCAGAGACCTGGCGTGTTTGCAGGTAGGTCCTGCTGCAGGAGGTGACGGGAGACGGAGGCGGGCATTGGAGGCCCCAACACGACCTCCGACTCTCCGTGCAGACTCGCGAGCCCTGCAGAGCCGCGCTGTCGGTGCTGTGGGCGACGGGCCGGGACGCGCAGGGAGGCCGGGCGGGAGCTCACGCGCTCGCCGTGCTCCAAGGCTGCAAACGCGTCTGAGGAGCAGCCTCCGCCTGCAGGCTCCGCGGAGCACGCGCCCGCCGCTAGCCCGCTGCGCGCCCACCTGGCACCTCCTGCTCGCGCGCGCCGCGGCCCGGGGCTCAGGGTGTTGGCAAATAAATAGTCTCGGGAATCCGCGAGCAGCGCGGCCCCGACGGGACTCCCCTGCCCCTGAGTCGCGTCTCCTTCCTCATTCGGGGTCTCCGGAGGCAGCTGGACCTTGCCGGCCACTGGCAGCGTGGGGGCCGCCAGCCGTCGGCTGCTTTTGAGGGGCGCTGGCCCCGCCCAGCCTCGCCCCCAGAGCCGGTGCCGTCCCCTCCGCCGGGCGCGCGTGGCCAGCAGCAGAGCCGGGCCCGGGAGGGGAGCCCCAGCGCCCCAGCGCCCCAACCTCCGGCCTCGGGACGGTCTCCTGTTCCGAGCTCGCTCACGCGCTGACTGGAGACGGCTCGGGTAGTTTCTCCGGGGATTGGCCACTCCGCCTTCCTGCGCCAGGGCTGCCCTGGCAGCTCCCCGGCCTCCGCCCTGGGGTCTCGAGCCCCGAGGCAGCTGTTCCCGCCCCACTGTCCGCGCGGAGCTCTGCGGGGCGGGCCGGTTCCTCCCGCGTCAAGTGTTCGCGTTTTATGAGCTGTTTGTGCGATTGAAAGGAAAGCGGAGAGGAGGCTCAGCTTTGTGCAGACACCTGTGAGATAACTGAATTTTAATTCCAACAGCGAGACGAAACAAGGAAAATGCTCATTTGAAGATTCCCGTATGAGCACGTGTTCTCCGGGTTAGTGTAAATCTCGGCATCGTGGAGAAGCTCCAGGGTCTCAGTGCGTGGGAGACCCCAGCCTGGCGCAGCCTCGGGGGTGGGTCAGGGGTCCAGCCCGCTTGGACTGGTCAGGGGGCTGGAACCGTGGGTGCCAAGTGGGGGCGGGGGCAGATTTTAGCAAAACAGAGGAATTTTCTAAAGCCAAGCCGAGGACAGAGCCGTGCGGGCCAGCGAGACGCGGGTGTTGACGTAGTCAGTCCGGGCAAAGCGGGCCAAGCCCTTGGGCCCATTTCAGGCAAAGAGGAGCGGGTGGTTTCTTGTCCCCAGACAGCCAGGCCCAGGCGCTTGTGTTTGCCAGCAGGCCGGCCCTGGGCTCCTCTCTCAGCCTGCCAGCCCGTCTTCAGCCCCCGGCCCAGGCAGGCTTACTTTGCTCTCATGTGGCCTCAGCACAAACCCGAGGCTCCTGGGCATCTCGGATGACCTGCCTGCCCCCCCACACCTGCCTCCCTCCTTCACCCCTGCCCCCTCACACCTGCCCTCCTCCTCACTGGCTTCTCTGAACAGCAGGGCCCGCCCTGAGCTGCTGTCCAGCCTGTGGCTCCGGCCTCGCCCCTCCAGGCTGTAGCGTGTGGGTCCTGCTAGCAGAACCTCGGGGCGCCCGGCCCGGCCCGCACGGTTGGCTTTGTTCCACACGCTCGTCTCTCGTCAGACGGTGTGGCCGACTCCATTCTCCTCGCGCTCCGTCCTCTGTCGTGTCCGTCCCTGGGAACCGCTGAGACTCTGCCCTGCGACTTTTCGCTCCGTCCACTCGTCAGCCAGCTAAGGACAGCTCGGGCTTCCTGGGGCGGGGGCTCACATCTGCATTGGGGGTGCTGGGTTTCGAGTTCTCAGACCAGACCAGACCAGGGCCCAAGTGCTGACCTGGAACGTGGGTCCCGCCCTGCCCTGCCCCCCCGCCCTCCCGCGTGTCCAGCTCTGGGGCCTGTGCCGGCTCAGCCTGTGGCACGTGGGGTTCTCCACAGATCTCAACCTTGGGGCGGTTTCACGCCACCAGCTCCGCGGAGTCCACGGCCACGTGCCCTGTGTCCCCACACTGGTGAGCACTGGTGAGCGCGTCCCCTGGGCCCAGCCTGAGCCTCGTGGCTGCATCGCCTGGTGTGGTCACAGACATGGGCTGGCCCGGCATGGGTCGAGCCCAGCTCGCCGCCCCGTCCACGTAGCCATGGCCCGTAGAGTCCGGCGCTGGGCACCTGCGATGCCATCATGGTGCTTCTCCCCGTGGGCACTGGCTGGGGCAGGAGGGCAGGTGCTCGCTGGTTAAGGAGGGGACAGCGGGGCTTGGGGGCTGTGCCGGGGGGCGGGTGTCCAGGACTGCTGACCCCCTGGAGCCCTGGCGCTCCTTTCCGTGGTGCCAGCCTTGGCTCGTCTCTGCCAGGCCCCGCTTGAGTCACCGGGTCTCGCCTGCTGGGCCCGGCCCAACGCCCTGCCCACCGCGTGGCCGTCCATCCCGTGTGGGACGCGGCGGCCACTCACGGCCGGGCAGGGTCCCCCTGCTCACACCAGCTGCCCGGGGCTTATGGCAGCAGCAACCCCAAGTGCACATTAAAGGGATGGACATTCGCGTGGACAAGGATGCTGGGCCCGGGGCACCCCACCGGGTTCCAGGTAGACAAGGAGCTAGAGCGGCCCGAGGCGCGTCGGCGAGGGGGCGCTGGCCGTGACGTCCTTGGAGAGGACGCGTGCGTGCTACGTGCCAGAGAACCGCGGGGTGGGCCTTGCGGTGTCCAGGGCGGGGAGACGCCGGGCAGACAGGAAGGGGCGTCGTCCTCGGGAGCTTGGCTGGGCTTCTCCCAGGGCAAGGGGAGCTCGCTGACAAGCCTGCTCCTCGGTGAGACCCCCCACATTCCTCCAGGGACGGGGCAGCAGCGATGCCTCCTCTACTGGGGCTCGGCCTCGGGGCCCCGCTCACAGCACCCGCCTTCCTTAAGTGAGGGCGCAGACCCGAGGCCCCCAGAAGATGCCTTGGG
Source organism: Scalopus aquaticus (assembly GCA_004024925.1). NCBI lineage: Eukaryota > Metazoa > Chordata > Mammalia > Eulipotyphla > Talpidae > Scalopus > Scalopus aquaticus. Next base: position 163,702 of record PVIJ01001332.1, read on the forward strand.
GGAGACCCGCGCTGGGCATTGAGGAGCGCCCTCCGACCCCGTGGGAGCCCGGCCTGCGGAAACTGCACTGCTGAGCGCGCGTGCCCGCAGCGGGGGCATCGTGAGTGCAGGGCAGGCCAGAGATTGACGGGACCGTCGCCTGCGGGGCTTCTGGCCCCAGCGGGGACCTCCGCCGGGTCTCTCCCCGCCCACAGCCGGTCCACACAGGCAGGACGGAGGGACGCGGGCGCGGCGGCCCAGCCGGCCCTGCTGATGAGCTGACCAGCGCCCCTCCTAGCGGCGCCTGGGTTTTCGCAGGAAGCACATTCTTCAGATAAAATAATCTCTATTTTGCGGGCAGAATTTCAGGCCCCACCGGCTGGCAGGAAGAAAACATGCTAATTTCTTGCTTCACCAACACGAGAGCCATTGTTTTGTGGTTGTGGGGTGCAGGGAGACAGCTGCTTGCTGGCTCTGCGGGACTGTGAGGAAGGATTTTCCACTTGGGTGGGTCTGTGGGGGGCGAGGCCCAGGCTGCTGGAGCCTCAGACTCGCCGTTAAGCTCTGAGTTTAAAAACGGTCGTGCAAATTACACGTCTTTAAGTTTCAAGGAATATGATGGAAGGGAATTGCGTCTTTAACTCAGTACCTCTTTTAAGTTAAACTTACAGGGCCACGGGTGCCCGTTTATCAGAATCAATCATTAGAAAGGGTATTATTCTAAGTAGCAATTAAGACTTAAATGTCATCATTTGATTTCTCCCTGGAAAGCATTTGTTTGTCATCCTCTGACTGAGCCGTTAAATTGGCCACATCTGGAGATAAACCAAAGAAAATGCTCCATCAAACCTCATTTTCAGAAGGCACATCTGCTTCTTGAGGGAAAAAAAGACAACCAAAGAGGAATCAAAGCGCCTCGTGGCTGTGTGGGGGCGGCGATAAGCCGGTTTCCATGGAGAGCAGGGTTCATCTGCATCCCACTTCCCGGGCGCCCCAATAGAATAGCGACGCTGACTGACAGGCAGACCTGGGGGAGAAACAGCATCTCGGGCCAGAGCTCCCGCGGGATTCGGGGCCCATGCCCCCTCTGGGCCCCCGCCCCTCCGAGCCTTCCCTCACGGCCCGGCGAGCCGGCGCACCTGCCCGGGGCTGCGAGGAGGCCCCGCGGCCCAGCGGGTTCTGGCCCTTCCCGTGCTGGGCGCTGGCAGAGGACGCGGTGTGGGCTGCGTGTGCGCACGGGAAACAGGCTCGTGGCGCTTCGGGCCGCGCCTTCCAGCAGGACGGGGGCGGGGGGAGGCCCTGCCGCCTGGGCTGTCCGGGCTGTCCAGCCTACCGCGGGCGCTGGCGCCGGCCTCGGCAGAGATGCCCGCACTTCTCCCTTGCTGGGCTGGGCTCCCTGAAGCCAAGTTTTATAAACTCAAAGAAAAACCGTCTTTAAAGGGGTGAAAGTCGGCGCCATCATCTAGGTTTTTTGGTTGCGGGTGATGGAGCTGCCCCGAGGCTTCCTGCGGGGCCCCTTGGTGCTGCTCTGCGAGACGCGGGTGCGGCTGGAGAGGCCTCCTCTCATCACCGGCCGGCTGCCCGCCCCACCCTCTCCGGGCTCATCCGGGGAGCTGAGACTGCAGCCCGGGTGGCCTGGCGGGCGGCAGGCTCTGCAGGAGGAGGGGCCTGTCCTGTATCGGTGACATCAGTGACTCACCGGCCATGTCCTCTGTGCTGGGCAGCGAGAAGGTGGCGAGGCCCCGAGCCGGGAGAGCCGGAGGCCGAGCCAGCCCAGCGCAGGCCGGCTGGCGGGACCGTGGGGCTGGCCGGAAGGCCAGGGCGGGGCACGGTGTCTGCGAAACCTCGGAGGGCAGCTCCATTTCGCCTGCCCCTGCCAGGTCCGCTGACACCGAGGCCACACCCATCCCTGAAAGTTTGCGTGGAAAGGGGTCCCTTAAGTGTCCCGAGACTCGGTCTCCCAAAGGCTCTCTGCCCCTCTGGAGTCTCCACTTGTGTCACAAGGCTGAACATAGATCTGAGTAGTTGTGAATATACGTTGTAAACTCTGGGTTGACCAGTGAAAAGTTTTAAAGAAATCAAAGGGAGAAACTGCATAGCTGATAGGCTAAGAACGGAGAGGAAACACAATCCCATAAATATCAACACCACACGCAGCAGGGCCGCAGGCACCGCCAGCACTCGGGGGGCGGGCCAGCCCTGAGGGCAGCTGGCCCGGGCGGGCAGCGCGTCCATGCCCGTACCCTTCTCGCTCGGGTCCTCCAGCCAGAGGGGCGCGAGCCAGCTCGCCAGGTGGTTCCGTCAGCCGTCCGGAGACGCCGTCGTGTCCAGGGGCCACGTCTTCCCGTCCGCGCCCAGCTGGGCACGAGCCAGCCCTCACTCACCACCACGAGCACAGCGGCCGGACAGCGGCTGCCCTTCGGCGCCTCGGGGTGCCGTGGGGATCCGCTTTTGTCGTGTTCTGAGACACCTCGGTGATCTCCACGGGGGCTGGACCCGCTGCCCCCCACCCAGGGGGACAAGGACCCCATCCCCTGCTTCTGGGGGTGCGGTGTGGCCACATGCACTGCGAAGCGGCCCCCCGTGTTCTGAATCACAGGCGGCTCGAAGCCAGCGTTGCCGTGACCGCAGACCGTGGACGAACAGCATCGTCGGCGGTCGCAAAACAAACCAACACAGGGCTCTGCGCTGCCGACACCGTAAATCGCGTCCATGAGGCTGATTGGGCGTCGTGGGCGAAACCAGCCTGGGTCAGCAGACCTGCCGCCAGCCTGCAACCCACCCGCGTTTGTCAGTCATCTGGACTGACTTCATACAAATAAACAGCAGTTAATTCTCTTAAAAAATCATTTTCTAGATTTAGTGAGTGATTTAAAATCATCTTATTTTTATCTCACCGGTGACTCACTTTTCAGTTGACAAGTGACCGTTTTCCTATTGCAGAAGCAGTATATGTTCACAGTGGACATTTTTAAATTTATTTTTAACTGGGGTACTGCCAGAGTGCCCCCATCAGGGATCACCTCCCTTGTTTGTTTGTTTTTTATTGCCTCTGCTTTTGGTGGCTTGTTCAGGAAATCATCGCCTAGCCCATGTCAAAGATCTGTTTTCATTTGTTTTCTTCTAGGACTTCAGCCGTTACACGGCTCACACTTAACTGCGTCATTCGTGTGGGTTAATTCGTGCGTGCGGTTGAGGGAAGAGTCCAGCTTCATTCTTTTGCGTGCAGCTGTGCAGATTTCTCAACAGTTAGCAAGAGACCGATGCTCTGCCCCCTACGTGTCAAAGACCCCTGTTTAGTCGTCTGTTCTTGCGGCTTCCACTCTCTGAGTCACTCTGACTTTGTAATGTGGCTTGAGGTCAGGTGCTTTGGTGCTTCTGGCTCTGTTCATTCTCAGGTTGCTTTGGCTGTTCCAGGTCTTGGTGGTTCCAAAAATGTTTTCATTAGTGTTTTCTTTTCTTGAAAAAATGTCATTGGAATTTTGATGAGGATTGCATTGAACCTGTGTGTTCCTTTGGGTGGCATGCACATTTAAAAAATTTTAGTTCTTAGAATCCAGGAATAGGAGCTATGTTTCCATTTATTCGCGTCTCCTCCATCATTTCCATCATTGTTCTGCAGTTTTGGGTGTACTGGACTTTCACCTCCTGAATTTATTCCTAGGCATTTTATTCTTCTCGATACTACTGAAAATGACATTGTTTTCTTAATTTCTTTTTCAGATAATTTGTTGAAAGTGTATAGGGAAGCAACTGATGTGTGAGGGTTCGCTTTGTGCCTTAGAACTTTGCAGAATTTCCTCGCCCGGGCAGCAGGTGGTCAGGGGGGCTTGGCGGCCGCTCCGTCCCGGAGTGCGTCATCTTGAACAGCGGCGGTGTCTCTGCTTCCTTCCCAGGGAGAACACCTGGTGTCTCGCCTAGCCGCTCTGCCGGGACGCGTGCTGGGCGGGGTGAGGAGGTAGGAGTGGGTGCCCTGGCAGCGTCTGGCCCTGAGGAAAGGCTCTGCCTTAGCCACTGAGTGGGCCAGCTGTGCTGGTCGTGTGTGGCCTCTCGAGAGTCGCCGTTAACCTGAAAGGAGGCGTTTCATTGAGTTTCTTTCTGCATCTGTTGAAACGATCGTGGAATGTCTGTCTCCCTTCCCTTCGGCGGGGCGTATCAGGCGCCCCTCTGCATGTGATCTGTGCTGGCTCTGGATACACCTGCGGCTGTGGCGTACGAGCTCCAGGTACACGCTGAATGTGCTCTGCTGGTATTTTGTTGAGGATGTTTGCACGCATGTTTGCACACATGTTTGCACGGCCTCTGGTACTGGCCTGAAAACCGGTTTGAGTGTCTTTCTCTGCCTTCGATACCAGGGGCCCTCGCCTCAGACAGAGTTTGGGAATGTTAACGCCTCTCCATTTTTTGGTGCAGGTTGAGGAAAATTGGTTTTATTTTTTAAATGTCTGGTAGAATCTACCAGCGAAACCACCTGGCGCAGGGGCCGTGCGCGCCGAGCGACTCTGCGTGGGTCACTGGCGTTCCCGCTTCTCGGGACTCGTCTAGGTAGGGGACCAGCGTCTGGTTTACCCACCTTACCCAGTTTGGGGGCCTGTTGTTTCTCTCTGCTGTTCTGGGGCGTCAGCTGCGAGGTTCCTTCCCGCTGTTTATGGAGTGCGCATTCTTCCTTTCCAGTTAATCTGACTAAAGATTGGTTGATTTTAAAAGAGCCCGTTCTTTTTCGGTTGTCAAGAATGACCCCGAGAGGCCATAGCGGCGTGAATGACGGGGAGCTTTGTCCCCGGACTGCTCGGGAAATGCCCTCACGGCCCCGAGAGGTGGACACCAACAGCCCCGGGCCGAGGGCCGGGCACAGGGCAGGGCTGGGCAGAGGGCGCCGGGCCCGCTGAGCCGGCTGTTCCAGAAGCCGCTGCTCCGGACGCCAGGCCCCTAGGACGGATCAGCCACATGGACAACCCATCTCCTTTTAACTCTAAGCTGCTTAGAATTGGGTTTTCTGTCAGTTGCAATCAAAATACTCCTGAGAGACTCATGGCATCGACTAAGGGGTGGGGGAATTTGAGCCAAATCTTAGAGCTTGCCAGGTCTGTATGGAGAAAGCATCCCCCGGCACAGGGAGGAGTGGGCCCCGCACCTGGAGACCTGGAGCAGCCGTGGGCCGGGGGCTGAGGGCTGAGGGCTGGGAGCGGAGGCCGAGAAGGACCCCTGGCTTCTGCGCACTGGGCCACCCCCGCCGTGCCGCCGTCCGGGGACTCAGCCAGGGTCCGCTCAGTGTGTGAGCTTGAGTCCGTGACAGGTGAAGCTGCCGGGCCCATGGCCCAGGCGGTGCAAGCGCATCCTCACTCCGTGAGGTGGTACAGGCATGTCCGTGAGCCGATTTCTCACCTGCTTGCTTTAGTTATGCATCGAGAACTGGGGTGCAGGCCAGAGGTGTGGGGGGTGAGAGGATTCACCAGAGACAGTGGGGAACAGAACAGGCAGATCTACTGAAGTCCACTGCTGAGGGGAGCAGCGGAAGGCAGGAGAGGTCTGCTGCGCCCTGCGGGGAGCTCCCCAGCCGGGATAGGACTCAGGCCCAGCAGCGACAGCCTGAGACTGACCCCCAGGCCGCAGGGAGACCCACCTGCTTTATTCTCTTACCAGCCCGCCAGGCTGCTGACTCTGAGTGGCCGCCTGAGTGTGCCTTCCCACAGGATGGCATCGAGCGACCAGCGTCGTCTGGGTTCTCGCAAGTATCCAGTGGGTTCACCCTTTTTTTTTTTTTTTGGCAATTTTTGCCATTTTCAAATGCGTGTAGTGACATTTCATGGGGTTTTAATTAGCATTTCCCGAAAGGCTAATGATATTCAGCCCTCTCCGCGCTGATCATCCGCTTATCTTGGGGGAATCTGTTCTTACCTGGTGCCCGTTTTCTGATTCATTTGTTTGATATTTAGTGTTACATTCCCCGAGTTTTTTATATATGTTTCACAGGCACTGGTCACTCAGCAGAGGTGTCCTGTGCTGGCCCCGCGCTGAGCCCCAGCTCTCGCTGGGCACCTGGGATGCGGCCCGTGGTCCTTCCCTCCTGGGCCGTGTTTGAGTCGCGTCTCAAACCCCCGCCGAGCGCCGCGCCTGCTGTTCTCTTGCTGTTTTCTAGACGAGTGTCGCTGTCCGCTGTCCAGCCTGTGGCCTCTTGGAGGTGACTCTTCCCGCGGTGGTGCTTCAGCCCGCGGTCTCCCCCCGCCGTGGCTGCGGCCCCTTGGCCCTGCGCCCGGCCCGGCAACTTGCTCTCGGGCAGCCGTCTCCCGGCCTCTCCCCGCCGGGCAGGCCCCTGGGACTGTCCTGCAGATACGGGCAGTTTCGCGTCTTCCTTCCTGACATACACGCACCAGGTTTCTTCTCCTGGCCTGTTACAAGGGGTAGAAATTTCAGCCCTGTGTCGAACTGGGGTCGTGAGCGCAAACACCCCCTCCCCCGGTTTGGGTCGGGGGACAGTCGGCTGCCGGGGTTTGCTGTGGATGCTTCTCGAGGTGAGGCGCACCCCCGCCCTGTTCGACACCTCACAGTTTTAGCATCGTGAGGGACATCAGTCTTCCCAGCTGCTGGTTCTCTGGCGTCTGTGTGATGACGCATCTTCCTCTGGCGTGAGGCGGTGGCGGCTCCCTCTGGCAGATTTTCATGCTGAATCCGCTGTGCATCCCTGAAACAAAAGCTCTACTGACCGTGGTGTATGATCCTCCCATATCGTTGAATTATTTTGCTGATGGTTTCTGAGGGGGTTTTGGGCCGTATTCATAACAGACACCGGTCTACAGTTTTCTTACTCCGTCTTTGATTTGATGTCAGAGAGAGTCCAGCCTTGGAAAGGCATTCAGAAGGACTTCCTCTTCTGTATTTCAGAAGGAACTGTGAAGAATTTTTCAATGAATTTAAATTTATGCATTTTCAAAGAATTTAAAACTTCAGGAGTTTTAAAATTCCGAATTCAACTCCCTTCATGGTGATAGGGCTAGTCGCACTTCCTGCCACCAGTGTGTGCTGTGTAACCTAGAGAAGACGGCCCGGCCTCCTGTGGAGGGTCCTCCCTCCCTTTTATGTCCACCTTAGTCCTGCGGGGGCACCAGCGACAGCCCACGTGGCATGACCGATGTAGGTTTGATCTTCTCTCCTCTTGTGCGTGATGTCTTGCTAGAGGATTGTCACTTTCCAAGAACCAAGTCTTTATTGAAGTGTTTTTTCTCTAGTCGTTTTCTCTATTTCTGCCATTACATTCAGTGTTTCCATCCCTCCACTCATTCTGGTTCCCGCCCCTGGTCTAGGTTATTGGCAGGGGCACGCTAATTATTGAGAGACAGTTTTTGTCTTTTCATGTTTACATTTAGTACTAATCATTTTCCTCACCACACGGCTTTGGCTGCATCATATGGATTTTGATTTGTTGTGTCTCTGTATTTGTTATCTGTCGTTTACATAAGACCTTATTTTCTGGAGCACTTTAAGATTTGCAGCCAACTCAGCGACGTGGTGGCTTCCCACGTCCCCACTGCACGCATCGCACCTCCCCGGTACTAACATGCCCCACCATGGCAGTGCCAGTGTTACAGCTGATGAACTTCACAGTCCCCCCAGGCCTGTGGCGTGCGCCACGGTCGCCCTGAGCTACAGACTTGACAACGCTTAGTCCACTGTGGGAGACGGGGTGGGGGGACTGGCATCACGCCTGCTCTGTCTTCCTGGAAGCAGAGGGCTGCTGTCCAGCTCTTGGTGCTAGACGTGCTTCCTAGAAGAAGGCCTGAGGTCAGCTTGGTTTGTGTATATCGTCTTCATGTGTTTGTAAAGCCCAAGGACACAAAGAAATGAATCAAGGACCAGAGAAAAAGAGGATGCGGGGTTTTCAGTGGCTGGCACGCCACGCGGCTCAGCTCTGACAGAGCAGGTTCTGGTCAGCCCCAGGGGGCCGCAGTGAGGCGCTGCGGCAGTGTAGGTTTCTTTGAGGGAAGTGGGAAGCCTGGAGTCTGAGGCTCAGGCCCAAGCAGGTCAAGGGCGCGTCCCAGATTGCGCCTTGTGGCATCCTCACCTGAGCCGATGAGCTGGGGACAGGTGAGACTTCCGGGCTGGAGGTGGGGGCAGCGCAGCGGGCACTGGCTGTTGACACACTGTGGCATCTGGGGCAGAGATGTACGTGGTCAAAGCTGGGCTGACCCAGGCTTTTAAATACCTGACAGAAAAGCACTGACAGTTACTCGCCCAAGGCTGGTAGTGCCGTCCTGCTCCTCTCCATGTATACCTGCGATCGCCACAATTTATTTCATAATGATGAATTATGCAATTAGGCTTCCATCACTATAGATATAAACACCACAGAGAAGCTGATTACAGCTTCGTGTTCCCTTGGTGCATTTGCAGAATCAATTATGCAGCATCTTCAGTATGACAAACTGCTGGGAGATGGCACAGGATTTTTTTTTTCATCCTCGTTTTGGTATTGTAATTCGACAAGTAATTATCACTCCAGGCAAGACTCGCTGTCGTGGAGACAAACCGTGTGGGACGAGGCCAGAGTGAGAAGCCTTTCCCAGGCGTGCCCTCCCCTGCCCTCTCCTTGTCTTCTCAGCTGCCTGCTGACTTGGAGCAAACGTGTGAGACCATTTTGTTTTGGAGAATAATTTCTCAGGTGAAGTCAGATAACTGAGGACTGAGATACTCCTTCTAAAGCTTCAACATTTTCATAACCACCTCTTTTTTGCAATGCCCCATTTTAAAGTGAATTTTCATTAGACCCCCCCAAATGCAGAAAGAGGCAGGCGAGAGGCGAGCTGAGTCTGGAGAGGCGAGCTGGGAAGTAAGCAAGGACTCAAGCCAGGTCGAGATTTCGCAAGGTGTGTCTCGGACTCACCCCCACAGAAGAGGTGGCACAGGCAGGGAGCCATCCGGCTCGCCTCTCCTGCCTCAGCCTCACAGCCTCTCGCCTGCCTCTTCTGCGATTTGGGGGTCAAATGAAAATTCACTTTAAAATGGGGCATTGCAAAAGTGAGGTGGTTATAAAAATATTGAAGCTTTAGAATGGAGAATTAGCAAGTTGGGGAGGGACGCGGGGTCTGCCAGCTTTGCTCTGCTGCCCTTTCCGGTCTCTGTGTGCCATCCCGCTGGTGCCCATGCTGATGCCCGCGCTGTAGTAGCCCACCAGCCACAGAGGCCAGGAGGCACCCAGGCCACCTCTGTCCAGGGGCGTCTCCAGGGCGAGCACCGCGGCTGCAGAAGGCGGGGTGCTCTCACCTGCCGTGGGACTCGTGTCCCTGGTGGGGAGGGGCGGGCCACGCCCGTAGGGCTTGAGCAGCGAGGTGTGCGGGGAGCACAGCGCGGAAGTGATGTGCGTGTCTGCAGCTGGGACAGGCAGCTATCTGGGGGCACAGCCTGGGTGCTGGCCCCTCGCGGGGAGCTTGGGAGGCCCCTCGGCCACCACGGACAGCTCTGGGGCTGGACCCTGTGCTGGCCTGTCGCTCTGCTTGGTCTCTGCCTGCACCTGAGTGACCGCACGAGGTGCTTGTCTTTCTCTCCTGACTCGCCCGCAGCGAGCAGACAGCCCCGGGGCTCCGAGGCGGCCCTTGGGGAAGCGGGGTCCCAGGCAGCTGGGCCTTCCTCGGTCAGCGCCGGACAGCCCCTCGAAGCAGCTGCCTCCACAGCTGACACAGAAGACTTGGTCCCGTCTGTCTCCACCTGCAAGCCTGACCGGGGAGGTGACAGGACACAGAGCTCAGGGACGGCCTGGGGAGCTGCCCCCCGACTCCTTAGGAAAGCGACGCTGAAGCAGGGACGGCCTTCGGGGGGGCAGGCTGGGCCAGGCTCCCGGCGAGCAGCCAACTCGGCCCTGGGCGCCCCGGCTCCTGGTGACAGACGGGCTCCTGGTGCTTTGGCGGATGTTGGCGGATCAGAGCAGGCCGCAGCTGCCAAGACCCTGTGAACAAATCTCGAAGGAGTCAGACGTCTACGGCGTCGTGATTGAAGACCCGGGGGGCAGCGACTCGGACGCAGCCTGATAAACTCCTCCCACGGCGAGAACGAGCCCCCCCCTTCAGCGCGGGTGATGGGGGGCCGAGTCGCGGAGGGGCTCAGGGAGGAGGGACCATGTGTCATAAATCATCTCGGGAAGTGAATGTACGAGTCTGGATGTGAAATGACACCCCGAGAACTTCCCGGGAACCAAGAGTGACATTTAAGCGTCGAGAACACAGCAGAGCGCGGCTGACTCAGAGCTCGGGCTCACGTCAGGGGCAGACGCTCGGGGCTGCTTCTGGCAGAGGACACATGGCAGGAACGAATGACACGTCTGTCACCGCCGCCTTCCTCCCGGGGTCACCCTGCTCGCGCCCCTGCAGCCCTGCTGGGGGCCCTCTGGGGTCCTCGGTGGCCCCGCTCGCCCCACAGACATGGCCTGGGTGGGACTGAGACCGTGCGGCTCCCGTTCCTCCCGTCAGCGCCGCTGCCCTCCGCCCCGGCCCCTCCCTCCAGCCCTTGGCGCACACAGGCCTCATGTCCTCCGAAGCTCAGGGCCGCACCGCCGGGCCGCAGAGGCCGGTGGCCATGCCTGAGGGGCAGCCTCACTCCCACCTGGGCTGTGCTGGCCCCGGCGGCCCCGCCGTCTCCAGCCGCCTGCAGGTTTCAAACCCGCTTGACTCTACCTGTCTGGAGACTCTTCATCCACATGGCCCTCGGAGGTGGCAAATGGGCCCAGCTCGAAGAGCAGGCTCTAACCCACCGCCACAGCGAGCAAGCCTGCTGCAGCCCCAGGGGACCCCGTGCCATCGGCAGTGAGCGCGGCCGGGGACGCACAAGGCCGAGTGCTGGCCTGTGTGCGCTGCCTGTCTCCACCCGGGGTGGAACCCACAATGTCTGGGAAGCCAGTCACTCTCCCCGTGCCCTCTCCTGATGAGGGAACCTATCTGGGATCTCTGTCTGCCCGTCTCTGTCCATCGTCTCAGCACCTGGGGCTGGGGCGGGGCGGCCAACACAAAGTGCTGCCTCCTTTCCTCTTTGCACAGTTGTTCTTGGGCTTTTGTTCTGCTGTTGCTGAAGCTGATGAAGTGGACCCCGGGATCTGCAGCTTCACTCTGTTCCTGGGTCAGTCTCTAACTGTGATCTTTGCGAGGGACAGTGCCTGCGGGCTCCTGCGTCACCATCTGGGCAACGGGGCTTGATGCTGTGTTTAACGGAGCCTCTTAGGGGGACGGGTGGGTTGTGCTTCTATTGTAAGTAGTTTTTTGACATACAGCCTGAGAAAAGTGGGGTGTGCGTCGCTCCCAGAAGCAGGGCTGAGTGATATAGGGTAGAGAGGAGATTTGCTGGTGTCCCAGCCTCGGCCATCATGCATGTCATGCTCCTGCTGGAGTGTCAAAAGCAGCATCTCTGGAGTCCTGCCAGAGACATTGAAATTTTCAGAATTTTACTAATCTAGTAATGTATTCAGAGTGTGACTGTCCAGGTTTCCCAACACTGTTTACTGAAGAGACTTTCTTCACTCCATTATAAACTCTTGGGTCGTTTTTCATAAGTTAGTTGTTGATACATATGTGGTTTTACTTCTGGGCCTTCAAGTCTGTTTATTTATCTGTGTGCCTGCTTATAGGCTAATACCATGCTGTTTGAATTACTATCACTTTGCCGTGTAGTTGAAGTTAAGGATGTTTTATCTTCTCAGGATATTTTTGTGCTATTTGGGATCTTCTGTAGTTCCAGTAAATTTAATTATTTTGTTGTATTTCTGTGAGGAATGCCATAGGGATTTTGATTGGTATGTCATTGAATCTGTTTACTACTTTAGCCTATTTATTCATTGCAATGATGTTATTCTTCCAATCCATGAACATGGAATATCTTTGCATCTCTTTGTGCCTTCTATTTCTTTCGGCAATGTCTTATAGTTTTCAGTATACACAATTTTCACATCTTCGATTAAAGCCACCCAATTCAGTCCTTCACCAAAAATTGACCCTTTTATCTGATTTACCCACCCATTTCCCTTCTGATAACCACTCGTTGGCCTTATAGTTTAAAAGTTTGTTTTTGTTTTATTTGGTTCATTGGGTTTCTCTGTACATCATACAGAGTGAGTGAAATCATGTGGTATTTGTCTTTTTACATCTGACTAATCAGATGGAGACTAATTACTAGTTAGAATACTCAGTAGGTCCATCCATATTTAAAATGGAGACTAATACTTATCATAATACTCTTTAGGTCCATCCATTTTAAATACACTCTTTGGTATGTTCTCAGATGGAGTGTTAAGTACCTTAAATATTATATAGCAACAAAGTCTCAGAGCAACCCTGTGTGACATAATAGTCACTCATGAACAGAAGTGAAACCCAAAGTTTGGAGATATTGATTGAATTATCTAAAATCAAACTACTGTTCAGGAATAAATCTATTACTCAAATCCAGTTTGTTGCCAGAGCCAAAACTCTTCTTATGAAGCTGTGCTACAGTTATTTTCACTGTACCTGGTCCCAAGCTGTGAGCATTATGAAGGCAGGAACTAACTATATTGCACTCAATTTATAAAGCTTATACTCACTCCAAGGAGCAGGTACTGAATAAATGTATATTAAATACATAAATGAGCTAATGAGTCCTATTGGTGAATGCACTTAATACGATTTTAATTGTATGAGGCGCTTTGGCAACCCTTTATGGGGAGACAGTGTGTCTCCTTAGATGATGATTTACAGGTGTCCCCACTGTAAAAGTAGAACATTCCTTTTTGGGATGACTTGGCAGGTTATTTTTGGGGACTGAGGATGCTTAAAAATTTTCCATATAAATTAGTGGTAAGCCATTACTCCCTGACCCTAAAAATTACCTAGCAAATCATAGCAAACAGGAATGTTCTATTCCAGGATGGCAGGGAATGTGCATTTCGTTTAAGCTTGGGAGACTGAGGCTGGGAGAACAGGGATCTCTTGATGTCTCACTACCGAGGCAGCCCCTGCGGCTGTTCCTCCCGAGGCTGAGCGGTAAGGAGCTGTTAACGTGTGTGAACCTGAGTGGCCAGGTGTCCATCCTCTGAGGGGACGGTCCCCTGTGGGCGGGCAGAGCAGGACAGCTCAGGTCCCGGAAGGCTGCTCGGGAGCTGTTGGGATCTCCCCTAAGGAGACCCAGGAGGGGCTTCCTAGTCCTGGGACGTGCTGTTGTATTTGGACGGAACCTGATGACAGACAGCACCGCCCGGTGGGCATGCTTCGGGCAGACCTCAGAAGGGGCAGCTCCCACGCTCTATTGCCAGCGGTCAGCAGTGGCCTGCAGTTCCACGCTGTGTCTGGCCAGAGTGGCGGCGCCGCCGGCACTTGTAGTCATTGCTGTTTTTGAGAAACTGTGCATCTGAGAGCAGAGGTCACTAAGCTTTTTGTCCATTGTGACTGTCCGACCTGGGGGCATTCGACGATGAGTAGGTCTGTTCACTGGATACTTTCCCCACTGACCTGTCCACCTAGTCACGCTGGACCCTGGGCGCCAGTTACCAGCAGGTCTGGGGACCTGTTTCTCTGCCATCTTCGTTCTCATTCCCGGGGGGTCTCGGGGTCACAGCCGGCGTCTTTATATTTCACCTCACGGTGCTGCTTTGTAAACAGCGTAATTTTTAGAATCGGGAGAAATAAGAATAGCTGAGTCTCGCACTGGCACAACCTCGGGAAGGCACATCACTCTGGCTCACGCTTTACCTGTCACCGTCAAATGGGGCAACACTAACCATGGGAACGGACAGATCAGGAGTAGGGAAAGGAAGAGTTCCTTGCTCCTGGAGGTGTCGCGTCCCAGTCAGCCTTCCTGCCGAGAGCAAGGACGACGGAAGAGGCATAAGACAATAAGGAACGGCCATTGGGCGGCGTTTGGGGCAACTGGGGCATGGAGGACTTGAGAGACTCGGGTTTCCGGTGCAGGGAAGCTTCTTTTTCCGGTGCTGGATGTTTCCCTTGGGGGAGGGGGCTGGACACAGGCAGGCTGGGAGCAGGATTCGGGGTGCAGCCACACAGACGCCCCGTCTTCCAGCCAAGAGCGTGGAAGAGTTAGGCCTCGGGAGGGCAGGACCAGAGCCAGGCACGTGCAGAACCAAGGGCCGGGGGCAGTGGCCTTTCCCGGTCCAGCCAGGGCTCGAGCCGCCCGTCTCAGCGCCCACCGCTGGGCCTGCAGAGCAGCGGCCGAGGCTGAGAGGGTCGCCGGGAGAGCTGGCATCGCAGCCCGCCACCAGCTTATGCCGAGACACGGGGCGGCTTCAGGCAGCGCAGGAGCGCTCTGCACGAAGTTTAGGGCGGGAACACACACAGGGCAGGGCGCACAGAAGCGTGGACGCCGGCTCGGGGAAGCCACGGCCACGGCCTCGCTCGAGCTTCACACCCGCTGACTCCCCTGAGGATGCCGTCTGGGGACCCCGGAGGGGGCCGCGGGGTGTGGGCCACGGGGTGTGGGGTGCGTTAAGGCACTTTAATTGTACAGAAAGTGGAGAAAAGCACTCATTTATGATAAATGCTAATAACCTAATAATATTAGCATTGGAGTGATTAAAATAATTTAAAGTGTCTATTAAGTGAAGAGTGAAAAGGAAAACGGGAAAAATAACGAAGAGTAAAGTAATACTTGGTTAATTTTAAAATGGAAAGAAAAGACAGGGAAAGAAATAGTGGGATTCAGTGGAAAGCAGAATTCTACACCGAAGCCCAGATACTGACGTGGCGTTACGCATCTCAGTGAACGAATTGTCCCACTTCAGAGATGATGCGTAAGGCTGGATTTTAAAGAATCACGTGCAGTTTATTGGAGGCACAGTCTAAACTGTCGGAACACAGGAAGATGACTGGAACAAGCGAAAGGAATGCACCACGCAGGCCCTCCCCGAGAGAACTGCCTTGTTAACTAACACCAAGCGACGTACAGCTTGGAGAAGGAATTACTGGAGATTAAGTGGACTATTTCACGATGAGAAGAGACTTAACCCACCACCACACCCAACAGTTTCAGACTTAAAGCAAGCGAAAGAACCCGACCTGGAGAAAAGAATCAGCCACGTCAGTGATCACTGTAAGGGGTTTTTAACATCTCTCAGTGCCTGATAGAACAAAGACATCAGTAATAATAGTGGAGATTTTTATCACACAATGAACAAAATCAATCACACAAACACAGATGCAACCAACGCTATCATTTTTTAAAAAAATCTACATGGAATATTTTCAATGTTGGCCATTTCACACTGAAACTACTATTGTAAACTTCTCCACAAAAGCCTCCCGTTTGGGTGGGGAGCACTCCCAGATAACAGGGCAGACTGGGAGGCTGTGCCCGCCCGTGCAGAACCAGGAAGAGAGAGAGGACAGTCTGCCCACTTGGCGAGGCCAGCACGACCTTGAAACCAGTGCAGGAAAAGAGCACTGTGGAAACAGAGTCACAGCTGGCCTGTTAATGACACCGCCATGAACATCTTAACACTGTGTGCCGGTGCACACAGTGTTTTAAATTTACCAGCCCTTGGGGCCAGCCATTTTCTGTGCCACTGCATGAATGGTAGAAGCATCCAATAAAACACACACAACTACTGGATATATTTTAATGAAATTTTAAATGCATAGAGATTAAAGCTTCTAGACTGAGTACGATCAAAGAAATAGCTCCTAATAGTTCCAAATAAATCCACCATGGCTTGAAAAACCGGAGACTAGATGAACACGTGTTAATATGTGAGCGGCCACCTGATACTGGTGACAAAAACACGTACTAATACATGAGCGGACCACAAAGTGTCAAATAAGCAGGTGCAGAAAAGGGGTCATCCGCCAAGCCAGCGCCTCTGAGGACATGCTGTGCTTGACCTTGGAAAGACAGTCAGTGTAAACCACAGCATTAAAGGAAGAGTAAGAAATACCATGTGACTGTCACAATAGCCACAGGGGACGACTGGGTGAAATCTAGGGGCTGTTCATTATTTGAATTTAAAGGACTCAAAGCAAAACTCCAGAGGGCATTTCCTGCCTGATTAAGAGTATCTGCAAACTTGCACAAAATTAGCCTACTTTGGGGTGAAAACTGAACTCTTCTCTCTTTTGAGCACCTCCTGGAGGTCCTAGGCAGGGTAATACGGTAAAACAGAAAACAGCAGAAGCAGGAACAGAGGAAATACAAGGATTCAGACGCCCAGACGTGTGCGCAGAATCCAGATGAATCTGCAGGTAAATTATGGAAGTAATAAATGGGGCGGTGACATTAGATAAAAGGCAGGTATAAAAATGTCAGCTTCTCAAAGAGGATGCAATTCACAATTGCCAAAAAAACCAAATGCCTGTGAGTAAAGTCAAGAATAGTCTCGAGCAGCCAGGGGCTCACCCAGCCCCGTGGAGGGGTGGGCACCGGGCAGCCTGTCCCCAGCTCCCGGCAGCTGTACCCACGCCGTGGGGCCCGTCCGTCCCCTTCGAGGGTCTGTCACGTCACTGCAACCTGAGGCCAAGTCAGTCGTCAAGTCAGTAAGCTGGTTGGCAGACGGGCCTGGAGGGGACATGGAGGGGCAAGGCAGCCGGAGGCATGGACCGTCCGGAAGGAATCTGGGCGGAGACTCAGAGCTCAACTGCTCGCTCGTCATGAGGTGCAGCCACCAGCCGGACATGTGGTCAGTGCAGGAACGCAGAGACCACTGGGACAGAGGAGAGGCCACAGCTCGTGTCACAGCACAGGCGGGACTGGCGGGCGTGGCTGCTGGGCAGTGCCCCGAAGGCGGGCGGGCCGTGCTGGCAGATCTGTGGGTGTGTCACCTGGCAGAGAGGAGCGAGGGCGCAGGTGAGTCCACCTGCAGGGACACATTCCCCAGGACCCCGGGCCCCTGGCTGCAGCGGTGCAGGAGGAGAAGTTCAAGTCGCCAGCAGGGGCAGGTCCAGGCTGAGGGCGGCGTCCAGCCAAGGAGTGGGGCTCGCTCAGCCTCCAGGCCGAGGAAGCGGGTGCTCCCAGATTCCAGGGGACCTGCCCGCAAGGGCTGGGTTTTAGTTGGTGTTGGGTCCTCACCGGGGAGTGTCCAGCAGTGCGCGCCGTCGGGCCTTCAAGCCAAATGATCATTTTCCTGAATATCCATGATTGGCAGTTTTTGTTTTTTAGAACTCCGTAATTACGTCATCCCGCGCTCTCCTAGCCTTGAGGGTGTCTGCTGAGAAAGCTGATGAGAGTCTGAGCCAGGTGCATTTGTACCTTAGTTATTTTCCTAGCAATTAAAATTTTTGTCTCTCTTTGTAGTTTAACAATGATATGTCCAGGTAAAGATCTTTTTCGCATTGAGAAATTTGGATTCTTTGAACTACTTGAACTTCCATGTTTAATTCTTTTATTAGGTTTGCAAAGTTCTCAGCCATTCTTTCTTTTAATGGCGTCTCTGCCCCCTCCGGTCTCTCTCCACCTCTGGAATTCTGTTTGCCTTATCTTGCTGCTTCTAATAGCATCTGGTATTTCTCAGTTTCTTTTGTTTCCTTAGATCTCATTTGTGTGTTCAATTTCCAAAATTCCCTCTTCTGTCAGCATAAGTCTATCTTTTAAGCTTTGTGTGTTTGTCCTCATTTCATTCCGCATCTTTTGTGTGTTTTTAAATGTCTTTATTCTCTTTAACGAAGCACTGTTTTTTGTTCCTGAATCTTTTCGAGGCTCCTGCGCCTGCCTTTCTGTGTCTGCCCTTCCCGGGCTGCTTGAAGATTTTTAAAAACTGTTGTTCTATCTAAAATGTGTCTGTCACTTCCTTGCAATCTTCGTCCTTTATATAGGGCTTTTATTCCCTTTCCTCTCCTCCATCTGTGTTCAGACGCTCCCCGTCTCCTAGGAATCTGTGTTGCCTTATTTCTTTCACCAGCTGGGGCGCTATGGATTTAATTTTGTTTGCTGATCTTCTCTGTTTAGCTTGGCAGCAGGTAAATGAGGGAAGAAATTCTGGGTCCACACTTGTTATCAGTCTAGCAGGGAGAGGTTGGCACCGCCTCTTCTTCCCTCCCTTGGCAGCGCAACCCTGATCACTGGCTCCAGAGCCCAAACTCCGGCGCCCACCTTGGCCGATGCCCCGTGGTGGTCCTCGAGGCCCCAGCGCGCAGTAGGTCTCGCTCCGATCTCCCAGTAGGCAGGCCGCCACCGCCCAGGCTGCTAGAGCCAGACTGTGAACAAGCCCACGGTCCCCAACGCCATATGCAAGCGGGTCTGCGCACCCCCCGCAGAGCCGGCCCCACACAGTCCCCGCGCCACAGCCTTTGCCAACGCCCGGCTTGTGTGGCTGCCGGTGTGGCCGCCCTGGCTGCAGCTCCCGCCCCCCCCCCGCAGCAGCCCCCACACTCAGGCGAGGTCACCCCGTCCCACTTCCCGTCGGCAGCAGAGGACTGTTGCGTGTCCGAGAGCAAGCGCGGCGCCTGCTGAGTTTCGGGGAGAGCGCCATCAGCCTCCGCTTCGGCTGTCCCCGGGAGGAGGTCACCATCCAGTCTCTTCAGCAGAATTTGCTTTAGCAAATATATTTTAATTTATTTCCAGAAAATGATTCAGGCACGTTCACAACTCAAGATGTTCTCTAGAGGACAGGCCAGGGAGGCCGTGCAGGGCACCAGCGGCGGGCCTGGCTTCCTGTGCGTGCGGGCGGGCGGGCGTCTCCTTCCTGCCTCTTCACACCTCCTCCGCCAAGCCCCATCCTCTGTCTCCTCAGTACCTCGGGGTTCCAGTTTCATGGGGGGTCCCCGGTCCGTGCTCACGGCTTTCTCTCGCTCCATTCTTGGCCTCCCCTCGCTCCACCGAGGAGCCTTTCAGCGCTGACGAGACGCGTTTGCAGCGAGCTCTGCTGCCTGCGCGGCGTGGGAGTAAAGTGAAGTCTCCCATGGTGCTGGGGGCGCAGTCCTGGTGGGGGTCCCACCGAGGGGCGTGTCTCGTACGTGTGCGTCTTCACCTCGAAGTCCGTCTCTCGGAGCCTCTCCGGAAGCTGTTCTAGACAGAGGCCGGGAGCGTGTGCGCCGGGCGGTCAGCCACAGGCCTGCGGCTGCCGGGCCGGACGTGACGCCGCGACCCTCCGGGGGCTGCAGGGAGAAAGGAGGCCCCTCCCGCCGCTGCTCCGTGGTCACCTCTGCTCTGGCCTCTCCCTGCCCGGGCACCTCCCGGCTCCTGCTCCCTCCGTAGACTTTGGCTCATCCTCCTTCCTCATGGACGCTGTGGCTTTTCTCTGGAGAGCTCGCCCTGCTCTCGGTCCTCTCCGTTCCACGGCCATCACGCTTGCAACGTCACAGAATGTAGGTGACAGTGTGCCTTCCTGCCAGCCCGCGGGATTCTCGGTCCCTGGGGCGGAGGCCGCACCCCCTTTCTCTAATGGCTCTCCAAACGTGGCGCGCTGCCGGCAGCAGTTCGCACGGCACCCTGTCGAAAGGGCAGATTTCCGCAGCAGAAGGTGGGGCTCGGGGAGACACCGACTGGGGCTTCCCAGGAGCTCGGGCCGTGCAGGGGAAGTGAAGGCCGGCAGGGGGACTGGCCCGGCCCAAGCAGAGTGGGGGAGGCTGAGGCTGCAAAAAGCAGGCGGGGCTGGACCGCGTGGTTAGGCCTCGGCCGCCTCCTGGCGTGCGTCAGGCCAGCCTCGCACCCCCGCAGAGGCAGGAGACAGACCCCTCCCTTGCTACGTGGCATTTCAGGGTGGTCCACGTCCTCAAGAAAGACATTTCTGGGTTGTTGGAGGAGCAGCGCATCTTGGGAGACCGAGGGCTGACAGTGGCAGCTTCCTGAAGTGAGTGCCCGACGCGGCCTTGAGCAGTGAATATTCTGAGAGCACCGAGTTTTCGGGTGGCTGCATTTTGGGCCCGGGGCCACTGCCCTCGGACCGGGGCTTTGAGCTGGGAGGCACAGGGCTGGTGTCCGCTCAGCGCCCAGTGTGGTGACAGGGACACGGGGCTGAGAATCACAGCTCGTTAACCATAGGAGCGCTAGGAGGAGCCTGCCTGGAGTTTGCCCCGGGGAGACTCTGTTCCTCTATAATCATTGGATGGCTGTTTTTACCGTATCTGTAAAAGAAAAAAAAAAAAAGCTCTGGAAATAAGCTAGTTCACAGTGGAGATAAAAAGAGCTCAAATTTCAATAACTGTATAAGACAAATAGTACTTATTCCGGATGGAGAAAGTTGTAGCAAGTCTCTCTGATTTTATCCTTTCTGAAGTAAAAAGGGAAAATAATTAATAAAAAGCTTCCTAGTGTTATAAGATCTAAGTGTCCTTCCCGTCCTGAGGCTCAACGTGATTCTAAGCACGGAAGAGACAGTGAGCTTTCTCTGGCAGTTTCTGCTGTAGGCTTGAAATTAAGGACCATATTTTTATTGCAATTTGACTATGAAATTTTACAAAGTCACCAGTCACTGAAAATAGAAAAGATGCAGAGACGGCGATCATTTTGTGTGGGTGAGGTGACCTCGATTAGAAAGTGCTGGGCAGCCTCTGAGGTGCTTTATGTTCTGACGGGAAGGGAACTGATAGGGAGACATGAGGAACCGTTGACTCAATCACTGTCTCTTCTGGAAGGATCTGTGAAGTCCCTTTATTAGCTGCAGCCTAAGGAACGTGGCCTTCTCAAAAATTCAGAATTCTGAGCACATCGTGTTGCTAATTACAAAAATAATGAATACATGCAGCTTCCTGTCTTCATAATTATTTTATGTTTTCTTCTTTTGCAAAACACAAGGCAGTTACCTGCTGAGCTGCAATCCTCGTTCACAGAGGAATCCAAATCGTCAGCTACCACTAGCTGGAATCAATAAATATTCCTAGGCTAATACTTGCAATTGAAGCATGCTGTAAAAATCACGGCAGACGTGTTGGAATTGGGGGAGGGAAGGATTTTTATTACCTTGCTCTCCATGGAGCGATTTGCATATGAAGACCCACTCTGCTGTGGAACAGTGGTGTGGAACTAGCTGTGGGATCTTGGGAATTCCTAAAACATGTATGTAAACACGGCTCATTTCTTTCTAAAGCGGTTCACTCACAGAGGACTGTCAGAGGCAAGCTGTGGCGTTTATGGAATTCAGTGTTACAAAAGAAAATAGTTACCAAGGATAACATAGAAGAAAACCTTAGGAGTTTAGAAGTAAGCTGTCCTGAGAAGCCTTTGGTGACGTTTAGTGACAATCTAGGTGTCCCCTCACCCCCCTTTGTTTTTAACTAAATGAAGTTTCCCCACATGGCAGGTATAGTCTATTACACTGGTTCTCAAATCTCAGTGTAGACACAATTTCCCCAGGGCCGCCTTTAAAATGCATATCCCCAAGCCTGTGCTAGTGAAATTAATTCAGGTAGTCCAGAGTGGATTCCTGACTCCATAGTTTCAAGGAAGCAGTTAGTTCTAATGCGTTTTCCATGGCTCACAATTGGAAAAAGTACCAAAAGCTCCCAGTGTATAGTCAGCAATTCAACTCATTTTATAGAACATCTATGACAATAAAACTGAGGGATGTCAAGTACAGCACTGATACTAGCTACTTACCGATCATTAATCTCTCTCAATAGTGAGTTTTAATGCAGGTAGAACAAAGCCAGGTTCTGTGACCATGAAACCCAGGGAGGTTTCTTAAATTTCTCTTCCTCGGTGAACAAACAGTCCTCTAAATTCTAACAATCTTTATGTCGGGAACATTTAATAATGAGATGATACTTACAAAAACATCGTCCAAGCACTGGATACAGAAATCACGCTCAGAAGGGGCGGGTTTTGCCATCACTAGCCTGCATTGCTGTTTCATGCTCTAGATGTTAGAAAGGACTCCTCAGAGACAGACCATGCCCCAGCACACTGGGACCGACCAGCATCGGTCTGCCACTCACGCCGAGTGTGCACTGGTGCCCGGATGTGGCAGTGCCCCCCACGTCTAAACTTCCACAGCGTCTCATGCAAAGCACAGTCTCAGTTTTATTTTTGCTCATTTAAATAGAATGCCTGTCGTTGGCGTCCAGGATTTTCTCTTAATCTCTGGATTGCAGTGATCTGAAGCGGTGCGTCTGGTTAGGAGCGTGCGTGTGTTTTGGTTTTGGTGTTCATTCTGCTGGCTGTTCTGTGAACACTTCAGACTGAGGTGGGACAGCTCCCGTTACCTTCCGACTTTCTTAGCCCTGTTTCTGTGTGTATTTCTTCTGCCCATTTTTTGGTTTTTAAAGATTTATTTTGCAGAGAAGAACTGGGGTGGAGGCCACAGGTGGGGATGAGAAGATTCACCAGAGACAGAGTGGGGGGCAGAACAGGGACTGACTGAAACGCAGCCAAGGGGAGCAGCGGGTGAGACGGGAGAGGTCTGCCGCGCCCTGTGGGTCAGCTCCCCAGCGGGGGTCAGACTGAGGCCACAGCGGTGGCAGCCTGAGCCTGACCGCAGGCCACAGGGCAGCCCTTCTGCTGCATCCTTCCTCGTTCTTCTGGGATTCCAACGCGTGCGTGCTGGGCAGTTTTCTATTTTTTGGCAGTGACTGGATGCTTTGTACTTTTCATCCAAGTCTTATTTCTCTTTGGGTTTCAGTTTATAGCTTTAGCTTCAAGTTTATTATTTTCTTAACCAAGCTGATCGATGACAAGCACGAACACGTGGCTTTTCTCTGTTGACATGCTAATTATTCCTGGATGTTCCTTACAGTTTTCATCTCCCTGCTGAAATTCTTCACATGTTCATGTTTATTGTCCAGCTTTCCCATTAGGACTTTTAACCTATTAATCATAATTATTTTTTATTTTTGGATAGTCCCAGTATTTTCTGATAGTCCCAGTTTTCTTATTTGAACCTGGATTGTTTTTTTTTTTTCCTCTTGACAGATTTTCTTTCTCTTTTTCTTGGGTCTTAGAAATATCTGTAGAGCAGAGCACACGAAGCAGATAGCAGGTGCGACGGCGTCCTCTGCCCTGCCCCGGCCGCAGAGCTGCTTTCTCCTCTGCTGTCAGTGTGCATTGCCGTTGTGTTTAGACCTAAGATCTCATGTGTGTATTGATCTGTATTGACCCGAGAGCTACTTATAGTTGCAAACATACTAAAATTGTGCATTTTACTGCCCATAGTTTATATTTTGGAGGGTTCAGTTTCCGTCTCTATGCTATGTAATTCCCTTGACTAATTGTTGTAACTTTAGTTCATGCCACTTGCTGCTCTTATTTTCTTTTTTTTTTTTTAAGATTTATTTATTTATGCATACAAGCTGGGGCACAGGCCAGAGGTGTGGGGCAGCAAGAGGGCTCACCAGAGACAGAGTGGGGAGCAGAACAGGCAGATGGACAGAAACACACTGCTGAGGGGAGCAGCGAGCGAGGCAGGAGAGGTCTGCTGCCCCACGTGGGAATCTCCCTGGCCGGGCGTCGAACTCGCGTCCCCACTGCCAACAGCTCCACAGCGCAGCGCTTAACCGCCGCTCCACCAGGGAGGCCCATTGCTGCTCTTGTTTTCTGATCGTCGCTCTGGTTTAGGAGGGCCAGCCACAACTTTCACCGAGACTTTTCTTTCGTATGTTTTCTTGTTTTTATTTGTTGGGTGTTCTTTTCAATTGCGATGAGTCCTCTTAGCGCTTCTTGCAATAGTGGTTTAGCAGCAATGAGCTCCGTTATCTTTCACTCATCTGGAAGGCGTTTGCGCTCTGGTTCACGTCTGAACGACAGTCTTGCTGAGTACAGAACTCTTGGTTGAAGGTCTTTTCCTTCAGTCCTTTCGGTGTGGCCTGCCATGCCCTCCCGACCTGCAAGCTTCCTGAGAAGTCGGCCGAGAGCCTTGTGACACCTCCCATTATGTGCTGGCTGTCTTTCTTGTTGCTTCTAAGATCCTCTGGCTTTAATTTTTGCCATTTTAATTATGATGCGCCTTGATGTGGGTCTCTTTGAATTCCTCCTCTGTGGAACTCTCTGTCCCGCGTGTCCTGGGTATCTGCTTCCTTCCACAGATTAGAGATGTGTTGGTGATTATTTCTTGAAATATTTTTCTGGTCCTTTCTTTCTCTCCTTCTGAGACCCTCTACAAAGCAAATACTGTTCCTCTTACTGCTGTCACAGAGATCTCTTAGGGTCTCTTCGTTTTTCTAAATTCTATTTTTCAGCTTGGTTGGGTGCGTTCTGCTTTGTCTTACAACTTACTTGTTCCTCTGCTTTGTTGTTGGAACTCTCTGTTTCAATCCTTTGGTTCCATTATTGTAGTCCACAGCCTAGGGCTGCTCTGGGACGGTCCTTAATTTTTCTTGCTCCTTCGTTCTTCTCCTGAGATCCGCAAACCAGAATTTTGCTTTCTTGGGTAGTTTTCTTAGCTCCATTGCTTCATTTTTTTTTTTCTTGGCAGAGATTGGCGTGTTTCCCCAGTTTTCCTGGTCCTCTGTGTTCACCTGTGTTCAGGGACCACCGCCCGCTCTAGTACTGTGGGGTTCCTGTCACGCAGGGGAGGCGGCCGAGACGCTGCTGCTGCTGCTGGCCACTCTGCTTCTGGGCCGGGCCGAGTGCCCCTGGCCTCCCAGGCCAGCACTGAGGACGGCGCCGGGGCCAGGTGGGAGTTGTTCGGACGGCAAATCCCTCAGTCTCAGGGCAGGCAAGTCTGTAGCCGACAAGCACCGTCCTCTGTGCCTTCCTCAGCTTCCCTTGGCTCTTCACGCGGACGCCAGGAGCCCAACCCTCTGCGCCATTCAGGGCCTCGGGGGGCCTGCCCTTCTCTCTGCCCCTCCCCAGGGCAGGTTCCTGCGCCTTCTCTACTCCGCCTCGTTGCCAGAGTGGGAGAGCACCCCTTGGTGTCTCCTCTCCCGCTCCCCATTCTAGCCTTTGGTGTGGAAATTCTGTTTTACTCTAGTCCACGCTGGGTGTAGGTCTGCGGCATGGGAGAGATGCGCCCCAGCCCCGCTCACCCCCGGCCTCCGCCCTCCATTCTGACTCTGGTGCCGGGCAGGGGCGCGCTGGCCTTGCCCAGTGCGGCAGGGGGCTGTGGGGGGCTGCGGGCCAGCCTGCCCTGCGAGGAGGGACAGGCACGTCCCTCGCGGCCATGCTCTGTCCGCTGCCCTCTCACCAAAGTTTTCTAGGGTGATTTACCTGCTTCTCAGATCTCTCGATTAAATGCCAGTTTTAGCAGAGTCGTTTCTGTAGTAAGTCAGAGAAGTAGCATCGTATTAGGAGCTTAAGCTTGGGCGTGAGGTAGATCTGGACTTGAAATTGCTCTGTCTCCTCCAGTGCCCTTGAGATGTTTATCTAAGTCGCTCAAGGCCATCTCCCTCCCTCTAAAATGACGGAGCTGGGATGGTATTAAGGGAAAACACGACCGCACTCACCCGGGCACATTTTAAGGCTCTCCAGGCTTTATTTACTGGTTGATGGGTCAGCGCCGTTCCGCGACAGCGGCCGAGGGCTGTGCAGACGAGGGCCTCTCACCGGAGGAGGGCGTGAGGACGCACTCCGGCGAGCGACGGGTCAGCTGGCGCAGGGTGACCTCACGTGAGGGGACGGCAGACGTCCGCCAGGCCAATCACCTCCCCCGCGCCGACTGGCTGGGGTCTCCGTGGCTGAGTTATGAACTCCTTCCCGGGGCCTCCGCTCGCGCCGCGGCTGGGCCTGAGCGACTCCGCTCGGATGCCGTCCTGTGCCTAAGCGTGGCTGACCAGTGGTGCCGCCGGGTTCAGACTTGAGTGCAGAAAACGACCTTCCCACGGGGCTGTCCACGGCCGGGCAGGCTCTGCCAGGGGCTCTCAGAGGCCCAAGAAGCCAGTGTGGGCACTTGTGCTGCTGCCTCTGTTGCTTCCCCGTGGAAACCCGCGTCGCCCTTGCAGCTGTGCATGCCGGGCCGCCGCGTGCGCCGTGCTCAGGCGAGGGCCTGTGTGTGCCCAGCGGTCACCGGCAGCCTCCCCCCACTGACCCTCACTCAGGGAGGGCGGCGTGCGTGAGCAGGGCCGGCAGGCGGACCTGGCACGCGGCCCGCTGAGCTGCCTGTTGAAGCTCGTTTATTTGAGCCACCGGCTCGCAGGTCCCGCCCCCCTTCCCCCGCCCTCGGCTCTGCCGACAGTTCGCCTTAATTGAACAGCGAGGTTCCTGCCACCTTCCCAGGGCTCCGCTGATGAGCTGTCAGGATAGCAAACCCGCAGCTAAAATGCTGCCACCAGCACGAGGCCTGCCTGGGCGATGCCATCGCCTCCTGGGTGCCGCTCGGCGGTCAGCCCCAGGCGGAGCCGACGGGAGACGGGGCCGCTGGCCCACAGGAGCCAGCCGCAGCCAGGCTGCGTCAGCCGCCCGCACCCGCCCCTGCACGGCCCGTCCGGCACAGCCCGGTTTGAAGGGGGAAAACCCCAGCCTTCAGGGGCTCGCACAGGCGCCTGTCCAGACTGACCCGGTCAGCACCCTCGGGCAGCCGAGAGCTGCCCGGCCCTGCGCCCGCTGCGTTAGAGACAGGCCTGGGTCCCCCCAGCACGGTCGGGGTCACGCTCACAGGCCGGCCACGTCCAGGGAGAGCCCGGCCGAGAGTCGCAGCCTCACGCCAGGGGGCTCGGGGGCAGCGGGACTCAGCCCAAGGCCAGCCTGCGTCACAGGGCGCCAGCCCTCGCCTGGATCCTGCCGCTTACAGTCAGGTGCAGCCCAGCAGGCCCGGCGGGCCACTTCCCGCACTGGCCTCGCCCCCTTGCCCAGCCGTCAGAGGCTCGCCCGGCTCCCAGTCTCAGCCAGCGCAGCGCAGCGGCCCAAGCGTGCGGCTCCCGGCAGAGCCTCACCTGGGGAAGCCGAGACCCTCTGAGCTTGCAGCCCAGCCCTGCCCAGACAGTCGGACGCGGCCGCCAGGACGGGCTCCTGCAGCTCAGCCCACCTGAGCCGAGTCGGGAATAGTCGGTGCCAGGGCACACAGCCCTCACCCTGCCCGCCCGGCCTGCCCATGCGTAGCTCTGCCACCGTGGCCCGTGCCCTCTGGCCTGCCCAGCCTCGGCGGGAGCCGCTTGCAGAGTCTGGCTGGAGAAATACCACAGATCCAGCCCCGCGCACTTGGCGAGGGCGGCGGCCGGGGGTGGCTGGGAAGGCGCCAGTCCGTTTCCCCCGAGTGCCAGAGGGAGGGCATTTGGGCCGGTCAGCCGTCCCCCGGAGGGCTGGTCGGCACGGCCACAGGGACCCGCCACCGGCTTCTCGGCGCTCGGCTTGCTGGTGCCTGCATGTCGTGGCCAGTGTCTCCAACTCGAGGGCGAGGCCTCCCGCCTTCCGGAGCTCAGCGTGGGAACAAGCGCAGAGACGTGCGTGTCCTTCCTTCTCCCCGCTGCACGCCAGAGCTCTGCGCCGCGAGGGCGTCGGGCACAGCAGCGCCGGCCGGGCCTTCCCCCGTCACGTCCGCGTAGTCCTTGCATGCGCTGGCCGGGCGCCGCCGCCAGGAGTCGCCGTAGGGACACACCGCGACGGGCTCCCCAACCCCGGCCAGCCGAGCTCTCTGTCCCCACGGGGTGGGGCAGGGCCTGCAGTTGGCTGCGCCAAGGGCCGTGCCCCCGCCTCAGCGGGCTGGACGCTCCCCGGCCGAGGCCTCGCTCTGCGGCGACCTCTGTCCAGTCTCTGCGGTCTCCCCGTGTTCACGGGCTGGCCCGTTGTCCCCCGTGGGCCCTAGGATGGATTTAAGATCCTGTTGATCTTGCCCAAGCCGTGTTCTCCGTGGAGGCCAGAAGGCATTTAGGTGCCGCCACTGAGAGGGGAGAGGAAAGAGGGGGTCCACTGGCCCCGGAGACCCCGACGCCCACTGGCGCCCCCCATCCCACAGCAACTCGCCCTGTCGCCCCCCACAGTGGCTCATCTGTAAGAAACGGGGCTCTGAGAGGTTGTGCGGGCTGCACTGCTGCTCCCTGAGCCCCTCTCTCTGGCTGGCAGTGGCTGGGGCTCGAGCTCGATCTAGGGCCCTGGTCGTCCTTCCCAGGACCCCCCGTTAGAGCGGCGGTGTAGACAGAAGCGGCTTTGCTCCTTGCCCACCGAGGAGGTGCCTCCTGGGAGGTTCGAGTCCCCAGCACACCCCGCTACGTGGGGCTTTAAGGCCGCTGTTGAGGAAGCCCTTGGCCCACAGAGGGGTGAAGCCGCAGGGCGTGGAAGGAGGCGAGGCCCAGAGCCCAGCCGCCCTGTGCCCCTCGCTGGCGCCCCGTCACCCATGAGGCGCCTCCCGGGGAAGCTCGGGCGGCCAGGTCAGGGCTGGTTCAGAGGCTGGGTGCGTCCTGAGGGGTGCCGTGGCGAGGGGTCTCACAGGAACAGAGCTCGGGGTGCAGGGGGCACCGGGTTGGTCCGAAGGAACTTCTTGTCCACGTGCCGGCATCTCCCCGAGGGAGACAGGACCACTAGCGCCCCGGCCCTGCCCACAGCAGCCAAGCCACAGGCCTCAGTGTCCAAGGACGGGGGACTCGGAAGAGCTGGTATAGACACGGCGGAGCACTACTCAGCTACGAAAAGGGATGGTTTTACCATTTGTGACAACATGGATGGAACTGGCAGGGAGGATGCAATGAAGTAAGCCGGAGGGACAAATGCCGGGGCCTCGCACACACGTGGGCTGCAGAGACAGGCAGCGGCCAGACAGCTCCGCACAGGAACGCGCCCCGGAGCCTGAGGGCCAGTGAGGCCCCAGGCGGGAGCAGGAAGGGGCCCCGGGCTGCAGGTGTGGCGGGGACACGGCGCTGGGGCAGTGGGGCCGAAAGCTCAGGCCGTCCACTGCTGTGGGCCCCGTCACTCGACGAAGAGACGCGCCGTGTGGGTGCAGAGTGGGGAGTGGGGACCCCAGTCCTCAGGCCTGGCCTGGCCAGCCAGGCACCCACAGCAGTGGGGCGGGATCCTGGGCTTTGGCCTTGTCACCCGCTGAAGGCCTCCGGGGCTGGTCAGGCCCGTGGCCACCCCTCCGCTGCCCACTGCCCGCCGCCGCCCTGGCGGTTCCAGCTCCTCCTCCCAGATGACGAGGTGAGCAGCTCCGCAGAGTGTCTGTGCGGATTCATTGAAATAGAAGCAAGACTCCCCTCGCCCTCCCACCAGCAGGTGCGGCGCCGGTTCTGCTCGCGCCCGTGCGTGCCCCTCCTCTCCGGGCCCTCACCCGGGTCTGGGGTCGCCTCGCGGCATGCGCTGGGCTCCCCGGCCAGCCGCCGCTCGCCACCCTGCCGCCGCTCACCCCCCTGCTGCCGCCCGCCCTCAGCGTGGCGCCCTGGGTGGCCCGGCCTGGGGCGAGGCCAGCCCCAGCCCCCCAAGCTGGCCCTGCCCTGGCCGCCCCTCCCCCAGTCCGGTCACTGCTTCTGGAGCTGGCTCAGGACCCCCCTTCCGCGGGGCCCGCTGGCCGCATCACTGCCCGCCTGTGCCAGCCAAGCCCGCAGGCCTGTGGGTGCCGACCCTCAGGGGACGTTGCGGCCCAGTGGGTCCCTCAGAAGGACTCTGCTGTCGTCCCAGGACGGACACCCGTGGGCGTTCCAGAGGGATGAGGCCGGCACCCTGCCCCTGCACCCCAGCCCTGGCCCCCGCCGTGTCTGTGGCAGGGCCGTGTGCCATTTTGTCCCGTCTGGTGTGTGGAGAGGGACAGAAGGAGGAAGGAAGTGGGGAGTCAGTCTGGAGGGGGAGAGGGGAGGCTTCCAGAGGAGACGGACGCGGTTAAAGGGGCCGTTTCAGAGTCCTCGCCGCCCGGAAGGCCAGAGCTCGGGGACCCCATGAGCACTGGGACCCCTGCGGAGGGGTGGAGGAGGGGAGGGAGGAAGAGGTCGCCAGGCTGCCCCAGGGACGAGTGCCACGAGCTCAGTTGCGCTGCTGCAGCCACAGGCAGTCCCTCCGAGGGCAGAGCGGCTGGGCCATGCCCCAGCTCCTGGGGGGCAGCGTCCCAGGGTGGTCCCGCCCGAGCCCACCCGGAGGCGCATTTCAAACCCCGACCTTCCTCTGCAGAAAGATGTGGCCCCAGACGTGGCCCGGTTCCTGACCCACCTGTGCTGTCTCGGCCTCGCCCAGCCGGAGCTGCGCCCTCGAAGACCCTCTGTCTGGTAAGAGCGTCTCGGGAGCGTGACCGGCCCCCTCGGCGGGCTGCCTGCCCTGTGGTGGCGTGGCCCTTCTGGGGACACGGTGTAGACGCAGAGTCAGCGCCCGAGTTAACCCCGGGAGCAGCAGTGAGAAGCGGGGCGCGGCCTGGCCGGGTCCTCCAGAGAGCAGGCGCTCCCCCCGCAGCTGTGGGTGTGCGGCCGTCTCTTCCCCCCGGGGCGGCCAGAGAAGCATCCTGCTCGCGAAGCGGCCCCTGCACGAGGCCCACGCTCCCCCCAGGGCTAATGTTCCTGACGTTTACGCTTTCTGAGCTAGCGTGGCCCCAACGTTTCCCCCCGAAAACGTACAAGTGGGTGAATTGGTTTGTTCAGATCTTTCCATCACCCCAAGTCCGACGTCTGTCCACCCACAGCAGTGCCCGGCCCGCCCTGGCAGCCACACCTCTCTGTCCCCGTGGCGTTGCCCACTGGGGACACTGGTAAGACGAGTCTCCCGCACGCGGGAGAGGGGGGCGCACCCAGAGGCCCCTTCTCACGGTGACCAGTGCTACGGCCGTGCGGCCTGGGGCGGGACACCCGCCGTCCCCACGCTGGCCGCGGCGCTGTCCTGTTGAAAGCAGGAAAATGAGGCCTTTTAAATTTAGGCAAAGGCCGTGCCCCAGCTGCTTACCGGTTACTGTCACTGGTCTGCACCCGCACGCACATTTACAGGTCTGCTCAGGCTTAGGGAACAGTAACATTGGGATTTATTTAACACACAGGGAAAAACAAAGAACTACTAAAGTCAACATATGGCCGTTTACCTTACTTAAAGCAATATCCAGTCCTTTAAGTCCCAGAAAAGTAACAAAGGTGGCGTCTTCCCGCCACTGCTGAGGTGGAGCTCCTCTTCCAAACAATAGGCCACGTTTCCAAAATAGCGTCTTTCTTCTTCTGCAGACGCACAGCAATCAGACTGTAGGCTGGGTTCCGACTCACGAGGACGACACCGGACACAACTGGAGATGCTCCCGGAGCTGCCGTGGTCCCCAGCACCGCACCAGGCCACCAACACTGCAGACAGCAGCTACAGCGGCCAGACGCCCCCCAGACTGCACTCGCGCATTTTAGGAAGGCGCCCGCTTCCGGCCTCTGCCTTCTTCCTTCGGCTGCAGTAAAGACAAAACAGGGAGCAGTTTCCGTCGCTCAGCTACTTGCAAAACCTCCGGTCCCAAAGTCACTAAAGATTCCAAAAACGTTTGCTCGATCCGAAATTCTATATCCCTGCGGCTCAGAAACTTCTGGCGTCTCATTTCCAAACCTTCCATCTTGGCGGCTACATTTTCTGCTGCTGATTTCTCTTTCCCCTTCTCCTACCTCACGGCGACCGACTTCCCCTTCAGTCCCTTTTATTTCTCCTCAGACTCTCCACCCCAAACTGCAAACTCAGCATTTTCCCTGGGGTTCTTCATTCTCATCAGCAAACCCCCTCCAGGGGCACGACCTCCACCGGACTTTGGCCTCAGCCCGGTTACACTGTGGACAGACGTGTCCTCACATCCCGTCTCCACACCGGGTCTGGAACAGCCGAGGGCGCCGGTGCCCTTCAGGTGCCCGCGTGCCACCCTGATGGCTCAGGCCGGCGCTGGGGCCCCGGGGCAGAGGGCGCGACCGGCTGTTTCACGTCCCTGGGTGGCGCCGGGTGGGGGCGCCAGGCCACGCGGGCCGGCCGGCAGGTCGGAGGCGCTTTGCAGCCGCACCTTCCACCGGAGCCCGGGGAGAGCGGCCCTGCTCGGGCAGAGGCCGCCGGCAGGGCTGGTGCGTGGGCGTCCCTGGGCCGGATGTGGGGGCGGGGACGCCTCGGTGGGGGTCGCCTCTGCAAGCCAGCCCAGGAGAAAGGGGGTCGGAAGAGCGAACCAAGGCCTGCCCCTCTAGCTGGCCCTTCAGCACCCCCAGACCCCCTCTCCGCTCTGCCCCCCCAGCTCCCCTTACATTGAGACCTTCTCATGTCCTCTCTCCTTCCAGCGTGGGCTCTGGAAGCGGCGTCTGCGGTCGGAGGGCAGCGTGCACTGGGCAGCTCCTCCAGCACCTGCCTCGGCCACGACGTTGGGGCTGAGTGTCCTGGGCCCACCCCGACCTGGACGGAGAGTCACGGCAGGCAGCGGCCCGAGGGCAGCCCAGCGCTGCTGGCCCCGGCCGGCCAGGCGTGGAGGCCCAGGGCGCCCACTCCCGCTCACTGCAGGCCGGCGGCGGACACACTCACCTCCAGGAGTCCGCGGGAGGAGATGGTCCCGGAGGGAGGGAGACGCCTCGCCGGGACGGCTGGGGCGGTCGCAGCCCCTCCAGCCCGAGGGCGGGTCCCACCTGCTCCGCGCCGCCTGCAAACGGCCCAGCACAGCCCGATGGCTGCCGAGCGGGGGCAGTGCTGAGGGTCCCCCTGCCGGGTCCCTGCCCCTGGTGGCCTGCGCTCCAGCGCCCCCGGCTGTGGGCGCCACCTGCCCCGCACGAGCGCCCAGGAGGTGGCCGCCGCGGAGCCCCACGGAGGATGCAGCGTGTAGCCACGCCTGCCGCCGGCTCTGGTCCCCCGCAGGCCACCCACCCACCCTGGCGCATGCACCCTCAGCCCCCAACCCCGCGCAGAGCCCTCCACTGCCACCGCTGTCCCCAGCTGTGACAGGGTGGGGGTGGGGAGAGTAAGGAAGGAGAAGCCGCGGTTCTGGACGGGGTGTCGAAGGGCTCAGTGCCCGGCCGTCCCTGCCCGACGGGCCTCCGCTCTGGCCTTTCCCAGTGTCCACGGCGCCCGCAAAGCCCGGTGCCACCTGCACCCAGGGCTGGCGCATGCGTGGACGTGGGGGCCTTGGGGGACACCCGCTGCACAGATGGGCCATTGGGCCACCAGGCAAAGCTCGGCCACACGAGCTGGGAGGGTGGGCAGAGGCCCCGTCCAGGAGGCCTGACGCCAGGCCTGACGTCCCCGCGCTCTGACGCCAGGAGGGCCATGGGCCTGCCTGGGCGCTCCGCCAGCTGGGCTGTGCACCCTGCGGTCTGAGGGGGGGCCCCGAGGCCCCCCGGCCACTCTCCCCACCCTCATGGGGGCACAAGGAGCCACAGACGGCCTGAGTCCCCGTTTCTGCCCTTTCAGTCGTGTTTCTCCATCCCTACCTCCCTCGGTGCCTACAGCAATTGGCACATAGGAGGCCTTCGCAGGTGCCGGCACACAGTAGGCCGCCTTGGTCACCCTCAGAATGGCCGCAGCCTTCAGTGAACTTGGCAATTTGTTTTAAAAACCAACACTCACAAAGCCCCAGGTGGGCGTCCACGCCAACGCCCAGCTGCCCAGACGGCACAGGGGTCTGCCCACCCCACCCCACCCCACCCCCACCCAGAACGGGCCTCCCAGGAGCTGGGGGGCACCCAGGGCGGGGGACCCCACAGAGGGCCAGAGAAGGCTCCGTCCTGACCAGTCTCGGCCCCCAGGCCCAAACTGGCCTTTTCGAGCACCCTCCCCCACGCCCTCCTGGGGCATCACCCAGCCACAGCGGACGGCAGGAGAGGGCACCCGTGGGCCTGAGCACCCCGGCCAGAGGGCCAGTCCTGCCCTGGAGATGGCCCTGGCCCACGGCTGCCCACTCTGGCCTGTCCTAGGAGGAAGCGTGATGTGGGCTGTGCCGGAACACGCGCCCCGGGCGAGCGGAGCCGCTCTGTGGGAGCCGCTGCGGGCGCCCTCCGGGCTTGCTCAGACGAGGTCGGGGCGACCTTCACAGACAGCGGCGCAGCCGAGGCGGACAGCGGGCCGCGGGCAGCCACCCCTAGGAACGGGCAGCCCCGCCCTGAGCGTGAGCCTCCCCCACACCCCGCAGCGCTTCTGGCCATCTCGAGGGCGCAGGGTCCCTCAGCTGTCCCCGGTCACTCCGCCGAGACGCAGCCCCGGCCCCAGCCTGGGGGTGCAGCCCTGAGCCCTGCAGGCGTCTGGCCCCCCACCAGCACCCGATAGACTCAGAGGCCCTGCTGGGCGGGTGGGCGAGCGGAGCCGGCGGGTCCTGGGGGGCAGCTCACAGCCAGGGGGGGCCCAGAAGCCGCACTGCTGCAGGGCGGGGCGGGGCGCCGGGGTGACCAGGGCCAGGCTGCAGGCGGCGGCACAGACGAGGAGCCCAGGGCCTGGGAGAGCCAGAGCACGCGGGGAGCTGCCGCCTTCTCGGGAGCCCACTGGCCTGTGGGGGGCTCTGGAATGGGTGTGGTGACCCACGTTCAAGGAGGGGTGAGCCTGGACCCCGAAATCATATACAGTGCTGTGAACCAGTGAGACCTCAATGGACGTATTAAAAAATAAGTCTTCTTACCCCGAGCTGTCAACAGTCGCCGCTGTCCCAGCTGCCCACCGCAAGCGGCCACAGGAAGCTCTTCCAGGAAGCGCCTTGTCGCCACATTCATCAAAATTAACACCGAAATAAAACGTTTTATGGGGACAAAGACTGACCTTCGGGGATAGGAAAGCCCTCAAAAGCAAAGCGGTTTTCAAAGCCCTGTCCGCCTGATGGGCGCTGGCCGGGTCCCTCGGCCGTGACCCGCGGAAATCGTGTCCACTTGACGCCGTCGCCCGTGGAGCGGGGAGACATCTGCGCCCCCACACTGACCACAGACGGCCCCGGGTGCTGCTCCTGACCCCCCGGCACCGCCGCCCCGTGCCCTGGTCGAGCTCGCGGGCACCGCCTCCCCTGCGTCCCAGCGCACGGGCCGGCCGCTGCCGTCCACCAGTCCTCCCAGGGAGGGCAGCCGTCCTCAGCGGGCAGCCCCCTCCGTGACACGAGCCAGCCCAGGCGCAGTTTGGGGCCGGACCTGGCCAGAGCCGCTGGCGAGAGCCCCCAGGCCCCGTCGCTCGCGGGTCTGACGCGGCTGTGGGTTCCGCCCACTCCTCGGACCTGGGCACCCGCGGCTTCTCCACGCTGCCCCGAGTGCCGCGGGGGTGTCGGGGGCCGAGAAGCCAGGTGTGGGGAGAGCAGAGAGCCCACGAGCGGCCGGGCAGGTGCCGGTCTGCGGGGAGAGGGGCAGCAGAACGAGGTGCAGACGTGCGGGCGTTTCGGGGCGAACGGGCTTCCCGCGCACCGTGCTCCCAGAACCCAGAGAACACCCTGCAACGCGAGGAGGGCGCCGGGGCCTGCCCCCACCCCAGAGGAGTCAGAGGCGGTGAGAGGGGAGGAGCAGCTGACCACAGAGGCCAGCGCCCGCCGCCTGCAGGGGGCCTTTGTCAGGCCACTTCAGGACGGGGCCCAGCAGGGGACGGCAGGTCACGTCCAGCGCGCAAAAGAGACGAAACCGGCTTTGGGGGCACGAGAGGGTTCGGGGTGGCACAGGGTCCGTGTACCCAGGCCGCTGCCCCCGGCGGCCCTCACCTGCGGGCAGTGACTCGGACACGACTTGGCGCCGCGGCCCCATCTCGAGGCCTCTGACACACACAGTGGACATGCGGGGACGCTGCCCGGGTTGGCAGAGGCCGGCGGCTCTCTGGGGCTTCCCCAGCCCTGCCGGGTCTGCGGCCTACGCCTGCCCCTGGGCGAGACCCACAGTGCTGGCTGGGCCTGTCCCTCCCCAAGAACCATGTGCCGGCGGCCTCTCCGGCAGGGGCAGGCAGCTGTGAGGTTGAGGTCCCCGTGCAAGATGGCACCTCTTGGGGGCGACTCTCAGGGGAGCCTGGCGCGCCTCCCACAAAGGCCTATAGAACCTCAGTTCGCAGCCGCTGCAGGGCAGTGAGGCCCAAGTTGGGGGCGGCCAGGCAGCCCTGGGGCTGGGCAGGACTCACAGCCACGCTGCTGCACCCCACACCGGAAGCCGCCCACCCACTTCACCTTCACCAGCCTGCCAAGGGCAAGTGGACGCAGGTTTCCGGACGCCTCTGAGCACCGGTGTCCGCCTGGGCACTGCCGGGCGCCGTCACAGCAGCAAACACACGTTAGAATTTAACTCGCGCTCAGTGAGCAGCTTTTAAAATCGAGGCTATGATGAGTCCCCGGAAAGTGCCTCGTCTGCGACTATCGTTTCTCCGTTCGGCGCAGAGATGGCTTTGCCCGTGATCAGCCCCCCGGGCTTGAATCGGGTGACCCCGGAGGCAGCCTCGCTCCGCGGCGGGTGGGACGGGACGCGGACATTACCCCTCGTTCCCACCCGGTGAGCCCCACGGAGGACGCACCCCTGCTGTGGGCCAGGCAGGCACCCAGGGCTGTCTTCCCGCAGGGCTTGCCCAGAGGCTTTGGGGGCTCGGGAGAACCCCCCAAGGTCCTCGCAGCCCCTGGAGTGCGCTGAGAACCACGCCGTGGCCGCAGCAGCTGGACGTCGCAACATGGCCAGGCGCAGTGCGGCCTCCCCGTTTGCTCCGGCCCCACCTGCGGCACGAAGACCGAGGACCTTTCTGTCGGGTAAGTTGGCGCCTCTCGCCCCAGCGCGCAGCCCTTCCCCCCAAGGGCGCCCCTGCCATAGGTGACGCCTGCCGGCCCCGCCCACAGGCCACCCCGCTCCCGTGACTCGCTCTGCAGCCGTCCCCGGCCAGGAAGGTTCTCGCTGGGTCTCGCAGACAAAGCGAGCGCGGGGCCTCCTTCCACAGGCTTCACAGCTGTTAATGCCGAGTCGGGGCCAGCCCGCTCCCGCGCCAGTTCCCTGGCCTCGTCCTCTGCCTGCCCGGGGTGAGGCTGCGCTGCCAGCCCCGCCCCCGCAGCCAGGTGTCGTCGCAGGTGCGCGGGCCGGGCCACCAGCGCCCGTCAGAGGGGCTCTGGGCAGACGGCGGGGCGCCTGACCCCTACATGCACCCCCTCCCAGCCCCACGCTGGCCTGCCGGCTCTGCTGGGAGGACCCCCGCCCTCTGGAAGGAAGCAAGTGAAGGAGGCCGCGTTTCAGAGCGCCAGGACGGGAGAAGTTAGGAGGAGGTAAAATTTTCGCTCCTGTCCCTGTCTTCAGGAGCCGTCCATTTCTCCTCACTAAAGTAATTGCTGGTCTCGTGCAGCCCCCCACGTGTGGCCTGGGGGCCCTGGGGGTGCGAAAGGTGAAACCTGTGCTCAGAAACAGCGATTCCTTGCTGAAACTTCCCAGGGGCGCAGGGTTCACCTAGCTGAGGTAATCGCTAATCCAGAAGGAACAGCCCAGGCGGGAAGCAGGCGGCACCGGAGTCACCGTGGGCCGTCACCCCTCAGACTCCTGCTGTCGACTCGGTGTCACCCCACGATTAACGGCTTCATCCCGGGGCTTCTGGAAGAGCCCTCATCGATGACGCGCGAGGCCGTCGCCCGGAACGCCGCACTTCTCTTCGGCACAGAATTCTCTTGGAGAACGTTCCCTGACTCTCAAGTCCACGGTCCCCCAGCGTGTCACCAACCGGGGTCCGGCGAGGGTGCTCCCTTCCGTGCTGTGGGCTCAGCTCGGTCACCTCCACACGCCCTCTGTCTGCCTAACTACCGGGCACCCCTGTGACGCCGCCTCCGACCAGTGGGGCATGCACTCGGCAGCCCCTCACCCTTGGGGCAGCCTGGGGGCGGGAGAGCCCAGCCCCTCGGTTTGCAGCTCAGCTTCGCAGCGACACCCCGGGGCGCCCTGGCAAAGGTGCCGACCTTAGAACGTTCAGTGCTCCCGTCGGTGGGAGGAGGAGACGAGCGTGCTTCTCGGTGGTGCTGGAAGTTGATGCCGATTCTTTGAGCGCTGCTGACTTCGTCTGCTCTACTTTGTTGAGGATTTTGCATGGGAGAGCGTGGCCAACGCGGGGAAACCCCTCTGAGGGCCCCATGCAGATGCAGAGCAGGCGCCGCCCTGAGCATCCCGAACACAAACAGCCTCAGGGAGGGTCGGGGGAAGGCACAGAGGCCCCCGTCTGGCGAGTGTTTCAATAAATCCGCCTCTTCTGTTCTCCCCTCTGTCCCTGGTGAGACCCCTCACCCTCCAGCCCGTGCCCTCCCACCCGGCGGACACCCAGCAGACTCCCCGGGTGGCCTGACGCCGGCGGCCGCAGAGCTCAAGACCCAGGCGACCCCCCCTGCTCCTTCAGGAGCACAGAGCCGCCGTCTGCCCCGCGGGCTGGTCCAGGCCACCTGCAGCCCAGGCTGACGGAGCCTGGAGGGGTGTGAGCCCGGGCTGGGTGCCTCGGTGAGCCTCCCCCCGCCAAGCTCCCCCACCCGCCAGCAGGGCCAGCCGGGGGCCCGGCCCTCGGATCTGAGGCCCGTCTGGATGATTTACAGCCTCCAGCCCACTCAGGCTTGGCGTGGCCTCACCATGGAAACCAGCTGGCAGCGCCACGGCCCAGAGGAGCTGGCGCTGACGTCCCTGCCCGGCCTCCGGCTACTGAGCTGCCCATTCCGGGGCCCCAACATCTCCGCTCACCGTTAGCACATTTTTCAAAGCTGTAAAATTGCTTTCTCCACGGGCCTGAGCGTGCGGCTGGCTGGGGCCAGAGGGGGACGCCGGCTGCCAGCCTGGACAGGCACCTTCTGAGGAGATGGCCAGGAACATGGCCGCTGTGGGTGCCCTCTGGGGCCGGGGCCAGGCGGCTTCGCTCAGCCTCCGCGGTCTGGCTCAGCCGCACAGAGGAGACCCGGCTACACGCGCTGCTGCGAGGCTCGCGGCTTTGCCCCATTCTCTTTTTCTGTTGGGGAATTTATTCTTAAACAAGAGCACAGCAAGCACGTTTGCCAAGAGACTTCGTCCTTCAGCGAGTGCAAAGCCTGTTTTTATCAATAAAAACTAGAGAAATACTAACGAAGGAGCCTCACCCGACACCCGGTCCCGCGGAAGGCGGAGGCCGTGTCCCGTGTTCGCCCGCGCTGGCCGCGGCCGCCCCGTCCTGCTGGAGCGGCGTCTCCATCTCCACTTAGAGGCGGCCTGAGGTGCCGCGCACCGGAAATGTTCAGTTTGGCTGTTTCAAAGAACCATCTGGAATCAGCTGTGAGGCATCTGGGTAGATTGGTCACGGGCCAGGTTTAAAAAAACACACAGGCTGAGCTGCCTTCCACGGGGCTGGTTATTTCTGCGCTGACTTGGCCGCAGCATCATAAAGCGGCACCCTCTCTGGGCAGGGGCCTCTCCGGGGCATCGCTGTCTGGCTATAACATCGTGCTCAGGACATGCGTCTTCACAGCCGAGCAAACAGCTTCTTGCTGCAGCTAGTGAAAAGGCCACACTGCTGCCTGGCCCAGCATAAAGGGCTTCTGCAGAGCTGGGAGGTCATCCCAGTGAAACCACACGCAGCCCACACCTCTGTTCCCTAGTCACAAGAGCCTCATTCCAGAAACAGCCAAACTGCCTGGCAACGGGAGTAGACAGATGTGGTCTAGACACACGACAGAATACTACTCAGCTATGAAAAAGGTGAGACCTCGCCATCCATCAGCATCACCTGAGTGAACTATTCAGAAGCAGAAAGACAAACCCCG
This sequence comes from Scalopus aquaticus, assembly GCA_004024925.1. Taxonomy (NCBI): domain Eukaryota; kingdom Metazoa; phylum Chordata; class Mammalia; order Eulipotyphla; family Talpidae; genus Scalopus; species Scalopus aquaticus. The sequence goes on from PVIJ01001332.1 coordinate 202,997, forward strand.
GTTTCGCTCATGGGTGGACGAGAAAGAAAGGAGCAGACAAAACTAAGCCAGAGCCCTCTCTAGAAATCCCGGGGCCGAGCCCAGATGGCTAGAGGGCAGGCGTGGGGCAGCACGGGGAGGGGCCTGGGCACAGGGGCGGCCTGGCATGGAACACACACCCACAGAAGTGGGGCTCGCACCCCCAAGCGCTGCAAACCAGCATCAGCCCAGAAGGGATGAGAGTATCCAGTGCTGAGAAAGCAGCAGCCACAGGGCACCTGCCCCTCCCTGTCCACCCCCACCGTGAGTTCCGCAGGGACAGGCGGGGCACGCGGCTCAGCCCCCCACGGGGCCCAGCAGAGGCGCTCAGAGAAGCAGGGGACACGGGGAGGGCAGCGCTGGGCAGACCAGGTGGTCAGTGCAGTCCCCCCTGATACTGGGGCCAGCGGCCCCAAGGTGGCAGCACCGAGAAGAATCCTCGATCCCCGCAGGTCAGAGTGGCCTGGCCGAGAGTCTGTGGACATAGACCTGCTGTCCACCCCGGAGCTGGGAGTCGGTGGCTCCCCCCCCCCACCTCACGTGTGCGCCTCTCCCAGCTCAGCCTGCAGGAATATTGTGGGGAGGCGCCTCCAGCGCCGTGGGGGATGCCGGCTCTCGTGGGGGGCCGCAGCCCACTCCCCGGCCTCGCCCGCCCCGGGGCACGGGCACCCGGTGCTCCGGCAGGGGCGGCGTCTAAGGCGGCTGCAGCGGGGGGCCGGGCGCCCGGGGCCACTGACTCGCAGGGGCTGAGACGGGGGCACCACCCTGCTCCAGGGCAGCTTCCAGGTGGCACCGGGGCCCAGGGGAGCCGGCCCCAGCCCCGCGAAACGCGCCCTGAGCTCAGGCTGCGGCCGGGCGCCTGGACAGCAGCGGCGGCACTTTCCTCCCGGCCTCCGCGGACGCAGAGGAGAGCGGCGCTCCAGCTCGCAGGCCGCCCCCCACCCCCGCACTCCCTGCGCTCCAGCCTGCAGACAGGTTGCCAGGCAACCGCGCTCGGCGTGGACACAGGCTGCGCCTGCGGGTCCTGGCTGGCTGCTGACCGGGACGGCGCCTGCGTGCGGACTTGGGGGGCTGGGACGTGGCGCCAGGAGCCCGGGCCCTTCCGGAGGCCCGACGCCCCACTGGTGGGCAGCCCCGTGCCTGGGGGACACAGCCCGCTCTGCCCCTCCCCCGTCACAGCGCGGGGGCGCGTGGCCCGGGTCCCCGGGTCCCCGGCGGCCACCCCATGGAGGCCGCAGCCCACGAGGCAGCCTCGCGGCCGCCGGCCAAAACCACGCATCTGAATACGGTCGTGACGCTCCCGGCTCAGCGGCCCGGGTTCAATCTCCCCCCATCAGAACCCTCGATCCACAGGGCACCTCCAGACCGGCGCGCCGGGCGTGCGCGAGACCCTCGTGGGGAGCCGGCACGGGTGGCCGCGCGGCCGCGGACTCACCGGGAGAACGGGCGGGGGCCGGCGCGGCCTCAGGCCGGCGCGTGGGCCACGGGTCTTGGGGCCTCTCGCATTCCGGGTCCACCGGCCAGTCCACGGGTCCCGGGCCTCCCTTGCTCGGCCACCATCTCCGCGCTGCAGCGGCGTGCCCGGGCCGGCCTGCGGAGAGGGCAGAGTCGTCTTGTAACGCAGCCGGTGGAGGACGTGCCAGAGATGCCCCGCGGCCACCCAGCCAGCCCGACCCCCGCGCCCGAGCGAGGTAGCCGGCTTGGCCCCTGCGGGTCCTGGGACTCTGCCGAGCCGGCGCGGGTGCGGCTCGCGGCCTCGCGGGCACGTGAAGCGACGCGGCCACGCGAGGCGGGTTACGGCTCTTTGCTCCTCGGGCGGCAGCTCCTGGACGCGGGCCGGGCCGCGTCCACTGCCTCTGCCCCACCCCGAGCTGTGTAGAAGCCACGCCCTCGGTGTGCGGGGCTGCGCGGCGAGGGCGGGGGCCCCTCCTGCCTCCTGCTCTCCAGCCGGACTAACCAGCGCGTCTGAAGCCCCAAGGCCGGGGCCCTCGGACACTGCGGGGTCCTGGGGCGCCGGGCGCCATCGGGGGGCAGGAGACAGCCCCGCCGCCCGGCTGCAGCCGCGCCCGCGACCCCAGACCGTCCCGATGGCCAGCGCCGGCCTGCGCCCGCCCGCCTTCAGCCTCCGTCTGGCCCTGACCGTCGGGCCGCCGCGCTCTGCCCGCCTGGCTCCACCGGAGAGACCAGGACACAAACCGGGTCAGCGTCCAGCTCCAGGGGCTCGCGTGCCCCGGCCCCACCCTGCACGTCCTCGGGGCAGGCAGTGTAGACGGCGCACGCGCCCCGCCCCACCCCACCCCCCCACCCTCCGCACATCCTCAAACGCTGGCAGCGACCGGTTGTGGCAATTTAATGAAACACCTATTGGACTTGGGGTCTGGTTCATTTTCTGAGGGCCCCACGTTCTTCGGCCAAAGCCCCAGGGTACCCCAAACTTTGCACCCAACCCATGGGAAGGGCCCTCATACATTTCCAAGATGTCCGAGCAGCACTGAGCAGAGGGTGACACCTTTCAGGTCTCAGCAGGTGTCACCCCAAACCTGGCATGGCCTGTGCTCTGGGGCAGCGCACTGCCTGGCACAGAACCCCGAGACAGCTGGAGACCTGCCATGGCACCCTCAAGGCAGGGAGCCAGGGTGCCGCCTGTGAGAGGGAGGGGCCACCAGAGGGACAGAGGAGGGGAGCTCCAGGGAAGAGGGGGGCCACGTGGGAGAGGCTGGGATGGAGGGGCCCAGGAAAGGTGGGGGGCCATGTGGAAGAGGCTGGGACAGAGGAGGGGGCCCCAGGGGAGATGGG
>PVIJ01001333.1:0-197731 GCA_004024925.1 Scalopus aquaticus
TTTCCAAAGTTCCTTGATTCCCCTCAAAGTATGTAATTGATTATGTATCTGAATATCTGTAATCACCCTGCCATTGTCAGTAGTTAATTCTTCTTATGCTTTAAAAACCCTGTTCTCCAATAATAAAGTGGAACGGCCTGATCACACTCTCTGGTGTGTGCTGTCTCTCGCTCCCCACCCCCTTCTCCCCACGGAACCCACCGCCTCCGCCGATGCTTTCCCCACCACCCCCGGGAACCCACCCTCGGTCGGAGCTGGCCTCCGACACAGTAGATCTGCCTGTCTGCTCCCCACTCTGTCTCTGATGAATCCTTTCACACACACTCCCTGTACCTCTGGCCTACACCCCAGTTCTTCTATGCAAAAATAATAATAATAACCTTAAAAAAATTTCCTGTGGGGGCCTCCCTGGTGGCGCAGCGGTTGAGCGCTGCGCTGTGGAGCTGTCAGCAGCAGCGACGCGGGTTCAACGCCCAGCCGGGGAGAATCCCACATGGTGGGGCAGATCTCTCCTGCCTCCCCGCTGCTCCCCTCAGCAGTGTACTTCTCATCTGCCTGTTCTGCTCCCCACTCTGTTTCTGGTGAACCCTCTCACCGCCCCACGCCTCTGGCCTGTACCCCAGCTTGTATGTTAAAAAAAACAAAACAACAACAACAAAAAAATTTCCTGTGGTTCCCAGCTGTGATTGGGCAACTACCCTCAAACAAAGTTCTCAGAAGGCAGAGCTCTTCTGAGAGTCACCTCCTGGGAAGAAGACAAGATCAGTTTGCCCTTTCTTCACCTTGCTGCCACCAGTAGGCTAGCTGTCCCCATGCAGGAAGTGAAACAGAACAGGCCATGACCTCAGCTGAAAAACACATGGGGCCCTCCCTTCCACTGCTTCCTCCGCACCAGCACCTCTTGGTCAAAACATTCAGCTAATGGAATTCTATGATCCAGTCCCCAGCAGAACTCCACCCAACATGGTCTGTCACCCGTATTCCACTCCCTGTGGGTAGTGCTCACAATCTGATCTGCCCTGTGGACAGGGCGCTGGCAATCCACAGTAGGTCCAGGGCCTTGAAGGGCACCAACACAAAACTGACATTGGCGGGCAGGTTCTTGGCACTCTCGGGGTACATGAAATGGTGGGTGGTTCGGCTGCCCACATCTTGCTCAAAGCCCACAGTTGGCGCCTGATTCATCCTGCAGGGACAAGAAGCGACATGAGAAGAAACTGCCACAGAAACTGGTAGAATTTTAGAGGACTGTTTAGTGCCAGCCGTCAATTCAGTTTGACCCAGCAATTTCATTTTTAAAAATCGATCCTATAAAAATGGTTGTATAAATGTGCAGAAATGTATACAATATTCACCACGGTGTACCTTATAATGGAGTATAAATCACAATATATCCTAATAAAGACCTGGCTAATATATTTTGGCACATTCTAATAATGGACTACCATGGAGACATTGGAATTAAGTAGGTTTACGTGTGTTGATTCGAAATAAGCCCAGGTGGTGTGAGGTATCCCACTTCTTTCTTTTTAATACACATCCTGTGTGTGGCAGCAGAGAACTGTGAGAACAGAGCAGATTTGAGGGCATGTCTTGACAAGGATGCTTTTTCTCTGCTGCTTGGGACGTGGAACGAGTAGCAGGAGCTAGGAGACTTGGCTGTTGGTGTTCAAGTTGGCTGGAGTCTGGACCCACCAAGAGCTGGGTTCAAAGGTTCACTCTTGTGAGACCCAACACCTATACCTCATCTCACTCTAGCTGGAGAGGCCAAGCTGGTCCCACAAATCAAAGGGCTACAGCAGCCCCAGGTTGGTTTCTGAACAACCCCCATCTGCCTTTCCCATTGACTCAGCAGCCAGCACCTTCACAAACTCCCCTCTTTGGCCTGTCAGCCAGAATCACCCACCCCTGGTCAGCCCTGCTGCAGTCTCCACCTGTCAGGTTCCTCCTGCACGCTGGGCTTTTCAAAGTCAGGGAAGAACGGAGTAAGAGGTTCTGAAAGATGTCCTATAGCCTCTAAGGCAAAGGCTGAGGACTGTGGCATGCTTTGGGGGTTAAGATTTTGTTTTGAGGATCTGATTCATTCTAGAGAAGCCAAGCTCTGGAAAGGGCCTAGAGCAAGATGGAGGAGATGAAGTGGGTCTTTTTAATTCAGGGGAAAAGCACTCTAGAATTCTATCTGTTCCTGGCTGCCTCCGCTCACCAAAGAAGCACTTGAGCAGGCGCACAGGCAGGTGAATGTGCATTCATGCTAGGGTTTGGTGTCTGGTTGCTTCAACCCTTATATTCACGTGTATATTTATGAGCTTACAATCTGCAAGGCACTGTCCTAGCAGTCAGCTCTATATGCAGGTGAGATGAGGCAGGACCAGCTCAAATCCAGCAGGCCTTAAAGAACATAGAGGAGGAAGTAGCTGCAGGTGGAGGTGGGTGTGTCAAGTTACCATCTTACTGTGACTCGGCTCAATCCTCTTAAAAGGGCCTTAGGTGGGTCCTGCTTCCAGGAAAGGAGATCTCACACTGGTTCCAAACCAAGATAAGCCCATAAGCCAGCAGTCACCTCCACTATGGTCTGGCTCCTTATGTGGATCAGCAGACAGTCAATTAGCTGGGTCAACCCTTCTAAAGAATGATTCTGGGGCCTCCCTGATGGCGCAAGGGATTAAGTCTCAGCACTATGAAGCTATCTGCAGCCACTGCAGCATGAGTTGGATCCCCATTCAGGGAGCTGATCCACATGGCACAGCAGACCTCTCCTGTCTCGCCCACTGCTCCCCTCAGCAGTGTATTTCAGTCAGTCTGCGGGTCTGCTCCCCACTCTGTCTCTGGTGAATCCTTTCACCCTGCCCCACACACCTCTGGCCTACACCCCAGCTCTTGTATGCATAAATAAATATTTTTTAAAAATTAAAAAATAGAGATTCTGGAGCCTGCACCCCAAAGCACTGCATCTCCTAGCCTGGTCCTTATGAGGAAACATCTGTGAAGTGCTTTCCACAGCCTGGCTTGTTCAGGTGCTGCCCAGGTACCATAGAGTCCAGTCCTTATTTTTAAGATTTTTATTTATTTATTTTTGCGTGGAAGAACTGGAGTTCAGGCCAGAGGTGTGGGGGGTGAGTTGATTCACCAGAGACAGAGTGGGGAGCAGAACAGGCAGTTCTACTGAAGTACACTGCTGAGGGAAGCAGTGGGCGAGACAAGAGAGGTCTGCTGAGCCTAGGGGCTAGTTCCCTGGCGGGGGATGGAATTCAGGTCATCGTGGTGGGTCTCTGCATTGGTAGCACTAAGACTTAACCCCTAGGCCACCAAGGAGGCCACCAGAGAGGCCCCCAGCCAGCCCTTTTTGTCTGCTATGCTTCTGCCCTGGAGCTTCCCAACCATCAGGAGATGCAGGTGGCAGGGCAAGGAAGGCAGAGGTTTTGGGTGCTCAAGAGCCTTTCCCTGGACTTCCCAAGCATCCTAGGCTGCAATAGAATGATGGATGCCTTATTCCCCAATCTCAGACAGGTGGAGAGGGTCCCCTCTCCAATTTGCCTCCCTCACATTCTGGGTGCCAGCAATTAGAGACAGAATTTCAGGGGCCTCTCCATTCCTGGGTGGGGCCTAGAATCCTCTTCTTCCCTCCTCCCCCCCCCCCCCATTCTCAAGATGAGAAAGGTATTGCAAGGAATGCTGAAAGCCTCGCTTAGTGCTGCCTGAGTGTTGCTATGGAGACAGCAACAGTGTCTAAGACAAAGCCCTTCCTTCTGCCTCCTGGGAAACCTGGTCTTTCTGCAACGCTCATCCTAAGAGATGCTTACTGAAAACTGGGGCACTTTCAGTATATTTATTCTTAAGGTACTTCCTCCATCAAAGAATGGGATAGCATTTCCTGCCCCCAAATCTAAGGAGGAAGTCAGGAAACACAAAGGTTCAGACACACGTTCAGGTCCCAAGTCTAGTCCCTGGTCACCCCCAGGCTCCTGGCTCCATGTCTTTGTCGGGGATGGATGCCCTCCCAATCCCTCTCCTGTCCTGCTGGCTAGGCTCAGATGTCTGCTGAGTGAACAAACCCCCACACCACCTAAACTCTGAGAGATAAAGGTAAGGGGCAGCAGCCCAGAGCAAGCAGTGTGCAGCTCCTTTTCCTGCCCAGGACACTTGTTTTCTTGAGTCCACTAGAAGGAATCACCTGTGGCTATTAAGTATGATGTTTAGTTTGGGACCTTCAATATGGACCCAACTCTTTTTTTTTTTTTAATTTTTATTTATTATTTTTATTTTTATTTTTTTTTAAGATTTATTTATTTATTTTTTTTTTTATACATACAAGCTGGGGTACAGGCCAGAGGCGTGGGGTAGCGAGAGGATTCACCAGAGAGAGTGGGGAGCAGAACAGGCAGATCAACAGAAATACATTGCTGAGGGGAGCAGCGGGTGAGGCAGGAGAGGTCTGCCGTGCCATGTGGGATTCTCCCTGGCCGGGCATCGAACTCGCGTCGCTGCAGCCGACAGCTCCACAGTGCAGCGCTTAATCGCTGCGCCACCGGGGAGGCCCCTGGACCCAACTCTTGAGACCACCCAGGGATAGGGCCTCGTGTGGCAGCTTTCACCAGACACCAGCCAGGAGTCTAGTTTCAGCTCTTTTCAGAGGGATGAAGAGTGGGAAACTGCCTTACCATCCACCCCACAAAGGTGAGAGTCTGCCATGGAAGACCCTGGGTATCAGAGACCCACAATCCCACAGCAACTCCTCCGCTGCCAGACAAGGCCAAGGAGGCCAGTCCCCTTCCTGGAGGCCTGTCCCTGGGTTTCCCTGCAGACTCACCTCATGATGAAGTTGTGTCCATCCACATCTGGCCCGTAGCCAGAACCCCGGAGGTTGCCTGAGTTCCCCACCACAGCACAGCGCCTGCACTGCTGGGGGTCGCGGAAACGGTAAGGGTTCTCGCCTGGAACTATCTGGAACAGCTTCTCCAGCACTTCATTGGTGTTGTGTGACTTGAACTGGGGCTGCAGCATCTGTGGAGGGGCAGGGAGAAAACAGTGGGGTTGGGGGGGAGGGCGGGGGAGAGGGGAGGAAAGGAGATGAGCAGGGAGGGATTCCTGTGTGCCTCCCCCCAACCCCGCTGCCGGCACCCTCAGTGTCCAAGTTGCACACAGGACTCCTAACCTGGGACCCTGCCCTCTCTCAACAACAGCTAGTCCCTCTACAGACTCTGCCCTGCTAGGCAGGAGTAGCTCTGACGCACTGGAGAGGACGCAGGGATCAGAGAGGCTCTTCCCACACTCTCCTGAGACTGCAGGCCCATGTCCAAAGCAGAGACTTACCGGGTCTGTCACACACAGAGGCCTCCTGGCTGCCCGCCCTTCAGGGCAGCTAGGGAGCACCTAAGGACATCGTTTTGAGCTCAGGTGACTTGGAAAGCCCTGCTAGGCAGCAGGGGCTCCTTCCCAACCAGCCTGCAGGGAGCACCCCTGGGACTCAGCCCGAGGGCTCAGGGTCACAGCAGCCCATCTAGAACTATATTCTGGGGACTCCTGGAGCCATTCTTAGAGCCCTCCGGGAAAGACCAAGCATAGAAATGCTTTCACAGCCAGAATGGCTGAAATGAAACTGATCCCTTGCACCTGCCACCAACAGTGACCTGAAAAGATCACCCAATGAGGCGGCACCCAAAGCCCTGTGGCATCAGGCAGGTAGCACACAGGAGTAAGGATGGCAGGAGGGGTCGGCGGCAAACAGGAGGCCCCATCAATAAGGGGCAACTTCGGTCAATTGTTGCCAGTGATATTGTGAGTCCAGAAGACCAAAATTCCCAATTTTTCAAGAGAATTGACTACATGGATTTCATGTGAAATGTCCTGATTCTTCAATGTTTGAAAATACCGAGTCAGTGAGGTCACCAGTCAGTGAGGTCAGAGACAGTCCCGTAAAGCGCTCTGCGGTCTGAGTCACAAGACTAAGGGTTTGTGGCTGAGCAGGGGGAGCCGCTCAGGGAACAGAATATGCGCAGGGAGAGGGGTGGGCCTGCTTCTTACCTCTTCTCTGAGCACAGGGACGACGTCTGACGTCTGACATAAGAACATGGACAGTAGGGAGAGGGAGCTGTGAGAGGAGAATTTCTAGTTCATGGCCAAAGGGGGTCAGGTTGGTGACAGAAAAGAGGCCTCTGCTGCACCTCAGCGGAGGGGTGTGCTTAGTGCCTCAACAAGCCTGAGTTCCACGTCCTGGTGAGGTGTCTGCCTTCCTGAGGTCCACTCTGGCCCTGGGTGGCCACGTCTGGGAGCTGTGACATTGGCCAAGCCCCGTCCTCAATCTGAATCTTGATTTTCTCCATAAAGTGAGGGTGGGGACTGTGAGCACTAGCGTGTTCCCAGGCGCCCAGGCTGTCAGGGGAAGGGCCTGTGGGCCCCAGTGGCCCCTGCTCTGTAGACCTCTCCATCCTTGGAGATGCTGACAGGCTGGGCCAGCTGTCTTATTGTGGAAAGCCCGCTCCTATGAGCTCATCCTCCAGCTTCTCTGAATGTGAGAAAAAGGGGGAGTCATCCTCCTCCCCATTTGCCAGTTGGGGAAACCAGAGAGTACGAGCTGCCTCCAGACTCCGCCCCCCCCTCCCCCAATGCAGGCAAACTGCAATCCCTGGGTTATAGACCGATGCTGCTCCACCCCTGACACACGTGGCAAACAGATGGCACCAGCAGAGGCTGGGGAGTGAGGCCCCAGAGATGACAGGGGTGAGGTGAAGTGAGTTAAAAGCAGCAGAATGGTGGGCCTCCCCGGCGGCACAGGGGTTAGACGCTGCACCGTGGAGCTATCGGCAGCAGCGACACAAGTTCGACACCCAGCCAGGGAGAATCCCACATGGCGCGGCAGACCTCTCTTGCCTTGCCCGCTGCTCCCCTCAGCAGTGTATTTCCGTCTATCTGCCTATTCTGCTCCCCACTCTGTCTCGGGTGAACCCTCTCACCGCCCCACGCCTCTGGTCTGTACCCCAGCTTGAATGCATAAATAAATAAACCTTAAAAAAAAAAAAGCAGCAGAATGGTAATGGGCTTCAGAAGAACTGACGTTTCAGGACACTTGCCCCTCTCCTTCACCTCACTTATGCCCAAAGAGGCGCCCAGACAAAGCTTTCATACCACAGCTCAGAAGAAAGTCTTTTCTGGCAATTGTAAAAACCTAGTGAGTGGCCCTCCTGGTGTTTAAATTTACTAAGAGCCAATATTTACAAATCAGAATCTGCAGCCAAAAAACCTGGACCACAGGGTCCAAAGACCCAGCAGTGCCGTGGCTTCCCTGGGCAGCAAACCCTGAGGCCAAGCACGGCTGCCTGGCTGGATGGTAGGCCTTCTCTGAGCAGCCTCGATTCCCACTTTTTGCCATTCTCTCCCTCTGATCACTTCTCTCGTCTATGTTTTCTGGCCCAAAACGCATTTGTGGTCTAAGTGTGGCACTAGTGGTGACGAGAAAATATGAATTCTCTCTCTGCCCTTCAGAATCTGTGACCTTAGGGCCTCCCCGGTGGCGCGGTTAGGCACTGTGCTGTGGAGCTGTCGGCAGCGGCAACGTGAGTTCAATGCCCGGCCGGGGAGATTCCCACATGGCGCGGCAGACCTCTCCTGCTTCGCCCGCTGCTCCCCTCAGGAGTGTGTTTCCATCCATCTGCCTGTTCTGCTCCCACTCTGTCTCTGGTGTACCCTCTCGCCACCCCACGCCTCTGGCCTGTACCCCAACTTGTATGCATAAATGAATAAATCTTTAAAAAAGAAAATCTGTGACCTTAACTGATGGCTTTAATCAAATGGGCCTCACACTCTGTCAAGGCTCTGGGGATAGGAGACAGTCCAAATCCAAGAGGGACCTCTAAGAACGTTGATTTTCTCCATAAAATGAAGGCGATGGGCCTCCCTGGTGGCACAAAGGGTTAAGTCTCAGCACTATGAAGATATCAGCAGCTCAGCACTATCAAGCTATTGCCAGCTACTAAAGCACGAGTTCGATCCCCAGCCAGGGAGCTGACCCACATGGCACAGCAGACCTCTCTTGTCTCGCCCACTGCTCCCCTCAGCAGTGTATTTCAGAGACTGTTCTGCTCCCCACTCTGTCTCTGGTGAATCCTCTCACCTCCCCTGCACCTCTGGCCTATACCCCAGCTCTTGTGTGTATAAATAAGTGAAATAAATCTTTATCAACAACAAAAAAATAAAGTGGTGAGCAACTGCCTGACCCTTTAAGGACCCCAGGCTGTCATGGGTTCAAACAGGAGGCACAAATCCCTGGATGGGGGCAGTAAAGGGGGAGGGGGCATGGCTCTCACCATCCACCACCTCTGGACATCTGGGGGCAGGTCCATGTTCTCTCGGGTCCAGACGGGGGAAATGTTGCTGTCGAAATGGCTGTCAAACCAGTCGGAGGCTCCGGAGTCACCCATGCAGCGGCGGCAGGCACAGCTTTTGCCAGCGAGCCCCTCCTTGCTGAGGCGCTGCAGGCCGGCATAGCCGGGCACCAGCTTCACCCGGTGGGTGCTGCCCAGGGCCCCCGAGTCCAGGTAGGGCAGGGTGGCCATGCTGTGGTGGGAGTAGGTGAAGAGCAGTGACATGATGAACACGAGCAGGAAGGCCACAGAGAGGAACCACACCCGCAGGGAGCACTTCATGGTGTGATGTGCGGGGGGCTGGACCACCAGGCCGGCGGGCAGTGGGTGTCACCAGGGCCGCTCCTTTCCCAGCCGGCTGACCGGCCAGCCACGGCGTAGCCTGCCTGCTCTGGCTCCTCGTGCAAAGGGCATAAGGGCACGTGCTGCGGAGGGGCCAGCAGCAGGGGTCCGACACCACGGCTTCCTTCAGTGTGAGAAGAAAGCACGTTGGCAGGAGTGGCTCCTGGGCCCTGAGTCACTCGGGCCCCTGCTTATGGCTTCACCGGGAATCTCCGTCATTAGCTGGGCCACAGATGCTCTGCTTCTCCTGCCACCCTGGCAAGGGGGAGGTCAGTCCATCTCAGCCTTCTAGTCCCTTGGGGTTGCTGGCTGCCAGCTCTGGAGGCCCCCCTCTTTGGCAGCTTGGTATGGTCCAGTCTGGAGCAGTCGGGGTCCTTGTGGCTCATGAGCAGATGCTGAGGCAGCCCCTCGTCCCCTGCAGGGGGGAAGCCCTCACACCCCAATCACAACAGAGAGCACAAGGGCTTTAAGCTGCCTAGATTCCATGCAAGAATCGTCCCCGCTGTGCTCGGTCCTCCTGGTTCAACCCCTCTGCCAGGGGAGGGGAACCAGGCCCAACCCTGAGAGAAGAAACCCAGGCAGCTCCATGGGTGTCAGAAAACTCTGTTGCCGCAATCAAGATCCTCTTCGAGTTACGTTCTCCCCTTCACTTCCCACCTGAGGTGCCGCTCCCTTCACTTGACGTCACAGTCCACAGTCCAAAGGCAGTCGGGGTGGAGGGCTACAGAGCTCCTCACGGGCTCCTCCGCTTTCTGTGCACAGCTGCTGCTCAGCGAGGTGCTGCTTCTCCACCACCTGGCTCAGCCGCGCATGTGGCAAGCTCCCCTCCAGGGCCCAAGCCTCCTTCCTGGTGCTGCTGGCCCAGGCTGGAAAGCAGCTCTGCCCATCCCCATGCCCCTGGGGCTGGCGGTCGTGCCGTTAGCTGGCGCTGGCAGCAATCCCCTGGCAGGTTCCTCTCACTCGTCAGGCGCCGGGCTGCCGCAGCCTGACCCTAAAATTGCAAAGAAAAATAATGTGCAGGTAAATTGCACAGGTACCCAGGATGTCCCCCAGCTCCGCCTCCAAGTCCCAGAGGGGGCAGAGCTAGAGGGAGAGGAGATAACCACTTACAGAAGGGTGGACAAAAGGAAGGGCTCTCCCCTCTAACCACCCACAGGTAGCGGTGCGTGCTTACCTCCCCTGGCCGTCTCCAAAGACAGATCAGCCCACCACTTAGTAGCCAGAAGGTAAACAAAGACAGAGTGGTTTCCCTAGAGTCACACAAGTCACTGCTAAAACCAGGTTGACAAAGTTCCTAGTCCAGGAGCTACGTGAGATTAATTGCAAGTGAAACTCAAAAGAGAATGTCCCAGAAAAGATTCCAGGGCACTGTGGATATGACTCCCCAGCTTGGCGTGCTCATACCCTCTGACCCCTGGGAAGCCCCTTCCACGGAGGCGGAGGGGGTGGGCTGGGTCTTGGCCCCAGGATTTGCCCTCCTCTCTCAGGGGTGGATTATAGATGAGGCAATCCTGGGTTAGCTTGGTGAACCATTAACGAGCCTTCCAGTTCTGGCGGCAGGGAGAGAGCCTGAGGATGTCGGGATGTGAGTGTGTTTTCTGCAGGTTATACCAAAGTCCAGGGAGCGCTAACAGCCTGAGGCCCTGTGCTCCCTGCTGGCCAGAGCAGGGAGAAGCCGCTGTCAGGGCATTTAGAGGTTGGCCCTAAGGAAAGGAGTCTGAGCCATAGCCGCGAAGGGAGTGGGAGTCGGGACCAGAGCCCTGGACAAGGCTGGGGGGAGCCTCTGGCCTGGTCCCACACTGAGGATCTCTTTATCCTGGCTGCCTGCCCGGCCCCACCACTTCCTCTCTCAAACCTGCTGACCCAGCCCTGGGCCTCAGAGCCCCTAGTGGAAGCTCCAGCCCTCCCAGGGTCCTCTGGCTACTGGCAGCAGCTGCGGAGGCCTCCTAAGCTGTGTGTGCAAGAGCCTCAGCCCGCGTTTGTGGAGGCAAGCCAAAGCACAAAGCTACCAGTGAAGGGAACTAGCACGTTCCAAAGCAGGACATTACTCTGGGTGGGAAAACAAAGCTTTGCAGCTGTTCTAGTCACTCATGTTAAGCCCATGAGCGCCCCTGGATGAGGAGTGTGCACTCTGCTGCACCAGCACCCACCTCTGGCCAGTCTTCCTGGGCCACCTGGTTGGTGGGGCTCACTTCCTCAATCAACAGTTAACAGGTCAGCACTGGGAGATGGGGGAGACACTGGGACAGGACACCCCTACCCTGCCCTAGTGGTGAGGGCAAAAGCATGGGCTATCACCAAGTGCTAGAACAGGGAGTTACAGGACCCACGAGAGGGAACAAGGAGCACAAAGGGATTTATGAGGAACAAGCCTGACCTGCTAATACCAGCAAGAGGGCTGGTGAGGCAGGGGAGGGTGCGGATGTGGAGAGGAAGGCATGAGGGGCCAGTCACAGAGGCTTAGACAGGATCAGGATTTATGATGAATCTGATAGGATTTGGAGGGTAGACGGGTCATGACCTGCTTTATATTGTAAAATAAGCCCTTGGAGGGCCTTCCTGGTGGCACAGGGGTTAAAGACTCAGCGGGGTGACGCTGTGTGGCATGAGTTCAATCCCTGGCAGGGAGCTTCCCACATGGCACAGCAGACCTCTCCTGTCTCGACTGCTGCTCCCCTCAGCAGTGCACAGTCGATTCGCCTGTTCTGCTCCCCACTCTGTCTCTGGTGAACCCTCTCACCCCTGCACCTCTGACCCACACTCCAGTTCTTGCATGCAAAAATAAATCAAATGAAAATAAATCTTTTAAAAAAATGAGCCCTTGGAGTAAATGTTTTAAAGCTAACAATACCTAGAGTTTGCAGGACATTGAGTATTGAGAACACTCACACACTCACCCCTGATGGGAAAAGAAACTGGTATGGTGCTTTGGGCAATAATTTGGCATGACTTAATAAAGATGGACATGAATATTGCTTAACAGTGTTTTGTAAGAGGAATTTAAAAAAGCATCTTTCTCACAGAAGATGTGGTGTGGAAAGAGAATGAGACTAGAAAGGGCGAGTTTACTGTCTGATTTCCCCTGTACATAGACCATAATCTTCCACAGTTCTGGGTGGGAACTGATGGTTTCTTGCCCAAAGGTTGAATATTTAGGATGTCTAAATTACAAACACTGGGAATTCAGCCCACTGGTACAAGCAGATTTACAACTAACGTTGAGCCCTGACAATGGGCTGAATATACTGTTTCATTCAATGTCTCCCTGTCCCCCGATCTATTTTTTCTATTTTTTTTTAAAGATTTATTTTATTTTTGCATACAAGTTAAGGTGCAGGCCAGAGGCGTGGGGGGCGGGGGTAAGAGGGTTCACCAGAGACAGAGTGGGAAGCAGTACAGGCAGATCGACGGAAATACACTGCTGAGGGAAGCAGCGGGCGAGGCAGGAGAGGTCTGCCGCGCCACGTGGGAATCTCCCCGGCTGGGCATCGAACTCGTGTCGCAGCCACAGACAGCTCCACAGCACAGCGCTTAACCCGTTGTGCCACCAGAGAGGCCCCAATTTATTTTTTCACCGAGGTTTAACCTATATATAATAAAATGCAGAATTCTTCCAAGGCAAAGCTTGATATGAATTTCCAAGTGTTGACATCTGTGTAACCACCAGCATGAAATTCAGAGCATTTTCATCACCCCAGGGAGATCCCCTGAGCTCCTTTCTCGTCAATATCCGAGGCTCTGCCACTTTCCTGAGTTCTGTTCACCAGAGATGAGATGTACTTGCTCTTGAGCTTCATCTAAACACATGCACATGCTGTTGTGTGGCTGGCTGCTTCAGAGCTCCTGTGTTCTGGATGGTCACGGCTCCGTGGATATCACGGGTCTGACCTTTCCCATGTTTGGATATCTGAGCTGTGTCCAGTTTCTGGTTGTTAGGGATAAAACTGCCACGGACTTCTCTTTTTGTGAACACACACTCATTCCTCTTGGGTAAATACCTGGGAGTGGAATCACGTGGTCACAGAGTAGGAGTATGGTTGACTTGACTAGAAATTATTAGAGAGCTTTCCAAAGTGGTGGGAGCATTTTACATTCCCACAAGTAATGCAGGAGAGCTTTGTTTGTTCCATGCACTTGATACTTTCTATCTTTTCAATTTTAGGCATTCTAGTGGGTGTGTAGTAAGCACAAGTGTTTCTGCTACCAGGTGTATATGAACACGTGTACCAAGAGACACACAAGGATGTTCATGAGGCATCTGGTAAGACCTGAAAACAGCAAACCACCTAAATATCCCTCAGAATAGAATAGATACAATGTGGTACATTCATTCCATGTTGTAAAAGTGAAGAACTCCAGTTTGAGGGCCTTCCTGGTGGTGCAATGGGTTAAGTGACAGCACTATGACACTATCAGCAGTCACTGCAGCATGAGTTTGATTCCCGGCCAGGGAGCAGCAGACCTCTCCTGTCTGGCCCGCTGCTCACCTCTGCAGTGTATTTCAGTAGATTCGCCTGTTTTGCTCCTAACTATGTCTCTGGTGAATCCTCTCATCCCTGCACCTCTGGCCTACACCCCAGTTCTTGTATGCATAAATAAATAAATCTTAAAAAAAAAAGAAAACTCCAGTTTGAGACATCAACAGGGATGAATATGCTCAAAACATTTTGAGCAAAAGGAATAAGTCATGTATGAATACTTTGAGAAAAAGCTGAAAGTACATAAAATTAAGCAAGAAATTGCTTAAAACAATAGAGAAAATGAGGGAACAACACAAAATTCAAGAAATTCCTCTGGAAGGGTAGGAAGGTAGTTAAAACCACGAAGGGGCCTGGAGAGGCATCAAAAGTACTGGGTAATGTGTAATTTAATCCAGGAGATGGGTGCAGCGTGCTATATTTTATAATCTAGTTATTTTTTTATTTTTCACTACAGACCATTCTGGCTGCTGTGGGAGGTTGTAAGGAGACCAACGAGGACTACTGCAACATCCCAGGCAGTGCCGGCGAGAGGTGCTGGGTGTATTCTAAGAGGTTTAGCTGTTGGGCTGGATGGAAGGTGGGGTGGAAGAGGAAGAAGACCGGAATCAGGGAGACACAGAGGCTCGTGGCCTGAGCAACCTGGCACTGACATACAGAAGAGAGAGAAGGTATGGGTTTGGGTGGGGACAAAGGAGAGTTCTGTGTGTGACAGGTTAAATTTGATCACCTTTTAGACATCCACGTAGAAATGGCAATAGGCAGCTGGATACCCAGGTCTGAAGCTCATGGCTGAGGTCAGAGGTGGAGGGATTGATTGAAGTCATCGGAGCACAGTTCATTTTTAAAAGTGCAGGAACAGGAGAAATTAACTAAGGGGGGCCTGACAGAGAGGAGAGGGTGGTTCAGGACAGAGCCCTGGTGCACGCCAACATCCACAAAAGAAGACAATAAAGAAAAGGAGGAAACGGACAGCGAGGCAAGGGAGACAAGCTCTGGGGCTAGGAAGCCAAGAGAAGAAAGAGTTCTGAGGATGAAGGAGAATTCATTGTGTTGAATCTTGCTGAAAAAGTCAGATGTGATTGACAACCGACTGTTGGACATGGCCAGATGGACACTGACCGTCACAGTCCTGACCCAGAGGTATGGGGAGGGAGATGAAAACCTGACTGGATGAGAAATGGCCAACATGCAGATGAAAAGATGATGAACATCATAAGCTATCAGCAAAAAATAAATCAAAACCACAATCAGAAACTTACTTCCTACCCACTAGGCTGACTGTAATCACAAAGACAGGTGATATCTAGTGTTCGTGAGGACGTGGAGTAACTGCAACCCTCACACATCGCTGGTGGGAATGTGAAATGATGCAGCCATTTGTACAACAGTCTGGCAGTTCCTCAGAAGGTTAAACATAGAGTTACCATATGACTCAGCAATTCTCCTTCCAGGTATATGCCCAAGAGAAATGAAAACTTCTGTCCACACAAAAACATGTGCACAAATGATTACAGCAGCACTGTTTATATTAGCTCCAAAGTGGAAACAAATCAAAAGTTCCATAAACTGATGAATAAATAAACAAATTGTGGTCTATCCTATCATGGTAAAATCTTACTCCATCACAGAAACAACGAAGCACTGACACATGCTGCCATATGTGTCAGCCTTGAAAACACCATGCTCGGGCCTCCCTGGTGGCGCAGCGGTTAGGCGCTGCATTGTGGAGCTGTTGGTGGGGGCGACGGAGTTCAATGCCCAGCTGGGGAGATTCCCACATGGCACGGCAGGCCTCTCCTGCCTCGCCCGCTGCTCCCCTCAGCAGTGTATTTCTGCCCATCTGCCTGTTCTGCTCCCCACTCTGTCTCTGGTGAACCCTCTCGCCACCCCATGCCTCTGGGCTATACCCCAGCTTGTATGCATAAATAAATAAATTAAAAAAAAAAAAAGAAAACACCATGCTCAGGGCCTCCCTGGTGGTGCAATGGGTTAAGCCCATTGCACAGCCCAGTGCTGTGGAGCTGTCGGAAGCTGCGGTGCAAGTTCGATGCCCGGCCGGGGAGATTCACACATGGCACAGCAGACCTCTCCTGCCTCACCCACTGCTCCCCTCAGCAGTGTACTTCACTAGATCTGCTTGTGCTGCTCCCAGCTCTGTCTCTGGTGAACCTTCTCACCACCCCACACCTCTGGCCTGCACCCCAGCTTGTATGCATAAAATAAATAAATCTTAAAAACAAAACAAAAAAACAATGTGCTGAGTGGGAGAAGGCAGTCACAGAAGAACATGTATGGTATGGCACAAGCCCACTGGTAAGAACTGTGCAGAACAGGAAAATCCATGAAGTAGGTAAGTGGCTGCCTAGGGCTGGGGTATTGGGGTTTTGGCGAAATGGGGAGTGATTACTCATGAGTATGGAGCTTCCTTCTGGGGTGAGGAAATGCTCTGCAATTGTCTGTGGCAGTTGCATAATCTTGTAGTAGAATAAACACCAATGAATTGTACACGTGAAATGGGTGAACCGTATCGTATGTAATTTATATCTCAAAAAAGGTGTTGCCAAAAAAAAGAGGGGGATGGGATAAAGTGGAACAGTGGTTAAGGTGGGGGATCTTATGGGATGCTTAAGAGGAAATAATTAAAAAAAAACAAAGTCCCTGAGTTGCAAGAAGGGAAGGGAAGCATGCCCATGTGGAAAGGGCAGGGGTGGGGGGAGCCGTGCATCTGTTGGTGGGACAGTGAGAGTCTCTTTATGGTTGGGGCTGGAGATTTATAGATGGGATGTGAAACAGTTCTCTAAGTGAAGAAGAGGGACTAAGATGGAAAGTTTGAGGTGGCAAGGCAATGCTACAGTGTTCTGAGTGGGTTGTGGCTACATTTTAGCAAATTCTGTGAGACTATTTTACAATAAACATGCCCTGGATGGCTGGCTGTGCTTGAGATGCTGAGAGTGAACAGAGGCCCTGCAGCCAGGATCCAGAAGACCTGGGGCAACAAAGGCCTTAAAGAGTAGATGCGCTCCCTCCCCTAGGGCCTTGCAGCAATCAGGGGATACATGCCTGAGTCCACAAAGGAACCCCTCAAGCTAAAGGAGGCCTTGGCCAGCTTGCAGGTAGAGGAGAGGAAAGGCAGCAGGCACATAGGATTGCGCAGTAAAGGCTGCCCCAAAAGGAGAACAGCAGGGAGTGGGTGTGGGAGGTTAGGGTGGTTTAGAGTCATCTCCGGTAAGTTCCCAGGAGACCAGCCATCAAATTAACCTAATGAAGCAGGACAGCAGTCTCAGAACAGTGCAGCTGAACACAATCTTCTTGGCAGGCAGAGAAAAGAAACGTCAAAATAAGGCTCAGAGGCTGGGGCAGAGGGGGGCTGCTTGATTCTAGAAGGGCTGGAGAGAAGGAAAAACCTCTGCAAGACGCTGAGAAAGTGCCCTTTCCACTCACTGCTATGGAGCCAGAGAATGTGTTCAGAACCCCAGTGTAAATGCATCAAACCACAGCTTGTTACTCATGCTGCAGGATGCTTCAGGAGTTTCTGAGCCTTTGGGGGCACAGCCTCGTGTTTGGTATTCATAGAAGTCCCCAGATCAGCTGAACCAGGTCAGCTAGGCGGTAAGAGCTTTAACACCACTCCAGGTCTGGTGGCTCCAAATTCAGTGCTCCATCCCCAAGTGCCCTACCTCCTGAGAGTGGCAGCGGTAGATTATGGCATAACACACCCTGGGAGGTTGGTCATTCTCTTGGGAAGCAGTGTTGACAGCCCCTCCCTTGCCCTGCCTCAGCCCCAGTGAGGCATGTCCTCGACATGTCTGGCTGCTTCTCCTTGGCACGCCTGCCTACGTGAAGTCATAGCATTGCAACATCCTGGCACCAGCCTCAACCACAGACCCTCATAGCTGTCCCAGTGACTCAGCCCTCTTCGCACCCACACACAGCCTCTGCCTTCTGAGGTGACTGCCAGTCTGAGATCTTTAGACTATCTTACATTGTTAGCATACAAGCATTTTTCTAATAAGTCTACAGCTTTTCAGCAGTGCTATTCTTTTGAACAAGGCAGAAACTTGGTGTGATTTAACAATGGAATTCTCTATTTTATTCCATGTCAGTCCTTCTTGGTACTGTAGCCAACAATTTTAGTGTTCCTTTATTTTTAAAATGAAAAAAACAGACACTGGGGGCCTCCCTGGTGGTGTAGGGGTTAAGTCTCAGTACCATCACTACTAACACCTCTGATGTCTGAGTTTGATCCTGGCCAGCCAGTAAATGCGCCTGCTTTGCTCTCCACTCTGGTGAATCTCTGGTGAATCCTCTCACCCCCTGCACCTCTGGCCTACACCCCTGGCCTAAACCCTAGTTCTTCCATGCATAAATAAGTCTTTAAAAAAATAAACACACAAAAACCCAGACCCTGGATTTTCATTCGTGTTTTGCCATCTGTGCCAGATGCTGTTGGTTGCCTACCAGCAGCCACTTGTTCTTCTTTCTTGCCAACAGAATTCTGATCTTGTTCAGACAGAAAAGGATTCAGTCCCTGGAGATGAGCAAACCTGTTTCCTTTTACCAAGCATTGGTCTCCAATGGACCAGTTTGGCCCAATGAGACAAGATCTCTGCTAGGGCCTTCTTGAAAAAAAGCAGCACAATAGAGGGCTTCCTTTCTCTTAGTATCTCTGTTTCCTTGCTTGGGATGCTACTGGGTGATGATATGATATCTGGAACTGTAGCAGCTATATCGCAACTGTGAGGAGACATCTTACTCCCTCCAGATAGCAGAGTAGAAAGATGGGATGATCTAGGCTACTTGTCAATCCTGAACTACTGCCCCAACCCTGAAACTCCCTACCTCCATATTTCTCATTCTAAGCAACTATTTTTAATAGTTTAAGTCATTGTGGGTTATCCTGATATACTGTCCATAGTTCTTTCAGTCTTCCAACATAATGTGCTGATTTCCATGCTCAGTGTTGATGTTAGCAACCTGCTCCTTCCCTGCCGTAGTTTCCTTCTTACTAAAGCATGCCTTTAGTAGTTCTTTAGCAAAGGTCTGTAAGTAACAAAAATGTCTTAGTATATCCAGAAATATCCTTACTTCACTTCCTCTTGAATGATAGCTGGATATAGAACTCTAGCTTCCCTTAGATTCTCCTCCTGACATCTAATGTTGATGAGGTATTTTCCTTCCTTTGAATTTTGCCCTTTTTCCCTCTAGTAGGTTTTAATATTTTTTTCCTCATTCTTGTCTTCAGTTTCACTGTATCTATTCTGTTTGGCTTTTATGCTGTCCCTTCAATTCTGGAATCCTCAACCACTGTATCTTCAAATTTTATTTTCTACTTTCTGGAATTCCTACTAGACATGTGCTAAGCCCTGTCAATCTGTTCTCCTTGTCAGTGCTGCATTTTAAGATAAATTCCTCAGTACTAGCTCACAACTGTGTCCAGGATAGAGTACCTAGTTTCAAATTCTAATGACACTGTTTTTTTTTAAAAAGATTTATTTATGCGTAGAAGAGCTGGGGTGTAGGCCAGAGGTGCGGGGTTGAGAGAATTCACCAGAGACAGTGGGAAGCAGAACAGGTGGATCTACTGAAATACACTGCAGAGGGGAGCAGCAGGTGAGACAGGAGAGGTCTGCTGCACCATGTGGGTCAGCCCTGTGGCTGGGGATCGAACTCATGCTGCAGTAACTGCTGATAGCTTCATAGTGCTGAAACTTAACCCCTTGCACCACCAGGGAGGCCCTCTAATGACACTATTTTTCACTGCTAAAATATTTAATACCTTTTTCATATTCACCTATCCTTGTTTCTCTTTTCTTTTGGGACTTCCCTTTTTTTTTGCTAATGGATTTCATGGTATCTTATCTCTTTGAAGGTCCCAATCTATTTATATTAAAGACATGTTCTCATTACTTTATCATTTTGATCTCTTCTGGGATAAATTTTTCTTCAATTTTATTTGTTTGCATTAGTTTTCTTCACGTGTTTCTGAACTTTAGTGTAGAGGTCCACCTAATCTCCTAAAAGTTACCTTCCCCTTCCTACCTAGAGGTTTTCATCTTTGCCTTCCCAGATCCTTTGGGTCTCTCAGTCTAGAATCAAATCTTACAGCAGCAGCTCAGCTTAGGGCCAAGCAGTGGAATTCTGCCTCCCTAGTAAGCATCTTTATAGGAAGCCATAGTCCCAGAGAAGGGTT
Source organism: Scalopus aquaticus (assembly GCA_004024925.1). Lineage (NCBI taxonomy): Eukaryota > Metazoa > Chordata > Mammalia > Eulipotyphla > Talpidae > Scalopus > Scalopus aquaticus. Next base: position 19,371 of record PVIJ01001333.1, read on the forward strand.
GTTATCTTTTTTTTTTTTAACTAGATCATCAGTTTATTATAGAAGGATATGACTCAGGAACAGCTAAACAGAGGAGGTACATGGGGCAAGTTACGTGGGAAAGGATGTGGCGCTTCCATGCTCTCTCCAGGGCATTCTCCTCAAATCTCTACATGTTCACCAACCCAGAAGGCACCATAGCAATTTTTTTTAGCTTACTCTCCAGCTCCAGGGTTCAAGCCCTAACTCCAAGCTTCATGTGAAGCACTTAATAGCTCTGTTATGCCAGACTTCCAGTTGCTTCCGCCTACTTCCAGATTCAGAGACTAATTGGCCTAGAGCTCCGTTCCTTCTCTCCTCTGTGTGCTCTGGTTCCATTTCTCATCACAGGGGTGTTTATGGTTTTGTGCGTAGGGAGGGAGGAGGAGTACATAACAATGTTTTTAGAATTTTATCTTCTTTTTTTTTAAGATTTATTTATGTGTACAAGGACTGGGGTATAGGCCAGAGGTGTGAGGTGGTGAGAGGATTCACCAGAGACAGAGTGGGGAGCAGAACAGATGGATTTACTGAAATACACTGCTGAGGGGAGCAGTGGGTGAGGCAGGAGGGGTCTGCTGCGCCATGTGGGTCATCTCCCTGGCCGGGGATCGAACCCGTGCTGCAGTGGTTGTGGATGGCTTCATAGTGCTAAGACTTATCCCAATGCTCCACCAGGGAGGCCCGGATTTTATCTTTTTATGTATCACTGCTATGTGTTTAGAGTATAAATTCACAGTGCCATATTGACAGGATGAGTTGGATTAAACTATCTGTACCAGGGAAGTGGGGATCCCTGCCAATGCCAGTCTCCTGGGAAGGCATATCAAACCATCTCTAACGAGATTCACAGAACTCCAGCCAGCACACTGAAGGAGACAGACTGAGATAGCCTGGGGTAAGCTGTTCAAAAAGCCCAATTAAAATAGCTCTCCCCTCCCCCTTTCATTCCAGCCCACTGTTGCAGGGGGCCAGGGTGGGCAGACATGCTCCCAGGATCTTTCGGATGTGGTCCAGCTGGACCTTCACTGAAAAGGTGAGTCCAACCTTTAGTCCATCTTCACTTGACCACTTCGGACCTGGCCGGGGGAAAAATGCATATTAGCTACCTGGGCACCCTTGGGGAAAGGCCTGACTCTCTTTAAGGCAGACCCAGCCTGGGGTTTCAATGACATCAGAAGAGCAGTGGCTTCGGGAGCCAAATTCTAGGCCAGGCAGTCAGCAGGCAGCAAGCCACTTTTCCTCTCCAGCCAAGATTCTTAAACAATCAAAAGAAGGCAAACCCACCTCCACCCTTTTCCTCTCTGCTGATCTCCTTGTGTGTTCCTGCTGACCACAACTTTGACTTCAAGCCACTGCAGTCTACTTTTAGGACTCAGAGCCCTCTTACTTTCTTTTTGTGGCAAATACATCTGAAGATTCTGCCCTCAGCCCTTTTTGCTTCTATGTCTCTCTATTGTGCACTACCCTCTTCCAAATCCAAAAGCCTGCCCTCCTACCCTGAATTCTCAGCCACCTTGCTAGCATGCCTTTTCAGACTTAACAAACTCATCACTCTCCTGTGTTGAAAAGCATCCAAGACAGGGTGCTCTTATTCATGGGGTCAAGGTCACGCTCCTTAAGGCAGCATAACCAGTGATCCCAAGCCAGGCTCCCTCCTACGCCTCATCTCTCCCCAGACCCTGTGCTCTAGGAGTCAGAAGCTAATTTGGATCACAAGTCAAGTCTGGCCCAGATTTATTAAGATCCTACACAGATCCAGAAAAGACAGCATGTACACGTCCGTCTCCTCCAGTGAAAATATAAACTCTAACAGTAGAGACCATGTTCGAGCCGTCCTCCCTGCGCCACGCAGGACGTGGCACCGGCCTGCAGCAGTAGTGTACTAAGCATCTAACATCATTTGTCCAACTCAGTATCATGTCTCTCTATAACCCCAGGGTTATAAGCATCAGAAGATATAATGGTAATGAAAGAATGCTTTGAAACCCTTTTTATAAATCATTATGTAAGTATGCAGATGGGAGTGATAATTATATTCTGCCCTACTCCTCCAGCTCTGACATTCTAGCAGTGAAACTTTCTCTAACTTCTCATGGACCACCACGAAACATGCGGCCTCAGGTACAAACCAGACCTAGCAAATCTGAGACAATGGGAAAGGCGTGTGTGCAAAGGCGAGAGAAGCAGCCTGGACTGGGGGTGCAGCCCAAGCGCAACCGCGTGAGCAGTACACACAGGGTGGCTCCAGGGAGCTGTCTGGTCACTCAGCCCACAGGGTGCTGCAGTCTCTCATGCCATGCGAGGCCTTGTCACACCTCACATCTGTTCACCCCAGCTCAAGGCGTCTTTCCAGCATGTCTCCCAAAATGAAGAAAGTGCGGAGGAAAACCAGGATTCACCCTTCGGCTGTGCCACATTTTGGCAATTAACCATGAGTCTCTCGGAGGGGCACCCTCCGCTATGAAACAGGATTATAACAGCTCGGCGGGCTTCATAGGGACGAGATGCATCAAGTTCCTAGCTCAGGGGCTGTGATCTGGGCTGCGCAGCTTGAGGGCCAGGTTCTGTTAGCCCTGGTAACTCTTGGATATCCCGACCCTGGGTGGGCATCGAGGCACAACTCCCCACTGCACAGCCCTGGCTCAGGGTTCTCAGCACCCCCAGCTAAGTCCAGCTCAGGCCAGTGCTGCCAGGGGCCAGCTTCAGAGCTTCCGTGGCTAAACACAGACATCACCTCTTGTCCTGCCAGAGAGGCAGTAGTTTTAGGGAGGTGGGCACACAGCGTAAACCTGAGGTCACAGGATCAGCTCTTCCCTCGCTGACCCTTGCCCAGGATGCAGAGAGAGGAGCGCTGTGTCCATCTTGTGGAGGAGCTGGGGGTCATGGAGCTGTCAGCTCTTTCCCAGCAGCTGCTTCATCAGATGACAAAGAACAAAGGCCTCCCCTGAGCTGGTTCTAGGTGCCACCTGAGGCCTGTGACTAGGCTGCTCTCTAGTCACAGGTCAGCATCAAGTTTCTAGAAAATAAGGGTCTAGTTAATAAGGGGTTTCTCACTGGGCTAAAAGCTTTAGACAGTAAGAGAAGCAGGAGAGACGTCATAGACCCTACAGGTAGGAGATTGGGAGAGAAATCTGTTTCTTTGCGGACTTTGGGAGAAAGCAGGGTGTGGGATGAATGCAGGGTGACCCAGGGCAAGCCAGAGAAGTCTGGAGAGTTGGGGATTTAGACTTTATCTCCCATCTCCGCCTACCAGGGTCAGGGGACTAGGGTGCTTTAGAGTCTGCTCTGACTGCCTTTAAAGATAAGGTTCAAGTGCCAGGTGGCTTGGGTATTCATCACCATTGTGACTCAGAAATCAGTCATACCACAAACACATAATGAAGAGCCCCAGAGAAGCTGAACTTGTCTGAAATCTGGGGTCTTTGACTCTTGAGACAAAAGCACCCATTCAACAAATACTTGTAAGAGCTTGGGGTGTAGGCCAAGGGATGGAGGGGTGTGTGTGAGAGGATTCACCAGAGACAGAGTGGGGAGCAGAACAGGCAGATTTACTGAAATACCCTGCTGAGGGGAGCAGCGGGCGAGGCTGGAGAGGTCTGCTGTGCCATGTGGGTCAGTTCCCTGGCCAGGATCAAACTAGCGCTGCAGGGGCGCCGATAGTTTCCTAGTGCTGAGACTTAACCCCTTGTGCCACCAGGGAGGCCCCTGAGCAAATACTTATTGATCAGCATCAGGGAGCAGCAGCCAGGACCAGAAGCGTTCTAGTCCTCTCTCCTCGTCGGGCCGCCTCCCTGACCCTTCAGCAAAATCCTTCTCTCTGCAGCCTGTGGCTCTTGCTCTGCCAAGGAGCCAAGCAGTGGATCTTCTCTATTTGGAGGACTCTCCCAGCCTGCCCCCTTGCCCCCCACTTAGGCTTCCTCTAGGAAGGCTGCCCTTTCAAGGGTGTGCCAAGGGGCCGCTGACCTCAGAGAAAGGCATCTCAGGTTCCAACTGTAGGCCGCCCCCTCTAAAGAAGTGGTAGCTAGTGTTGCCATGGTGATCCCAGAGGCCGTTGGGGGCACATAGCAGAGTACTACTCATCAGCCAGAGCACAGGTAGAGGGCAGAGCTGAGGGCTTCAGGAAGGTAGAGCTGAGTCTCAACACATAGCCCCCCTTGGGGAAAAGGATCATGTTCCATGGCACACTCACGCTACCAAAGCAGACCCTCCAGTACTACTCTCACAATTATGGAAGTGTTCAATCCTTCTCACCCCTTATTCCCAGGCACATACATACACTCTACAGCACCCAGGGGGAACGAGGGTAGACCTAGGAGAAGGTTTAGAAGAGTGTCTCCTGTACACCATCACTGTCACAGAATGAAGGGTGAAATGGAAGAGAAGTAAATGGTTTCTCCAGTGAGGCTTCAACCCTCTCCTCCCCAACGCATGCACTCACGTGGTAGGGAATCAGTCAGCACAACACGGTCCACCACACCCGGAGAGCAGCCTGGGAAAATCCCGAGCAGATGGGCGCAGAAGGAAGGAGCTTGACTCATAGGGATTTCCCCGCCCCCTCACTCCCAGCCAGTCCTCTTTCTCCCAACCCTTGGAGAGCAACAAAATCCCCAAATTTGACCACTTTTGCCCTCGCCTCAAGGAAAGGAAATGAACTGGTACTTCTTTCCACCCTGCCCTTGCTAGCCCCGCCCCAAGCCTGGGCCAGTGTTCTGGGCTGGGCACTCCCTGCCCCTTTATCCATAAGCACTCAAAGCTTGACTGCCCCAAAGAAGGCTCAGGCCCGCAGGATCCCAGCAAGGGGGGATAGAGAAGTGCTAAGCCAGGATACACGCACAAGTCCTGCCAGTGCACACCTAGGGAAGGGAGAAACTATGCTTCTAGAAGTCTCCAAGCTACCGTCTCTAAACTCCAACCAGAGACCTGCAAGAAAGCAGGAAGCAGGGTGCCACACCGTGTCACTAGTAAGAGTGTTGCAGAACTGGGGTCTGTGTGGTCATCGCATCTAAATGACCCAAGAGGACCCAGATCCTCAGCCAATCCGGGGTGGACACCAGATCTTCCTGGTGGCATGCTGGGATGGCCTTGGCCCAAAGCTCTGACATGACAGACAGAAGCCATAGCCCAAGGATGCTGAGAAAACTTCTAGGACAGGAAGGCCTAGAAGTGAGGTTCCTGCGTGCAACAGCCCTGCCTGCCCAGGGCTGGTGCCGCTCCTGAAGGTGCAGGTGAGAGCAAGGCCCTTGGGCATCAGCCATAAAGAGCCACATGTTTTCCACTGGGCTGCACTGACCTTGGCTGTGAACTTTCAGTCCTCAAGGTCCAGCCAAGCAGGTAAGACACCGGCCAGACTCTCAGATCAGGCACGTCGTGCAGGCAACGGCCACGCTTTCAGGTGGACACAGGCACATCTCTCTAAAGCACACCCTCCTTATCAGGGTGGGGACAACGGGCTGTCACCGACAACTTCCTTTTTTCTATTCATCCTGCCCCCGCTTTCCTTATAAGGCGGTGGTTCTTTTCATTCTTTACAGCCTTGTCTGAACATTTGGCTTGAAATGGGAACATCGTGCCTGATGGCAGGTGGCAGTCTGGAGCAGGGAGACCTGTCTGGCTCCTGGGCACAGCTCACATGCCCGGTAGGACGCAGAGGCAGTGCTGCAGGCTACAAAGAGCACTGTGGCCAGACTCGTATCTACTTCCTTCTTTGAGGCTAGATGACTTCAAAGTGTGCTTTATTTTAAACCCAGAACCATTTTTCCCCCAACCCACCCAAAAAACTTCCATTAACAAAGTCAATTTCTTATCAGTTTCTATTCTTGTGGCCTAGTGGGTGGAAGGAATAGGGTGGGGAGACTTACATAGTTTCTGCCAAGATCAGATGGCAGAGAAGCACAGCCTTTCTGAGGCAGCTCGCTGGCTAAACCGGGGCCCGAGGCAAGACATGGGGCCTATGACAGGCTTACGCAGAGGAAGATAGCCCTTCTACTAGACACAGTCATGGAGGTGCCCACCCCCTGGGATCCCAAGAAGGGAGGCCTCACTGATGTGGGCAGAGGGGGGGCTGGGACAGATACTCAGCCAGCAGGTGGTCCAGCTGTCTTGGGGAGGATCTGCAGTGGTGTGGGTGCTGGGGGGACTGAAGAAGACAGGTTTGGGGTAGGATTCAGAGGCTCTGGCAAAAGGGCATGCAGAAGCCTGCTGGTCCTAGGGGTGGGTACCTCTGGGTGGACAGAGTGATTCAACGCCCCTAGAAACGAACCAGTAGTCTGCGCTGAGAGTCAGACGGTTTGAATTCTACATACACCCTATCTTTAGCTTTCTTTTGCTCTCCTTTGATATTTAGTGTCGTTCGGGGAGGCCAACCTGTGGCAGCTGTGCTAACAGGAACTCAAAGAGTGTTTGTGTCCATGCTCGGACAGGATACTAAAGGGGAGCGCTAGCTGGCTCCCCTGGGAGTGGCGGTAGAGAGGAGCGCAGTGAAAGGGCGAGGAACCCAGTCAGGCCCCTTGCTTTGGTTGCTGTGTCCTCTGGATGTAGGAGACCTTGGAAGGTTTCTGCTCTGTGACAGTCGTGTATTTTTGGTGACTCCTACCTCGGGTTGACCTCTGTAACAGAAGCAGGGTGATGGCTGCCACGCGTATCCCACAGGGTCCCTGCCAAGACTAGGTAAGCAATGACTGAAGCTGCGAAGCACTACACGCCCGCCCACATGGCAGGCACCTCCACCCGGCGGGGGCTGGGTGTGGCGGCACCACAGAAAAGGGCAGGGTGCGATGGGTCTTGTCTGGGCCCCTCATCTTCCCTGCATGTGGGCAGCCATACCTCAGGTAGGAGGCAAGATTCCCTTTCACCAGAGGGTACTCTGAGCGGGAGTTTTTGCCTTGCTAATTGAAGATGTCCTATGGACACAATCTTGCAAACACACACAACCACTTTTCATTTCAAAGATTCTTAAAAGATACTTACTGTGTTGCTGGCCATCTGACACGGAGAGCTGCTCAGAGAGCCTAGAACCCTGCCTGACAGGTTAGCCAGGCCCACAGGCTCACACATAGAGAAGTGGTCCGGGTTTCCCAGCAGCAGCTCAGTTCTGGCCAGGACCCAGGCCCTTCTCCATCCAGGGACACTGGCAGATGTGCAGATGGGAGGGAGGCTCTGAGACGCACGACCCACTGTCAGAACCCCCTAACTGCAGGCAAGACGTGGCAGGGGAAGATGCTTTGCCCTGAATCGGCTAAACAGGCCAGGGAAGTAAAGATGGTCCTGGACATGGAAGGCAATAGGTTTCGTTCCCCATCTGAAGATGGGTTTTGGAGGGGACTCTTTCCAAACCCGTTTCTCACCTTGGCAAGAGCTGTCAGATTCTTCCCTGAACTGCAGGCGCAGGCACCCCACTCATCCCTGGATGCCACCCGTTAGGTGACAGACCTGCTAGGTCTATGAAAAAGTACCTCAAATACCTCAAACTCAACCTGTCCCCAACCAAATTCATGCATGCTCTGTGCCTCCCAAGCCCGGTTCTCCTTCTGTATTTCCGGTTCATGGGAAAGAACACCGTCCATCAGCCCCTGAAACCTGAAATCCTCTATGCTCAAGCGCCGTCAGCCAAGCAATGACAAAGTCCCCCTTTCTTTTATCATATAAATTGATCATCTTTCAACTTCTCGCTGGGTCAGCCACCATCACTCTATGCAAGGGATTGTCATCCTTCACCCACAGGAGCACCCTAAGTGTTAAAGTCCCAGGTCTGCTAAAGAGACACAGTCGTTCTCCACAGGAAGGTCAAGGTAATCTTCACAAATGCAAATACCATCAATTTCCCACCAGCAAAAGAGCCAAAGCTCTGGGACAATGGTGGGTCCAAAACATTCCCAGGGCCCCAGGCCTGGCTGACTGAGGGGCAGGGTAACCCTGAGGCAGAACAGGCAGATCTGGAGTCAGGGCTCAGCTCAGAGCCAGCTCCAACCAGGGGTGGCTTCCCACAACCATGTCAGGCCCAGAGCTGGCTCAGCCTTGCCAGGACTGACCCCTCCCCCAGAGCAGACCTCATCTGACCACAAAGGGAAGGGAGTTGGTGGCCAAGCAGGGGAAACCCAGCAGGGCCAATGCCAAGAGCTGTTCTTTTAGGAAGGAGAGGAGACAGAGCGAGAGCAGCACCACGTAAATTGTCAGTGTCTGTGGAGCCAGCTGAGTGAAGGCAGCTGTCTGGGGTATAAAACTCAAGGAGTCTATCTCCTCCCTCTTATCAGACTAACCCTCAGTAGCCCTGCAGCCATAGAGAACAGACAGTCGTTAACAAGCCCTCCCATGCTTTCTACGAGCACAGTCCTGGGGGAGCAGCCCAGCACCGAGCACAGTCCTGGGGAGCAGCCCAGCACCGGAAAGCCTGAGCCTTCCTCTCTGCCAGGGTGGGCACTGGGTGGGTCTCTCGTCTCTCTGTCTCTCGTCTCTCTCCGTGTCTCTCTCTCTCTGTCTCTTGTTTCTCTCTCTCTCTGTCTCTCATTTCTCTTTCTCTCTCTCTGTCTCTCATCTCTCTGTCTCTTGTCTCTCTCTCTCTCTTGTGTCTCTCTCTGTCTCTCTCTGTCTCTCTCTCTCTCCCTCTCCAGACCCCTCCGGCCTGCCCCTCCTTCTTGGGCAAGGGTCCAAGAAGCCTTATGGTCTGCCCACACTGGCCTCTTCAGGTCCCCAGATGCCCCCTGCCTTCTCAGTACAGGCCTTTCCTGCACTCTCTTCCTGCTCCTCGACTATGAGCCCCCACCCGCCCCTTGTCAGGCATGTTCTCAACCCCCAGCAGGCGGGCCCAAGTCCGCTGTTACCATGATCAACCTGTGATCCCACATTCCACCCTGGTTTTGGGGGAAAATATGGCTAGAATAGAACCCAGGAAAAAAGGGGGACTGGAAACAAAGAAATGGGAACCTTATAAACATTCATCCCAGGGCCTAACTGGTGACCAGTGTAGCCAGGGATGGGCCTGAAGCCAGGAGAGGGCCAGAGCACGCACTGGGAAGTGAGTAGAGACAAGGGGAGGCCTGGGGACAGCGCCAAGAGCTGCAGGAACCCAAGTCTCTGGGGACCCGACAGAGCAGACTGGCTCTGCTGAGCGCATCCAAGCAGGTTAGGAGAAAGGCCAAAACAATGCCCATGGCCTTCTGGTAGGCGTGGCAGGAGCCTGGACTCCCAGCACCACCTCTCCACTCAGGATGTGGTGTTCCTCTGCCCAGAGCTATCAGGTAAGAGCAAACCCCTGAGCAGGCCTTCAAATTCTGGATTCACAGATGAAGCCTCCAAGGCCCAGATAGAGGCAGCAACTTGCCTGGGTCACACAGCACCAAACAGCCCAGCAGTCTGAGCCTTAACCAAACAAGCTGCTTCCATATAACCCCACCCTCAGTCTCTCCGGCTCTCGGGCAGCCCAGGCCTCCACCTGAGCCTCACTGGCTGCAGTGCGTGGCCCTCTCCTTATTTTGCACAAGAACGAATGACAGGGATGAACAGGAGCTGCCAGGATGTATGGTGTGGGTGGAAGATGAAAACCTCAAAACCTTTCACCCAGTTTGAAGGGGGGGAAGCATCTTCTGTGCTGACCACAGGAAACATCACTTGAGATTAGAATTCACATACACCCTAGAAGATTGCTATGTTAAGGTCAAGAGTGCACTGCTTCTCAGGCCCTGATGACATTCCTTCATCACACAGCTGCCACTCTGGCAGTGGGCTGAACCTCCTTGACATAAACCATGCGCCCTGCTCCCTTTTCACAGCATCTTCCTGTCTAAGGGGGAACAATGCTGGCACTCCTCTACCGGAAGAGCTGAAAGGGTCCCCCACCCCTTCTTCTTCCTGGCTTGGGAGGTTCTCCACGGTTCTTGGGGGTCTCTTCCTGAGCTCTGCTGGAACCAACCAGAAGTCAGACAGGCACGGTTTAGGGAAATACCAAGCCCTCTGGGACGGGACGGAACAGAGAAGGCTGACGCCTGGGAACTCCCCAGTGGGCCTACAATCTGGGACTCAGAAAGCTCCCTAGGGAGCCCAGGGGCCTCTCCCACCCGCCTGTCCCCCAGCCTCATCCATCTGCTGCCCTTGGCGCAGCAGAGGACTCGGCGCGGCACAGACTTTCACTTCCCCCTGATGCCAGGGCACCGTTGGTATCACATGCCCAGTATCTTGTGTTTAATTGACCTTGGGTGAAAGAGAGGGTTGGGGGAGCTCCATTTTGGGGCAGAGGTGATTCACAGTTCTACTTAATGTCCTTTTCGAACACAAGGGAAGGGAAGGGGAAGTGGGAATGGAGGAAGTTAGAGCTGTAGGGGTGACAGGAAGGGGATGAAATTCCCCACCCCACCCCTCCAACTCCCTCATCTGTGCCTCTTCCTACACTCTACCTCTCCTCTGCCCTTCCTTACTACCCACCCCAAACCTCCAAATTCCCTTTAGCCACACAAATAAGTAACTTGTTGATTTTTCCTCACCAGAGGAGTTCCCTCTAGGCCAATTAGCTGTTTGCACTTGTTGCTGACTTTCTTTCTCAGAAGGCTGCAGACTTGCTCTGGCGGGGAGGCTGGTGCCTGCCCACAGGGCTAGGACTTGACAGCTGAAGGGTTCTGGAGAGAAAGAGCAGGGCAGGATGAGGACTGTCCCCTTGCATCACTGGATTAGGCCCCAACCCCTCAAGGTTCCCTGTGCTCTCTCAAGTCCCTACAATGCTGTCCTCTGGGAGCAAGAGGGGGCCTCTTTCCTAGGACAGCCTCAGGCCCTAACTGTAGAGAAGCGGGGTTCCTTTCTGTGTCCCTCAGTAGGTTTCCCCCTGACCCTCCAGAGGAAGAGAAGGAGCAAACTGGGGAAAGGCTACTCACAGGCAAAGGTCATAATCCAGGAAGAGATGTGCCCTTCAAGACAGGAGACCATATGCTGCTGGCTCCCCCCACCTCAGAAACCGCAGTGACGTCAGTAAATCGCTTCGCCTCTCTGGGCTTCCTCATTTGCAAAGACGGTACCTCCCCCAGAGGGACACACAGCTGGGTCAAGGCCATATTTCAACATCCAATACCAGAACTATTTATTTTGTTTAAGTATAACTATTATACAGATAAAAATGTAGAATTGATATTGAAATAAAGAAAAATTACATTTTTCTCTTTGACTCCCCTTCCCCTGGTTCACCTTATTATACATGGTAGACCACACCACATCCACATATGGCAAAATAGCACACATATTTGAATGCCAACAGCTAGAGCTGAAGGGAACTTTCCTCTTCACACCAGGGAGGTGATAATCTCCCTGAAAATCTGTGAGGGTAAAGCACCCTTGAGCACAGGTCCTCCTGCCCAATCCCCCTGGGGGACCCTGTTCCTTCCCTCCCATTTCTGTGGCGGAAACTACTATTCTCAGCTAGAATGCTGGGACAACCCAAAGCCCAGCCTATGCCCTGGAGCTTTGGGAAAGATCTGCAGTGGGGCAACACAAAAGCTCAGTTGACAATATGTTGTAATTACAATAATGATTAATAAACAGGCACTGAGAAGTACTCCAGAATGACTGGTTAGGGACACACACAGGCGTCCCTGGTGACTAACAGCATAACTGGAAGAAAAGCCTATTTTCACCAGATAGTGGGCAAAGGTCAGACTCTCTCCTTGCGAAATGTCACCAAGGAGATGTTTGCCCTGATAGTCAGCAGGGACTTATTGTCAATAAGCAGTTTGAGCAGAAAGGATGGAACAGGGTCCTCTCTGGTGGCACAAGGGGTTAAGTCTCAGCACTATGAAGTATCCAGAGCCACTGCAGCACAATTTCGATCCCCTCCCCAGCCAGGGAGATTTCCACATGGTGCAACAGTCCTCTCCTGCCTCGCCCGCTGCTCCCCTCAGCAGTGTGTTTCAGTCAATCTGCCTGTTCTGCTCCCAACTCATCTCTGGTGAATCCTCTCACCCCCGCCCCCTGTACCTCTGGCCTACACCCCAGCTCTTGTATGCATAAATAATTAAATCTTTAAAAAAAAAAAAAAAGGATGGAAAACTTAGGACCCCAGAAGCTGAGCCAGGCCCTTTAGTTTTAAAGGCTCAGAACTGGGTATAAAGAACATGGCATTGGGGAAGTTGGGGCACGGAAACTGATATGTGGAAGTAGAAGGAAGAAGTCCTCCCAAGCTGAAGTGTAGATGGTAGAGCTGCAGGCCTGCCAGGCAGGTCACAAAGCGACAGCTGCTTTCAGGGTGTGCAGGGTCCCTGGGCCTTTGTGGCCCCACCTCCGCAGGTCGGAGGCCCCAAACCTTAGGCAGCATGGAGTCAGGAGTAATAATAAGCTCATCAGGATTCCAGACAGGCCGTCAGCATCACATGCGCAGCAAGAACACACCACCTCCCGCAAATGCTCCCTCCTCCTCCATCACCCAGACACTGAAATGTCAAACCCCAATCAAGTGTGTGTTCTAGAAGATGTGATCTACTGTCACAATCTCGCTAGAATCGGTCCCTTCTTTTCCATCTCTACTGCCAACTCCCAGCCTTCATCACGTTGCACCTGGACCCTGTCCAGTTTTCCGGGTTCAGCTCCTTTCTGGGCTGATCTCTTAGTGTAAACTTCTGGAGACACCAGCAGTCAAACACAGACTGGGGGGGGGTCCGCCTTCTGCTCCATGAGCCCTTTCCTGGCCAAAGGAAGGAACAGGTTCCAGGCTGGGACAACCAGACATTCCCCCCTGGGATGTGAATTCCAATTGTGGTGACAAAATTGCCGACCTCAGCTAGAGCTGACTTATCCTGGTGACAGCGCTACCCTGAAGAGGCCAGCCACACCCGCACCAAGACCCTGTAGGGGAGCTGGGTCCTGCGTCATCTCTCTGACTGTGGGAGTTTCCACGGCCTTCCAACGAAGTCCTTCCTGCCAAAGTGGGCTTAGTTATTGTTCATAACCAAAGAGGATCTCATCATTTTCTGAAATACATCTCCTAGGCTCCAGCCAAAAGGGAAAACTCCCAAAATGTGTCACAATGGCCTCTCTCTGCACCAATAGGCCTGCACACTTTTCCTACCCACAGGTACTGCTGGACCTCTACCTGCCGCTCAGGGCCTGTCCCAAAGACCGCCTCTGACCCCTCTATGGGGATGACTTCTTTTTTTTTCACATCTTAAATGGACAGCTTTATTAGGAAAAGGAGAAAGAGAAGCACCTGCATAGTGACAGGTGGGCAGGAGAGCTGTCTCTGACAGGAACAGGTTTGTAAAAAGAGCTGTCTGCAAAGACACAGGCAGGCAGTCCTAGGACGAGAGCTGCTAGGGGGACGACTTCTACTCCTTTGAGCCCACAGCAGAAGGCAGATCCTTCTGCCTTCTACTGCAGATCACGGTGTACCGACCTCCTCCCAGAGGACAAATACTTGATCATCATTGTCTCCTCCATGACGCCCAGCATAGTTCCAGAGACTGGGGGCAGATAATCACAAATGACGATTACAGGTTTGTTGGGCAAGACAAGACAGAAAGACCTGAGCTCCAATCCCAGACTCTCCACTCACCAGCTGTCTGAGTTTGGCCAAGTTTCATCAGTTCTGTAAAGCTCAGTTCTTCATTTAATAAGATAGCAACAGAGATGCCAACCTTGCAACAATGCCTTGAGACAATGCCTTGAGGCACCGTGAGGAAGCACGAAGAGCACCTAGCACCATGCCTGGCTGGGAACCACACTCAGCAAACAGCAGCCGTTTCTCCAGCTACTAGTAGGTTTAGCAGATACGCCATCGTAAAGTTGGAATCAGGAGTCCTCGGGCCTGCTGTATGACTCACAGTACATCTCTCTGCTTCTCAGTAACCCCAACTGGGTCTCTATCTGTCTTGTACACCCGCCACTGGACTGAAAAACAGTAGGTGGAAAATGCTTTGCAAAGTAAAAGCACAACATAAGCAATTGCTCCAGCTTTTCTAGATTTCAGAGATGCCCAGGCATCCTGTCCAGCATGCAGCCATGGCAGAACTTCACCTTGCAGGCCCCCAACTTGTTTGGTCTAGGACACAGGTATAGGACCGTCAGGGCCTGGCTCATATCTGCTTTCCCTTGTCCACACGTCAGGATGTGTGGTTCCTGAATGTACTGCTTTTGTTGGCCTTTAAATGACCCAGCAGCAGTGTCTGCCATGTGGTTACAGGGGGATGGAGCACAGGCACCTCAAGTCAACCCTACCATTAACTTCGCTGACACCGGGCAGCAGGACAGGGAAAAGGTCAAACCAGTGCAGCTGCCAGAACAAGCCTGGGTGAGGTTGTAAGGTCTAAGGAAATCTGTCACTCTTAAGAATTTACATCTGGGGCCTCCCTGGTGGCGCAGCGGTTGAGCGCTGGGCTGTGGAGCTGTCGGCAAGCGCGCAATGCGAGTTCGACACCAGCAAGGGAGAATACCACATGGTGCAGCAGACCTCTCCTGCCTCGCCCGCTGCTCCCCTCAGCAGTGTATTTCTGATCTGCCTCTTCTGCTCCCCACTCTGTCTCTGGTGAACCCTCTTGCCGCCCCATGCCACTGGCCTGTACCCCAGCTTGTATGTATAAATAAATAAATCTTTAAAAAAAAAAAGAATTTACATCTGCATGGGTTAATCTCCTAAGCAACTGTGATGCTCCCAAACCAATACTTCTCGAATATTTTATCCTCAAGGAGCTGGGAAGAAATGCAAATTCAAAGTCCCACCCAGATGGACTGAATCAGAAAACCCTGGGAGTAGAGCCCAGCAATCTGTGCCTTAAGCAGCAATCCAAGACATTCCCATGCGTGACCAAGAGTGAAGATTCCCACCCAAAACCTTTAACCGTGAGCCTACCCACTTAACACAAACTGCTTGTCAAAGAGTTAGTCAGGTAGTGAGACTTCAAAATACAAGCACAGTTGAAGAGCTTCCAGTCTGATAGGGGTCAAAATCAAGTACACAAGGCAGATGTAGTAAAAAACAAGGCAGAGGAATCAGTTTCCCAGATCTCTACTCCTCAGATCTTCCTTTGTCAGGAATAGGGACAAGAGCACACCAGTTCTGGGATATCCACCCCCAATCCAGCCATTTCAGACTTCTCAATTGCAGACAGGAATCTCAACAAGAGGGATTCTCACTGAGGCGTGTCTCGGGTCCAGAGGCTTAGCTTGTAGGGGAAACGCTGCCATGAAGCCACACCCAGTGATTCTCTGGGGCCTGGAAATTGGCCCTATCTGGGGTCTGTGCTCCAAAAGTTCTGAGGTCTGAGCATGCCACAGCACATCACAACAATGCACTCCCTGGCAGGGTCACTCCCACAGGCCCCTGGCAAGCTTGCACAGGAGTGTGCAGATGTAGACATAAACACACAGCACACAGACAGTTGGTCCCCTCCTCTATTCTCAAGTTACAAGGTTAAAGGCGTCCTTTTCACAGCCAAGGGGGAGGCTTGAGAGAGGAGTTGCTGAAATACAGAACCATCTGGTTCAGATCAAGATTGCTCATTCGGGACCCCAACATGCTCCCAGAGTTTCCTGAGCCTTCCTGATGGCTCATCGGTTTCCCTCCCTTCCCTCACTTCCCACCGGGAAACTGGGAATTGGACTGAAAAGGGACAACCCATGGAAAAAACTGCTGAAGGAAAACGAGAAAATAAAACACTGAATTAATTATACAGGCAAGTCTGTGCCACTTCTCTGAGCCCTGGTTCCCCCTTCCCTTTCAAACCTGAACACCACAACTAAACTTGAGCTCCCCGCCTACAAGCTGCCTTCCTCCACATGCCTTCCTCCACAAAGAGCTCAGGGCACCTCCCAGGCATCCTTCCCTGAAGAGACAACCCCCTCTAAAGTTAGCAGCAGAAGCAAGATGAGGGTGTGGTCTCTCAGACACATCTTAGGCCACCATCTCCATCAAGGTAGGAGGTTCCCTCCATCTCAGAGGGCCTTTGGAGTCCACCAAGCATAATAAGAGGAAGGGCTGACCGACAAGCTTCTAGACCACTGTCCCGAAAGGAAGATGGGAGTGTGAATTACTGGTTCAGACTGACTGCCTCCCAAAGGCCCAGAACACCCTGAACCCCATCATAAGCAACTCTGGTTGGAGGTTGTGGGTCCCTTAGGCCACCAGCATCTCTCTCTCCCCTTTCCCCCAACACCTCCTTTGACTCTGTTCTTCGGTACTTTTTGCAGCTGTAAAGTAAGAGGCGACATGGGAGATGGATGCAGCTGGCAAGAGAGAGAACTCCAAAGGCTAACTTAAGCAAACAAGCAAGAGATGAGTGAGTCTCTACAGCAGAGAAGGCCAGGGAAGGAGGAGGGGGAAACAGAAGAGGTAGAAAGCTGAAGGGGAGACTAAGGAGAGCTCAGCCCAGCGCTATAGCCAGGGGGTTGGGAAGTTCGATTGGGTCACAGGGGAATGACTGGAGAAAAGAAAGGACTCCTCCATTCCAAGGAATGGGCTCAGACAGGCCCCACAGGACTGGGACATGGCCAAGTTCCTGGATTGCAATGCAGTGCCTCAGTTTCTCCAAAGTTGAAAGGAAGGAGGTCAAGTTGTTCAGAGAGAAATGGGCCATTGCGGGCAGTGCCAGGGAGGGAACAGAGGAGAAAGGTGTTGTTGGTGCAAAGCCACTTTTGGCTAAGAGGAGAGGGGCAGGGGTCTCAAGGTAGTGCAGAAGCCAGAGCTAGCCCGAGTTGGGCCACCAGCGAGGTAGTGGACTGGAAGTCAGCACCTAGGGAGGGCGCGCTTCCCAGGGCTGAGGAGGGGGGCTGCCACCAAGGAATGGTACAGTCGCGCCTGGAGGACTGGGAGCGGCTGGTTGTGCAAAAGCAGAAGGCGGCATGGAGACTGAGGCCAAGGCAAGAAGACCGCCGCCCCTAAGGGGAGAGCCCAGCGCCCTGACCCCGGGGAAGTTGCCGGGGAGGACCGGACCGGTCTGGGCCGCGGGGCAGACGCAGAGCCAGCGGCCCGCTCAGCGGGGTCTCCGGCCAACAAGGAGCCGGGCCACCCCACCTCCCGCCCGCCTTCATCCCGCCCGCGCACCTCAGTCAGCGCCCGGCGCCGCGCGGGCCATGCTCGCCGCCCCTGTCGCCGCCTCCGCCCGTGCAGAAAGCCGCCGCCGCCGCAGCCGCCGCCGGCGTCCGGTCCCGTTAGCTCCGCTGCACACTCGTCGGCCCGCAGCGGGCCAGTCCCGCCCTTGCTGGCCCTGCCCTCCCCGAGCGCTGCTGCCGCCGCCTCAGCCCGGCCCCTCCCCCCACCCCAGCCCGGCTAGATGCGAAGGGTGGGGGAAGGGGGCGGCTGCCCCCTCCCCATTCACATCCTCACAGCAATCCCCTCTCTCCTCCTCTCGCTTGCGCATGGCATGCTGGGATATGAAGTCCAATTGGCGCTGGGCTACTAGGGGTGCCCCGCTTCCAGGACCACTTCTCCCAGAAGGCAGCACGCTCGCGCCGGAGAGATTGTGGGCATTGTAGTTCAACTGAGGTTCAGGGGTTCTACCGCACAGGAGGGGGTTTGAGAGGATGGGAAATCTCCATTCCCAGAAGGCCGGGTTCCTGGCTGCTGGACAGTGGATGTGGACCCCGCGGTGCCGCCGACCCAGGTTGAATGCCTAGATCCCAAGGAGCTGCAAACTAGCTCAGGATGCCTCTCAGACTGGGCTGTAGCCAGCTGCAGCAGAGGCTAGCTGGAGGGAAGTCTCCTGCCCGCGAACCGCGCCCTGGGTACCATTCCTACTCCAAGCTTGCACAGAACCATGACCTGAGGTCAGCTTGGCTTCATGCCCGGGCTCTGCGCGCAAACTGGAGCTGGGGTGGGGCAGCTGCGCCCTGGCCTGGAGGAGAACAAACACCAGGAAGCGTGTGATCGTGGGGTTTTCCCCACCTGGAAAAGGAGGGAGGCGGCTGTATGTCTGTGGTGTGAACATACAGTAAAATATTCTGGGCAACCCCGCCCCTTACCTGGTCTAGCAGGCAGGAGAGCAAAGCCTTCGGCATAGACTTGGAAGTCAGAACAGGCTCTACCCTGTAGCCTATGCAGGAATCTGCTGCCTGTAGGTAAACCAGCCTTTCAGTCCATGCTAATGACCCAGGAGCCAGATGAAGATTTTAACACCTGGCACCTAGCATTTGCAACTCCATTGTGGTGTATTCTTTAGAACTCTAAAGAAGTGATTAAACACCTGCATTTGCTCTCCTTTACACCTAGATAGCATCAATGTGCCTTTAGGTCAAAATAAATTATGAAATTAAAAGATTTAAGTTTGTTTTTTTTTAAGATTTATTTATTTATGCATACAAGCTGGGGTACAGGCCAGAGGTGCGGGGCAGCGAGAGGGTTCACCAGAGACAGAGTGGGGAGCAGAACAGGCAGATCAACTGAAACACACTGCTGAGGGGAGCAGCAGGCGAGGCAGGAGAGGTCTGCAATGCCATGTGGGAATCTCCCCGGATGGGCATCGAACTCGCTTCGCAGCTGCCTACAGCTCCACAGCGCAGTGCCCAACCCAACCGCTGCGCCACCAGGGAGGCCCTTAAGTTTTTTTTTTAAAGATTGATTTAGTTATGCTTACAAGAGCTGGGGTGTAAGCCAGAGGTGTGGGGGAGGGGAAGTAATAGGATTCACCAGAGACAGAGTAGGGAGCAGACCAAGTGGATCTACTAAAATATACTGCTGAGGGGAATAGGGAGCAAGACAAGAGAGGTCTGCTGAGCCATGTGGGGGGGAGGGTGGGGGGGAGTCGAGCTTGTGCTGCAGTGTCTGAGGATAGCTTCATAATGCTGAGACTTAACCCCTTGTGTCACCAAGGAGGCCCAGATTTAAGTCTTTAGATGAAAACTAACACCCCTTTCCAAGAATAATCACTTTTTTTTTTTTTTTGCATCAGTGGCTCACTGTCTTATTTCTGTCTATATTAAACTCAGACTGGGAGTGGTTGGAACAGTTCTCACTTAGTAAAATCTGTCAGACTGCTTCCCAGGTTCAAATCCTCACTGTGCTATCTAATAAACTCTTTGTCTAACTGTCATTGAGACTTTTCTTTCTGTCAGCAATGGGTTTCCTAGGGTGCTTACCCACTAGGGCACCTTCTCATTCCAATCTCACTTTTTCTGTTAGATTCTTTAGCACCCTGCTGTTTAGGGTAAATTGCATGCAAGGGGATTATCTTCCCATTTCTTTTCTTGGCATCATTCAAACCTAGTTCAAATCCTTTATGAAGCTCCCGGTTGACCACTAGTTCACCCTCCAAGCTGCATCCACTCTGGTAGAGGGAAACCCTGTAGGTGAGTGATTCTCCAACTTGGGTTTGCAATCAGATTCTCCTGGAGAGCGTATTAAATGCAGATTGCTTGCGCCAGTCTCCCTATTTTTTGAGTGGGCTTGAGACTGCATTTCTTGTAAGTTTCCAGATGATACTAATGCTGCTGATCTGGGGAACCACTTTGAGAACCTTGACTGTTGGTATTTGTTGGATAGATTCCTGGCATTGTCCTCCAGGAATAGGCTGGCTATCGAATAATAACAGCCTCTGAAGAGCCAGACTGTGAAAGGTGGGATCCCAGCTTAGTTTAGCACAGGAAGGCATTTTATTTTATTTTTTTTAAGATTTATTTTTATTTATTTATGCATACAAGAACAGGAATGTAGACCAGGGATGTGGGTAGGTGGGTGAGAGGATTCACCAGAGACAGAGTGGGAAGCAGAACAAGCGGTTCTACCGAAGTACACGTTTGAGGGGAGCAACAGGTGAAGCAGGAGAGATCTGCTGTGCCATGTAGGAAGTTCCCTGGCTGGGGATCGAACTCATGCTACAGTGATGGGTGATAGCTTGATGGTGCTGAGGCTTCAATCCCTGCACCTTCAAGGAGGCCAGAAAGGCATTTTGATTGTAATAATGCATCAGTTCATCCAGTAAAGGGAAAATAACACATGGGCCATCTGACTGAAATGTATGCAGACCTTATTCCTTGATGTTCCTTCTAAAGTCAGAAGGTTTTCTGTTGCCAAGGCCTGGGGTGTTAGGGGGTAGGACTTAGCTTGCAAAGGTGTACTAGATGCCACCTCCTAAGCACATGGATGTAAACCAGGGTTTGGATCTCAGTCCCCAAGGACAGGGTCATCTCCCTAGAAACTGCTGCCTGCCCCTGGATAGTCTATGTCCTAAAATAGACAGGGGCATTGAGACATGGACAGGTGGGTTCCTGGTTTATCAAGTTTGCTGAGTGACTCTGATGCTTACCCAGGGGACCTATCCTGCTCTTCTGGAGAAGAAACTTGGTGACCATCACCCTCAGGTTGTACCTCTTCTAGTTATAAGGTAATGAGACTCTCTGTTTGGCCAGGTGCTAGCCAGGTGCTTCTGAACCCCTTCTTCCCTAGGCCTTGACCTTGGCCTGTTAAAGCTACAGTTTCAACACATATTATTTCATCTGCCTCCTCCCCCCACATTAAAAAGTCTTAAACACAGTAACAGAGTTTCTAACAGCTCAAGGCCACATCCTTAGGATGACCCTAACCCCCTTTGAGATGACTGCTTGAGAAAGCTCAAGGCAGCCCAAAGAATTTACTATCTGTTCTAGCCAACATCTAATTATAGGCCCCTGACCACCCTTTCTCAGGGCATTTACTAAAAAGGGCTGATAGGGGGCCTCCCTGGTGGCGCAGTGGGTTAATTCGCAGCACTATGAACCTATCCAGAGCCATTGCAGCACGAGTTCAATCCCTGTCCCGGGACTGACCCCACATGGCACAGCAGACCTCTCCTGCCTCACCCACTGCTCTCCTCAGTGT
This sequence comes from Scalopus aquaticus, assembly GCA_004024925.1. Classification (NCBI taxonomy): domain Eukaryota; kingdom Metazoa; phylum Chordata; class Mammalia; order Eulipotyphla; family Talpidae; genus Scalopus; species Scalopus aquaticus. The sequence continues at coordinate 40,141 of PVIJ01001333.1, forward strand.
ATTTCAGTAGATCTGCCTGTTCTGCTCCCCACTCTGTCTCTGGTGAATCCTCTCACCCCCCACACCTCTGGCCTGTACCCCAGCTCTTACATGCATAAATAAATCTTTAAAAAAGGGTTGACAATTGTGAATCCTTCCTCTGTCCCTTTGAGATGTGCATGTGTCTCCTACAACTCAGTAATCTTTCTCAATGACCATCCCTTTGAAATGTAAGCATCAAAAAGGATGAGCCTCTGGCTCCTAGCCTCTGTGGGAAGATAGAACCCTAACGGACACAGCGGCCTAATCAGCACTTACACTGACCAAGCCTCGGCAATTTTTCACGCCCTTGATTCCTCTGAACCCCTGCTTGCTTCCCCCACACTTCCTCAGTTTCCCTTTAAAATTTCAGTCACTTCTGAATAAATCCAGTGTGAGTTTAGTTCACACTGTACTCTCCTATCTATTTCAGTGGCATACTCCTAGTTAAAATATGTCCTTACCACTTCAACTAGGGTCTGGCTTTTGTTTGTCTTTGACAAAGGGGGTATCTGCTCTGTGTCCTGAGAGCCCAGGCTCTAGTCTTACCCTCTGTCCTACAAGGGCCAAAAGGGTGAATAATCCCTCCACCCCTGAGCAGTAGCCAAATGACCACTAAGGCTATGGACCCTGACAAGTGTTGACTCAGAAATGCTTTTCTGTTTCCTTCAGGCACATGTCCCATTACAGGCCATGGGAGGCTAAGTAATCCGCACACCACCTCACACTCGCCTGTACAGACAGCTGCCAGGCCCTTCCTCAAGGGCTCTGCCTCTGCACTTGAGTCCTGTGCAATGGCAACCTCCCTTACAGGCAGGAGGTAAGTGAGCCTCTTTGAGTTTACATGCATTTCCCAAATCTGCTAGCAGATTAATCAGGGAGAAGAATTAAGATGACTTCCGTGGGCAGGACAGAGACTTAGCCTATCTCTCAGCTCCTGCAGGAATCCCATCATCGCTCTCACTAGCTGCCTAGTAGCTGGTCCAACTGGGTTACCTACTTCCACATGCTGGTTTTGCTTTCTGGTTCTTTCTACCCATCCAAATTCTGAGTGTCCAAAATCTACCTTGGGTTTTCCTTCCCCCAGGTTCTCCCAACTACCCCGACCCCATTATGAACCTCACCACTTGTGGAACACTTGTATTTGCATTGTTCATTTAAAAGCCTGGCTTTGGCAGCTACTCAGTCAACCAAGGCAGGCACACACTGTTACTGAACATCTGCATTTCGGGTTAGCAAGACGAAAAAGGCCCATTTATCTGCAAGGAGAGCGGAACTAGTTAGGGGGTGTTTGTTGTTCTAAAGGGCCTTCCTTATATGACAAGTGTCATACAAAGAGTTGAAGATAAAGTCTAGGGACCCTGGTGGGGATGGAGGTGGTTATGACTTTAAAGAAACTTTGTGGAGAGTAAACTATTCAACCTGCTTTAAGTGTTCCTCGCCACCTCTGATTATATTTGTGTTTATGCTTGGGGGTTCAATTTTGAAGGCACTCCAACAGAATAAACTACAATAAATAAAAGCCTGACTCTGCTGGTGAACTATCTGGGGCATGAGTGGCTGCGAAAAGGCAACTGGACAGGGCTGATGGCAGCTGAAACACAGGGTTTTGGAGGCAGACAGCTACTAAGTAGCAAGGTGCAAAGAGGAGGTGCCCCTCCCTCCCTATGTGGGTTTTCAGGGGACTGAAGCTTAAATTCAGAGCAGTCTGGCAACTCCCACATTTAATGGTTTTGGTGACCCAGAGCAAACTACATAATTCTTTCATCTATAAAATAATACAAGCCTTTCCTTTTAGAATTGTTAAAAAGATTAAGTGAAAAAAAATTACTATGATCTTAGATAGGAAGACTATTAAAAAGAAATCAAGTTAATGTATAAATGCAATGTGAGTCCAGTATAAAAACCAGCAGGTTTTTTGGGAGAGGGAAGAGAGGAGTAGTGAATATCATTTAAAACACTGAATTGGAAAAAAATAACTAGCAAGACTAGTCAGGAATCATTTGCAAAACTAATAGTAGTAAAGGGCCTTAGCCCTCTCAGATATTAAATATTATAAAGATACATTAAGGGCTTCTCTGGTGACCTGGGGGTTAAGTGTCAACACTTTCATCACAAAGTCCCACCAGGAAGGCCTGAGTTCAATCCCTGGCCTGGGAGCTAACCCACATGGCACAGCAGACCTCTCCTGTCTCACCCACTGTTCCCTTAGCAGTGTATTTTGGCCGATCTGCCTATTCTGCTCCCCACTCTGTCTCTGGTGAACCCTCTCGCCGCCCCACACCTCTGGCCTTCACCCCAGTTCTACACAAAAGTAAAAAAAAACTTTTTTTTAAAGAAAAGATGTATTAAAACAGTGTCATAACTTACTGAAATAGGCTGAAATCCTAGAAATAAGTACACTTGGAAAGTTGGCATATGGTAAATATATAGTTCTGATAAATGCGTGGGGGGCTAGGAGAAAGATAAATTATCCTATAAATGGTGCAGGGACCATCGGAGAACCATCTGCTAAAAAATTAAGTCAACTCTGAATAAATTAATGGATGTAGGCAAAAATCACCAAATGGTTACCAGTATCACAAAAATGAAGACAGCTGGTTTCATATGAAGGTAAACAGGTAAATGATGCCTCATCAAAGTATGATACTCTGAAAGGAGTGTTGAAAAGAATATCATCCCAATCTGACCACAACTGATATAGAGAAAATACAGGGATCAGGGAAATGTGTTATTCAAAACCATGGGGAGGCAACCAACAAAATTCAGAGAGAACTTCTAAAGGACGAATGACCCAGTTTCTTCAATGAACGCATTGCAAAGGCGTGCATCTGAAAGACATGCAGGAGAACCTGTAAACTATATCAGCCATACCAACTGCCATGGACGAATTTTATTGGAACCCTATTCAGACAAACTGAAGACAAAATTGTATGAGAATAGGGGCATTTTCACACTGAATATTGTGTATCAAATAATTATTATTGGTATTGTGTAACAGGATGTCGTGGTTTGTTTTTAAATCATTATACTAAAATCTTATTTATGGAAATGATAAGATGTCTGGGGTTTGCTCCAAATAAATCCAAGGTTGGGATGGAGGCAGAGACACAACAAAGCTGTCTATACTGGCCAGTGAGGAAAATGGGGGTGACGGTTACTTGAGGTTCATGCTAACATTTTTCTACTCTCGCATGTATTTAAAGTTTAAATGTGCCTGTGTGTGTGTATTTTAAAACTATTTCAGTCAGCTCTCTTCCTCATACCTAGCTAAAAAGCAGCAACAAACCACAAGTCAATAGAAAAATGGAATCAGGTTTCGAAGTGAAGAAAATGACCAAGAAACAATGGGAAATGTGAAAAGAACAGACTGTTCACAGAAAAACATCAATGGTTCTGCTATGAAAAGATGTAGAACTTCACACTTATGTTTTAATTGTGGCAAAATACACCTAACGTGAAATTGACCACCTTGACCATTTTTTTTAAAAAAGATTTATTTATTTATGCATACAGGAATTGAGGTGTAGGCCAGAGGTGTTGGGCGGTGAGAGGATTTACCAGAGACAGAGTGGGGAGAAGTGGGGCGCAGAACAGGAAGATCTACTGAAATACACTGCTGAGGGGGAGTAGCGAGTGAGGCAGGAGAGGTCTGCTGTGCCATGTGGGTATCTCCCTGGATGGGGATTGAACTCCTGCTTGCAGTGGCTGTGGATAGCTTCATAGTCCTGAGACTTAACCCATTGTGCCACAAGGGGGAGGCCCCATCTTGACCATTTTTAATTGTGCAAAGCAGCAGCATTAAGTCTATTCACATTGTGGGGCTACCATCACCCCCATCCCTCCACAGAACTTTTCTCATCTTGCAAAACTGAAACTCTATAATGATAAACACTAACTCCTCATATTTAGGGCCCCCCAGCCTGGCCCAGCAGCCACCTCTGTGCTTTCTGCCTCTGTGAACGCTGTTACAAAGCCATCTAAGTAGGAAGAGAGTATTTGTCCTTTCTGCCGCTGGATTATTTCACTTAGCATAATGTCCTTGTGTTCATCCATGTGGTAGCATGTGTCAGGATTTCCTTCCTTTGTTTGGCTGAATAATATTCCATTGTGTGCACACACCCCGCTGCATCCATTCATCAGCGCCTGAGCTCTTGGCTTGCTTCCCCTCTTTGGCTATTGTGAGTAGTGCCACTATGAACATGGATGTACAAAAAATATGTCCCTACTTTCCATTCTTTCGGTTACAAACCCAGAAATGGAATCACTGGGTCATATGGGAGCTCTAGTTTTTATTTTTTGAGGACTGGCCCTCCTGTTTAGCTGTACCATTTTTCTTTCCCAGCAAGCAGGGCACAAAGGTTCCAATTTCTCCACATCTTCTCCAGCACTTCTTTTCTCAGAGCTTCACTCTTCATAAAAGAAATGTAAATTAAAACAAAATTGAGATATCATGTTTCATTTATCAGACTGACAGATCAAAAAGCTTGATAAGTATCTTGGCAATGGTTTGGGAGGGAACAAGCTTTCTTATATATTGCTGGTGTGAGTGGAAATCCTTAAAGCCTCTGCAAACTTGGTAATATCTTCAAAATTACACTGCACGTACCATTTGACCTAGTAATTTTTCTCTTTTTAAGATTTGTTTATTAGGGCCTCCCTGGTGGGGCAGCGGTTGAGCACTGCGCTGTGGAGCTGTCGGCAGCGCGCGATGCGAATTGGACCCTTGGCCAGGGAGAATCCCACATGGTGCGGCAGACCTCTCCTGCCTTGCCCGCTGCTCCCCTCAGCAGTGTATTTCTGATCTGCCTGTTCTGCTCCCCACTCTGTCTCTGGTGAACCCTCTCACCGCCCCACGCCTCTGGCCTGTACCCCAGCTTGTATGTATAAATAAAATCTTAAAAAAATGTATTTGTTTATCAATTTTTATGTAGAAGAACTTGGGTGCAAGCCAGAGGTGCAGGGGGTGAGAGGATTCACCAGAGACAGAGTAGGGAGCAGAACAGGTGGATCTATAGAAGTACACTGCTGAGGGGAGCAGCGGGTGGCGAGGGGTGGGACAGGAGAGGTCTGCAGCGCCATGTGGGAACTCAGGCCAATTGAGGTGATGGCCTGAGACTTAACCCCTAGGCCACCAGGGAGGCCCCACAATTTTTCTTATAAGAAAGTATTCTATTTGCACATGTTCAAAAGTTACATATAGAGATGGGTACTTGTTACAGAACTGTAAAGCAAAGCTGAAAAATGAGTTAAATGTTGATGATCCAAGTGAAAGATTAAATTAATGGAAGTAAGGATGTTTAGTGGTTGGTGTCATGTTATTCCTCCACCAAATAACAAGCTACTGAAGAGCAGGAGACCAGCTTTTGTGGGTACAAATAGGCCTTAAAGAAATATTATTAATTAGGGCCTCCCTGGTGGCACAAGGGGTTAAGTTGCAGCACTATGAACTATTGGCAGCCACTGTAGCATGAGTTTGCTCCCAGCCAGGGAGCCAACTCACATGGCAGAGCAGACCTCTCTGTCATGCCTACTGCTCCTCTCAGCAGCGTATTTCAGTAGATCTGCCTGTTCTGCTCCCCACTCTGTCTCTGGTGAATCCTCTCACACACACCCACACCTCCGGCTAGCACCCCAGATCTTGTATGCATAAATTGATAAATCTTAAAAACTGGCCTATAACTCTGAGAGGTTAAGGGGCTTCTCCAAGGACATTCATGGAATATGTACTGCTGGCACTTATGTGCAAACCACAGTGGGCATTGTGGAAATTACAGAAATGAATTGGATGCCACCTTCTTCTAAGAGCTAGAGACCTAGTAAAGCACTCAGACAGACATTAAAAAGATCAACCTTTTTAAATTGTGCTTTCAATGCTCTCAATTAGCTCCATTGTTCTGGTAGATAAACAGAGGTCCAAGTCAGAGAAGCAGCTTCTCAAAGGCCATACAAAGGGGCAGAAGAAAGGTGTTGATGACAACAAATTAAATCCTCCTAAATGTGCCCTCTCCTCCCCAGGGGGTCTCATTTCAAGGCACCTGCTTCCTACCAATATTCCAGGTACTGTATTAGCTCCTATCCAAGGTGACTTTAACATCTTCCCCATTTTCTTCACTCAGTTTCCATCTCTTCAAAAGTCCCCCTGTAGGAAATGTGGTTGATGCCCCTCTGAGGCGCGCCCATTCTCCAGCTGTTGTGAATGGTGGCTGCTAATGGTTCACAACTTCACCCTTCTCCAAAGAACTGTCCTTAGTCCATGTGAGCTGCTTTACCCAGAGATGTCTGGAAAGTGCTGTTTTTTCCTGCCTCACCTCCCCATGGCCCAGAGCCCACAGATGACTGGGTACAAAGCCCAGCTCTCTTACTTCTGAGAGGGATAAACCTTGTGATACATCTTATCTTCCAGAGCTCCCTGCAGGATCAGATTCAGCCAAATCCACAAGCTTGGCTACTTCCCCTCCCCTCTCTGCTTCTCTCAAGGCTCTAATAAGTCATCTGCCCAAGAATGCAGATCTAAGGCTCTGCATCTACGGAGCCCAGCCTAAGTGGGTGGTCTTGGCTCCCAGAGGGGTTTCTGGCTCCAGTTAGCGGCCACACATCTCATGCAGGGTCCTGAAGTTTGCACCACCTCTAAGAAATCTTCCAGAACTGGGACCTCACATTCTGGCAATGTGTTTGTTTGTTTAATAGGGAAGTTGGCTAGGCACTCTGTGCCAGACACAGTGCTAAACCCTTTATGTACATTAGCTGTTGAATCCTCCTAACAGCCTGATTAGGTAAATACTATTATATTCTTAGAGATGAGGAAACAGAGGTTCAAAGAGGTCAAGTGGTTTGCTTACACAGTAAGGGAACTGGGGGGGAATTGTCTGTTTTCAAACCCTTGTATTTAACTACTAGACTACTCTATATTATAATATCAGAACTATTTTTTTCTTGGTTCTGTCTACCGAAGACACTGGGTCATATACACAGCACAAACCTATTCATTCTTTTTTCTGTTCCTGATAGATTGCACCAAGGGCTTCACCTTATTATTTTTTTAAATATTTATTTACTTATGCATACAAGCACTGGGGTGCAGGACAGAGGTGTGGGGGTGGGGGTGGTGAGAGGATTCACCAGAGACAGAGTGGGGAGCAGAACAGGCTACTGACTGAAATACACTGCTGAGGGGAGCAGTGGGTGAAACAGGAGAGGTCTGCTGCCCCATGTGGGAATCTCCCTGGCTTTTGCTGCAGGGGCTGCAATAGCTTCATAGTGCTGACTTAACCCCTTGTGCCACCACGGAGGGCTGCTTCACCTTATTTCAAAAAACAAAAGCCCTTCTTAAATGAAAAAAGCAAACAAACAAACAAACAAACAAAAACAACAAAAAACTTCCTAGAACATGTCTGCTCTAGGAGGTGGGGTGAAGCCCTTTCCTTTGAGTCCTTGGGCTCATGGCTGTCCCTGAGCCCCGCCAAAGCTACAGCAGGAGGCATTCCTATCTCCCACTCCACTGCAGAATAGGGATCTGCATGGCTGAGAACAGCAACAGTGGGAGGCAGCTCATCACTTCCTGGGAGGCCTCCTGGGTTCTCAGAAATGGGGGTAGGAGGATGAGACCTATGCCAAGGGAAGAGGGGGAGAATAACTCCAGTAGGAGAAGATGGAGGGAAGGAGAGAGATTTTTGTGTGGAGGTAGGATAATGGGAGCTGAGCAAGTGGTTATTTTAACCACTATTCTAGTGACAGTGAGTATACAATTGTGAACAAATCAAAGATCTTGGTTTAATAGGGCAGCATTAAACAAAAATAATCATGACAGTTAATATTTTTGAGTTGGAGTAAAGCATTTATTTTAATCTCACAACAATCTCAGTCATTTGATACTATTATTAACACATTGCACAGGTGGAGACAAGAGACAGAGTAGCCAGGTTATTACAGAGTTGCAACAGGGTTCCCATCTCCTTTGAACCTGGTGAACGGCCCCTCAGACTCCCTATTAACGACAGTAGATTTGGAAAGTATATTCTTACCAGAAAAAAATTAAGCAATTTTTCCTCGACTATCCCCATCCCAGGTGGTCTCTGCCCTATGGTGTGCTCCCTTCCAGTTCTGGTCCTGCCCACAAGCATCATTTTGACACAGCATCATTTTGACACCGGTAGTTTCCCTTAAGTGTTCTAGAAGTTGCCACTTTCCCCCTAACAAAATGTCATGAACATTCCTGCCTATTGTACATGCAGATATATCCCGCATAATATTCCATTGCATGGAAGGACCTAGTTTTTTTTCCCGATACCCTAGGGACACAGTATGTTTCCACTTTTCCGCTATTATAAAAAGTGCTTCCATTCACAACTTTCCCTAAGGCTCTGCAGATCCTCCTCCCAATGCAGAACAGGAAAGTTTCTTTCGGAAGGACCCACGTGATGAAACCAGCGGGAAGCACAGCGAAATGCTAAACCAAAGGTAGCCCACTTACGTTCGGACAATATTTGTAATTTCTCCCCCCTCCTTCGGATGCATTTTTTTTTTTTTTTTGCCCGAGAAAAGAGCAGCTCCAACCCTGGGTCAGGGGGTTAAAAAACAAACAAAAAAACACACGTAACCCCAAATCTGTAACACCGAGCCCTAGAAAACAAGCTGGCGTCTTTAAGACGTATTAGTTCTTCTGGGAGTTGCAGTTTTAGTAGTAGTTGTAGTTTTGCCAATGGACCACCTTCGCGCCTCACCTCCCTTGGTAATCTAGAGATTCCTTCCCCTTTAGAAAGCGGATGTCCGAAATACATCTGCGTGAAGGGGCAGAGCCCGGAGACAATCTTTTGAGGGATAGAATTTAGGGTGGGCGGAAGGGGTAAAACTACATTTCCCAGGGTGCACTGCGAAGGCATGCGCTGCCTGGTCAAAGAGCCCGCTCCAACTAGCACCCGGCGGAGGCAGGTACGTGGGTCCGCGCGAGTCCCTGCAATGCACACCTGGTTTCCCCCGCTAATCTGTCCCGTCCACCCTCTTAGACTAAAGGAAGCGGGCGGGACCTCTCGCCGCCTGGTTCCTGACACCGGGAACTGTGCCGGGTCTCGCAACCCGAGCTCTGGGACCTGGCGAGTGCTGCGGAGACCTGGGCAATCCCGGAACTGGGAGAACTGCGGGCACCTATCCTATCTCGATTTGGGCAGGATAGGACTGAGGACATTAAAAGTATTTTCACTTGGCCTCAGTAGATGAAGTGCCCTTGAAATTGTATTCTTTTATAGTTCTAAACAAATGTCAAGTATGGCAGAGGCGAGACTTCAGGAGAGTCCTTGTCTTGTTTCTACAGGGTGGTTAAGAACATGAACTTTGGAATGGGACACATCTGGCCTTCCTGTACTAGCTGTGTATGACTTTGGCAGGCTATTTCACCTCTTTAAACTGTTTCCTTACCTGCAGCATGGGTGTGATAAGATCCAGCTCATAGGGCTGCAGAGTGAGTCACATGAGCTGATACTGCAAGGCCCTTGGCATGGTGCCTGAAAAAAGCACTTCCTAAGTGTTAACTACCACTATCATTCCACCTTTTATGCTCTCAAGATACCTTTTGACTGATCTGGCAAGGCCTGCTCCTCAGCCTTGCTTGATTTCCCCCAAGCTTTCCCTGGTTTCTTCTACAGGGGTATCTTTGACCCAGAGAATACTTCACAGACTATCCTCCTGCCTGCTACAGGACTCCTTTTCCCCTGATGTAGAGATCTGCCATTCACTGGGTCCTTATTCTGTTGCATATAGTTTACATTTTATTTAATGCTGACAACAGTCCTAGGAGAGTGGCATCTTTGGCCCTCATTTTCACATTAGAAAACTGGGATTCAGATTAAGTAATCTGCTCAAGAGCACACAGGAAGAGACAGAGAAAGTGACAGAGGTGTGGGTGCTGATTCCCAGTCAGGAATGTTCCCAGTCTCTAGTAGGGTACAGTCCAGATAGGGCTGCCCAGTTCCCTCTGGCCATGCCCAATTCTCCCAGCCACTATGCTGAAATCAAGCCTGGGCTCAGATCTTCTGGCTGTTGAACTCTACTTGGGGTATTTCTTCCATGCCTTGGGACCAAACTTCATTTTCATCATCACGGGACTAAGAATCCAGAGGGACTGGGTCCCTGCCGTGGCTGCAGCATCTGCTAGTCTCCGGAAAGTGGAGATAATAACACTTACCAACAGGGGTGTGGCAAGGATGAAAAATCATAGTGTCTTAACTGTGGACTAAAGTGAGCGATCTCAGCTCCTGTGATCATTAACATCCTCATTTTATTGTCATTTGTATGTATTCAGGCTTTTAAGAATTATAATAGCTAATTCATATTAAGCACTTTACATATGTTTACTCCTTTTGTTCTCTCTTCAATCCTGCATAGTAGGTTCAGTGTCTTAGGACAGAGAATGGACCCTGGAAAAAAGTGTCTCGGGTAAATTTGACTCTGCCTCTTGACAGCTGAATGACCTTGGGCAGCTTACTTCATCTCTCTGTGTCTTCATCTTTCAGGATAGAGATAGTACTTCCCAAACATTAACTAGGATGTTCTTGCAGTTATTTTTCCTTTGAAGGTACCAAGAGGGGAATGATATTATACTCCCCATGTTGGTTCAGATTCTTGGAGGAGCAGATACTGTGATGGGATTAGATTTACAAGACTTTTATTGGGAGAGAGAGAGATATTTGGAGAGGGCAGTGAGGACAGTCAGTATGCCCTCCAGGTCTGCTCCCTGTGAAGGAGCAAGGAAGGGGCGGGGTCTGGGGGGGGTATGATCTCAGGCTGCAGTGTACTTCTTTTTTTTAATTATTATTTTTATTTTTATGCATACAAGCTGGGGTGCAGGCCAGAGGCACCTGCACCTGGGATGGTGAGAGGATTCACCAGAGACAGTGGGGAGCAGAATAGGCAGATAAACTGAAATACACTGCTGAGGGGAGCAGCGGGCGAGGCAGGAGAGGTCTGCTGTGCCATGTGGGAATCTCCCCAGTTGGGCGTCGAAGTCATGTGCCAGGGGCTCCACAGTGCAATGCTTTAGCCCGCTGTACCACCGGGGAGGCCCTGCAGTGCACTTTTAAGACTGTTTCTGTTGGGCCGCTGGGGGAACCTGGAGCCAAGGCTAACTTTTCAGAGCATCCTTCTTTGCAGGGATGGTCTCTCCTCTTGTCCCTGCTGCGCTGACTCATTTGCTGGAAGCAGTGGCTGGGACGCTTGGCCTCCATGTGAACAAGCTGGGTACATCTGTCAGTTACACTCCGTGCTGCAGGGGCTTAAGAGAGTGTAGAGTGTTGCAGATCACACAATAAGTTGGTAGCCAAACTGGACTCCTTCACCACCCCCTTTCCAGGGAAGGTCATCTGGGCAGCCTGGGGAATTCCTTGCCCTCAGGTACCCGACCAAAATTGCTAGCTCAGATTTCCCCTCTGGATTTCCCTTCCGGGCTGAGCAGGGAACAGAGCAATTTCTGTTAGTGTTGGAGCTTTTCCCTGAAAGCTCATGGGAGTGTGAGCATTGCTAAGTGGTGGTGTCTGTCAGTTTTAACGATGGGCTTGGTGGCAGCAGAATCTGGCATAAGAAGGAACTATTGCTGAGGTTCAGGTTTACTGCTCTGACGAGGGTGTGGGCTACCTGCTGGAGATGCACCTCTAGAACAGCATGCAGCTGAATCCCAACATCCCTCCCCATACTGAGCTTTGGATATTGGAAGGAAGTAGGGGAGCAACTGGAGCGCTGCAGAGGTAGATGCCAGGGCACTCCTGGGGACTTGTTTGTAGTTGGTCTTGGGATGCCAGGGACTCTGGAGTCAGATCAGTTTTCTATCTGGTAGGAGAGCTGTGTTGGAGAGAACAGGAGAGAGTGACTGTAGCTTTGCCCTCACACTCCCCTCACTTGCTCAGAGTGTCCTGGAAGAAGATGGCTGACAGGTGGAGTTGCAGTACCGGGAGAGATCCTCTCTGATGGCCTGTAGTGGGTGCTGTTGGTGCCCTGCCCAGATCCCTTGAATAGGCTGGTAGGGCCCTCCCACAGCTGCCTCATTCTCCACGGAATTACCCTCAGCCTCAGGAGCCTGGGAGGTTAGAACCAACCTCCCTCTCTCCCTTGCCCAGCCTACCGCCAGTAGCTGGATGATGAGATAGGGGCAGCCCCTTGCTTTAATGAGGGACCTTTTGTTCGCCCAACCCTGTGCCCCTCACTTCCTCTCCTGAGGAAATCACATGACCAGATGGAGAAAGTCAAAGATATGCTTATCAAAGACCCGACCATCCCACCCTTGGGTATCTACCTGGTTATGTGAAAGTTTCACGTTCACACCAAACCTGCACACAAGTGTTTAAAGCAGCTCTATGCACAGTTGCCAAAACCTGGGAAGAGCACAAATGTCCTTGGGTGGGTGGATGGAGACAGCCTGTGGGATGCAGCCCACTTGGCTGCATCCCTGAGGCACTTGTGGAGGGAAAGGAGGCAGCTCAGAAAGTTAATCCCAGCTCTTGCTGTGGAAGCCAATCAGTGCTTTTCAGGAGTGAGGGACTAGGAGGCGTAGGCATAAAGAATTACCAAGGGAGTTGTTTTGGCTGCAGATAGTGGTGGGGCCCACAAGAATTCATACCTGTGTTAAAATTCACAAAACACCAAACAGAAGCATTTTTAAGGTATGATAATTTTATTTATGATAATTAAAAAGAAGTTTCTCACACACATATCTCAGCCTCAGGAAGCCCCTCAGCTTTGGGCAGAATGGAACAGCCAAAGGGGGTTGAATGGACAGTTATCATCCTAACGTGCCAGTATAAGGACTGCGTTGAGGTCTTCCAGAGAGGTAGGTGATGTTCCCTTCCTTTCTGCGCATCACATAGGAACCCCACCTTCTCCCTTGCCACCCCACATAGCCCTGGGAGCCAGGGAGACCTGGACTCAAGTCCAGTTTCTGCCACAGCCTAGCCATGTGACCTCAGCCACATCGTGTGGCTTCTCTGAGATGCAGTTTTCTCATCTGTAAAATGGGAGCAATTGTACTTACCTCATAAGGTTGGGTGAAGATCTCCTGAGTTCCTACTTGAGAAACTGCTCAAAGAAGATAAAATACTGACTTTCAGTAGGTTTGCTCCAGGTGCTTTGGACCAGGGCAGGGAGGCAGGGAGACAGGTCCTAGCCTGTGTTCTGACCATAGAGCTGGAATTGAGGCAGAAGCGGGAACAGATTCCTGCTGGGACACTGCTACTGGCTGTGGAGGATCCCGAGACACGTGTGGGCAGTGGAGGAGCCACCCTCAATGCCCTGCTGGTGGCTGCAGAACACCTGAGTGCCCGGGCAGGCTTCACGGTGAGTGCTCGGGAAGGGCCGCCCTTGGCGGGCATAGGCCCAAGGGTTATAACAGCAGTGTCAGTCCCCAAGTCTTCTGGCTCCATTGCCTTGGCCAGTTCAGCACTTGGCTTCAATTTCTCTATCTGTCGATTGTGCAGACTCATCCAGTGAGGGCAGAAGGCAGGACCAGCCTTTGTAGCAGTTTTGGTTTTTTTTTTAACAAAAATTTATTTATTTATACATACAAGCTGGGGTACAGGCCAGAGGCATGGGGCGGCGAGAGGGTTCACCAGAGACAAAGCGGGGAGCAGAACAGGCAGATCAGAAATACACTGCTGAGGGGAGCAGTGGGCGAGGCAGGAGAGGTCTGCCGCACTATGTGGGAATCTCCCCAGCCAGGCGTCAAACTCGCATCGCCGCTGCCGACAGCTCCACAGCACAGCGCTCAACCGCTGCGCCACCCGGGAGGCCCTTTGTAGCAGTTTTTGAAAGTTGGAGCAAGTATCTCAGGATTAGGCTCTCTGGCTTCTCTTGAAAAATGCTAAGATCTTGCTACCCTTACTCTTTCCCATGTGGCAACTGTTTGTTGGAGCTGAGATGTGACTTGGGGCAAGGCATGGGAGTCGGTGTCTCCAGTGGGCCTATGCCTGCCTAGGCAGAGAGGGTGTCCACAGCATGGACACTGATGATGGAGGTGGCACTGGCAGAGAAGGAGCACAGTGTGGCTCCCGTGGAGCTGACTTCCCAAGCCAGCCGATGCCACACACTTGCCGACAACCTCCCCTAGAACCAGGGGCCAGAGAGGTGGCTCAGGGGAAGAGCTGCGGGGCTCTGTTATGGAAGAAAGGCCAGGGCCTACTCCTGCCGGCCTCTAGCCATTGGTCTTGACCTTACCTCTTTTTCTTTGGTTACCTGAGTGGATTTGTGTTGGGTAACCCCCCTCCCCCCAGGACAAGAGGGTACCTCCTTGGGTGCCATCTGCCCAGGTCTCTGTTAACAGGGTCTCCTACTCCTGACAGGTGGTCACGTCTGATGTCCTGCATTCGGCCTGGATCCTCATCCTGCACATGGTTAGTCCAATGTGGAATGTGGGGCAGGCGGGAACCATCAATCCTCGGTGGGAGAGGACTTCAGGGATAGCCTGCCTTTGTGCATGTGCAAAGTGTTCATTGTGCAAATACGTAAGAATCAAATGGGGAATGAGCCAAATGTCCCAAAATGGAGAACTGTCTAGATATACATAGCATCCTCCTGCTGGAATATTAGACAGTGATTCAGAAGCTCATCTTACTCTGCATTGACTTGGAAAGTGACCTTGGGCAAGTCATTGGACCCTTTCTAGGCCTCAGTTTCCTCATCTGTAAAATGAGGATGAAATAGTTCTCTCTTGGGGCCTCCCTGGTGGTGCAGCGGTTGAGTGCTGCGCTGTGGAGTTCGATGCCCGGCCGGGGAGAATCCCACATGGTGCGGCAGACCTTTCCTGCCTCGCCCACTGCTCCCCTCAGCAGTGTATTTCTGATCTGCCTGTTCTGCTCCCCACTCTGTTTCTGGTGAACCCTCTCTGCACCCCATGCCTCTGACCTGTACCCCAGCTTGTATGTATAAATAAATAAATCTTTAAAAAAAATAGTTCTTTCTTGGGGCAAATGTACTCAGATGATCCAAGTGGGTTCTTTATTTTTTTTTAAAGAGTTATTTATCTTTGCATACAAGCTGGGGTGCAGGACAGAGGTGTGGGGCTGTGAGAGGGTTCACCAGAGACAGAGTGGGGAGCAGAACAGTCAGATCGACTGAAATACACTGCTGAGGGGAGCCATGAGCGAGGTCTGCGGCTTCATATGGGTCAGCTCCCTGGTCTGTGATCGAACTAGGTGCTGCATTGGCTGCTGATAGTTTCATAGTGCTGAGACTTAACCCCTTGTGCCACCAAGGAGGCTTATGACCTCAGTTTTTTGTTTTCTTTTAAAAATTTATTTATTTATACATACAAGCTGGGATACAGGCCAGAGGCGTGGGGCGGTGAGAGGGCTCACCAGAGAAAGCGGGGAGCAGAACAGGCAGATCAGAAATACACTGCTGAGGGGAGCAGCGGGCGAGGCAGGAGAGGTCTGCTGCGCCATGTGGGAATCTCCTAGGCCTGGCATCAGACACCTCCACAGCGCTGCGCTTTATTTTTTTTATTTTTATTTTTTTTAAAGGTTTTATTTTATTTATACATACAAGCTGGGGTACAGGCCAGAGGCGTGGGGTGGCGAGAGGGTTCACCAGAGACAGAGTGGGGAGCAGAGCAGGCAGATCAGAAGTACACTGCTGAGGGGAGCAGCGGGTGAGGCAGGAGAGGTCTGCCGCACCATGTGGGATTCTCCCTGACCTGGCGTCGAACTCGCGTCGCCTCTGCCGACAGCTCCACAGCGCAGCGCTTTAACCTGCTGCGCTTTAACCTGCTGCGCCACCAGGGAGGCCCCAGAATTTCGGTTTTTATGAAAAAAATTTTTCTTGAAAGGATGTATAAATAAAAGTCTGAAAGGATATAACTCAAAATGAAAGCAATGGTTAGTATGTATGTAGGGTTGTTTCCCTTTTGCATATCCACATCTGACTTTTTAAAGTCAAAAGCATGTAATTGTAAACATTTTAAGAGAAAACACCTTATTTTTCATTTTTTGTTTTTTAAAAATATTTATTTATTTATGCATACAAGCTAGGTTGTAGGCCAGAAGTGGGGTGGGGTGAGAGGATTCACCGGTGCAGAGTGGGGAGCAGAATAGGCAGACTGACTGAAATACACTGCTGAGGGGAGCAACAGACGAGGCAGTAGAGGTCTTCTGTGCCATGTGGGAATCTCCCTGGCCAGGGATCAAACTCGCGCTGCAGTGGCTCTGGATAGCTTCACAGTGCTGCAGCTTAACCCATTGTACCACCAGGGAGGCCCCTATTTTTCATTATTTATTTATTTATTTATAATCTCAATTTTTATTTTATTTTATATATTTTTTAAGATTTATTTATTTATATATACAAGCTGGGGTACAGGCCAGAGGTGTGGGGTGGCAAGAGGGTTCACCAGAGACAGAGTGGGGAGCAAAACAGGCAGATCAGAAATACACTGCTGAGGAGAGCAGCGGGCGAGGCAGGAGAGGTCTGCTGCACCATGTGGGATTCTCCCCAGCTGGGCGTTGAACTCGCATCACGCGTTGCCAACAGCTCCGCAGCCCATCGCTCAACCGCTGCGCCACCAGAGAGGCCCCTATTGTTCATTTTTTAAATGGAAGTCACAATGCATTATAACATGTGTTTCAGAGAAAATATTTTTTAAACAACCTCTCCCCCCACGGCCTTCAGCCCTTTCACAGCAGATGGGGTGCCCCCAGGCTCTCTGCCTCAAGAGCTCCTTCCACTGTCTCCCCTTCTGCCCCAGGGCCGAGACTTCCCCTTCGATGACTGTGGCAGGGCCTTCGCCTGCCTCCCAGTGGAGAATCCCCAGGCCCCAGTGGAGGCTGTGGTCTGTAACCTGGACTGCTTGCTGGACATCATGGGCCATCGGGTGAGGTGGGCAGCGGCTTGAGGGCCTGGTGCCAGAGAGAACCACAGCTTTCCCACAGACCACCAGCTCTGGTCTGTGCTGGCCCAGGTGGAGACACCCAGATGAATGATTTTGAGGGTACCCAGAGATAGTCAGAGCTTCCAGAAGCTGGTCTTGGGGGAGGTGTGGCCTCAGGATGTGGTAGAGAGGGTTGGCATGGGTGCCTGGGTCTGGGCAGTTTGCTAGAACAAGATGGCTGCTAGAGCTCATGGAACAGGCCGAGACAGGGCTTGGGCCAGCAGCTGCGTTCTCTCTCCCCCACAGCTGGGCCCAGGCTCCCCGCCAGGTGTATGGGTCTGTAGCACTGACATGCTGCTGTCTGTCCCTCCAAACCCAGGTGAGACTGAGACCGCCTTTCCTAGTCACACCCAGAGACAGTCACTCCCTTTCTTGCCCACCTCTGGGCCTGGCCTGCTGCCCCATTCAGAAGAGAAGCTATAGGGTGTGGGGAATGAAGCCCAGACCCAGTGGCAGGGTGTCCCCTGCTGAGCCGCAGTCTGCCTATCTACAGAATGTACCCAGGCCTGTGCCTGCTTTCTGCCCTTCAGGGCTCTGTGAAAGAACTTTGGAAGGGGAATTACCATTCTCTCCAGGGAATGTCCCTATAGCTTTGGAAACCACATTCCCTTTCTAGAGGTGTCTGGATGCCCCAGCCCTGCTTGACCTCTTGCCTTCTCCTGGCCAGGTTGGGGCCCCAGTGGGAGGAACTAACTGCCTCACCCACAGGAATCAACTGGGATGGCTTCCGGGGAGCCAGAGTGATCGCCCTTCCAGGGAGCACAGCCTACGCCAGGAACCACGGGGTCTATCTTGCTGACTCCCAGGTAGTGCCCCCGGGGCTGCGTCCTGGGCTGGCCTCCTAGGCAGCCTCTCACCCTGGATTTTCTGGCATGATCTGGATCAGAGGAGTTTCCCCTAGGGCAATAGCTCTTGTGTTCATTTGGTCTTTTGACAAACAGGAATTGCAACCTGCCTCTGTGCCAGGCTCAGTGCTCGTGCTGTGAAGACATGCAAAGTCTGCCCTCTGCTGGCAGGGGTGGGACTCTCGGGTGCTCGGGCTCTGACTCTACCTGTCAGACTGTTGGAGAACACCCTCCCCCTGCCCTTCTTCCTGGTCTCTGTGCTCCCTTCCCTGACTATTTTCTGCTCCCACACAGGGCTTCGTTTTGGACATTTACTACCAGGGCACTGAGGCAGAGATACAACGGTGCACCCAGCCTGATGGGCAGGTGCCACTGGTATGGCTGCCAGTCCCAACTGGGGGGGCTTTGGGAACCTTCTGGGTGGGAGGAAGGGTTTGCCTTCCCACTCAGGGGCAGAGTCCTACTCCTTCTAGAAGATTCTGTGGGCAGATTAGCACCAGAGTCTGAGGAAGATCTGACACTGGCTTTAAGGGCAATAGGTATAGCCAGAATCTGAGAAAGTCTTGGAATTCAGGGTCTCATCCCGAAACAGAAAGGCTAGAACTGGACTGTGAATGAGTTTGGGAGTACAGTTTGGAAGAGGTCTAGAACCTAAATCTGGGGATCCTTCTAGAAGGAAGGGCAGGATTAGATGTGGTAGGAAAAGGTCTGGAACTACACCATGGGAAAGATGGGGAATTGAGCTTGAGAGGGAGCCTGAAAGTTGAGGGGAGGCCCAGAAGGTGCCTGCTGAGGGGCGCCTTTTGGTAGCAGCTGCCCCGGGTCTGGTGCTGGAGTGGACAAAAGGTGAAGGAGCCTGCCTGGCATGGCAGCTGGCCTTGTTTGACTCACCTACATGTGCCTTCCCCAACTCATGTTCAAGACTTGCCCCAGGGTCCCCCCACCTGATGCTGTGTGGGCCCCTCCAGGTCTCCGGGGTTGCTTTCTTCTCTGTGGAGACAGCTGAGCACCTCTTGGCCACCCACGTGAGCCCACCCCTGGACGCCTGCACCTACATGGGCTTGGATTCTGGAGCCCGACCCCTCCAGGTAACTGGGCCTGGGGATCAATGGGGGGCTGGCCTGGGCTGTGTGACCTCAAGCCAGTCTCTTCCCCTCTCTGGGTCAGCATCTCCGGAGATGGATAGGAATGCCCCAGTTCTGCTAGGAGCCCCGCAATAGCTGTGCTTTCTACCCCTCCCCAGGTGTCTCTCTTTTTCGACATCCTGCTCTGCATGTCTCGGAACGTGAGCAGGGAGGACTTCCTGCTGGGGAGGCCCCCTGAGATGGGGCAAGGGGACACGGACATCGAGGGGTATCTGCAGAGAGCCCGAGCTGAGCTGTGGAGGGAGCTTCGCGGTCAGCCCCTCACCATGGGTGGGTACTACCTGTTGACTCGCCTGCTCTCTGGGGTGGAAAGGACATGAGATGAGGACCCCCAGGGTGAAGCTGCCCTCTCCCTGGCACGGGTCTCCTGGACAAGTCAACCCAGTGCAGGACTAGACTATCACCCTCTCCCAGCCCAGAGCCCCCAGCACTGAGATAGCGCTCTTCCCATCTTCCTCTGTATCTGTCTGGGCTCCAGTTCCCACCTTGCCCCTTTCTGGCTGTGTGGCTTTTGGCAGATTCCTGAGTCTCTCTGGATCTCAACTTCCCCTTTGGCACAGTGAGCTCTTCACCATGCCTGTCCTCCCAGGACCTGCTGTGGGAATGTCTGCTGATAAGTGGTCGTGCCTGGCATCTGAGCGGCAGCAGGCATGAGCTTGGGAGTCAGTACTAGTCTCTTTCAGCATATGTCCCGGGTGGCAGCTACAGCTACATGACCAACTCTGCCAGTGAGTTCCTGCGCAGCCTCACATTCCCAGGGGCTCCCAAGGCCCAGGTGGTGCACTCTCAGGTGGAGGTAAGACCTGCCGGGTGCCTGGGGACAGGTGGGATGAGGGGACCAGAGAAGGGAAGGATTGTCATACTTGGAATGTGGGTGTTTTCTATTTCACACATGCTCACGGAAAGCTCAGAGAGGTTGAGTAACTTGCCTAAGGTCACAGAGCTCGTAAGCGGTCACACTAGGCTTCTATATCCAGGTCTGCCTGATTGAGAAGCTAGAAGACTCCCCCTACCCTTGCTGTGGGGCCCACTTAGGGAGATGGGCACATTTGAGATGAAGGGCCTGGGTTGGTGCCATGGTGTGGAGGGAGGAGGCAGGTAAAATTCACAGGTTACCATCAGGGTACCTGGACATGTGGGAAAGGATTTCTAGGGGTGCTGTCATCTGGTGGGAGCTCCATTATTGAGTTGAGATTTGCTCTGGAGGCGAATGCAGGGAGTGCGTGCCTCAGGGGAGCAGCATGAACAAGGTGGAATGGGATTGGCCTGCGGCTGGGGCCAGGGCGGGTGCAGACTGGGATCTGAGAGGGAATGGCAGGAATTCTGGTTGGGGCCTTGGCTGTGCAGGAAGATGGGGGAAGCTCCAACCTTGACCCACAAAACCCTCTTTCTCTCTGGCTTCACAGAGGCTGCAGCTCTTGGGGGCTGGGAGCTCCGTGGTCAGCTGTCTGCTGGAGGGCCCTGTCCACCTGGGTCCTGGGAGTGCCCTGCAGCACTGCCACCTTAGGGTGAGGCCCAAGGCCTGGGCAGAGGGTGGCAGGGGCTGTAGGGGCCAGACCTGAGTGTGTTGAGGGATGCCTGGACCTGGGCTGCCCACTCAGGATGTCTGCCCTCTCCACCGCCAGGGCCCCATTCACATCGGTGCTGGCTGCCTGGTGAGTGGCATCGGCGAGGCCCAGTCCGAGGCCCTGCGTGGCTTGGAGCTGCACGATCTCATCCTTCAGGGACACCACATGCGGTTGCATGGCAGCCCCAGCTGTGTCTTTACCCTCGTCGGCCGTCTGGATAGCTGGGAAGTAGGTGCCCCCTTACTCCCTCACCCCCATCTTCAAGCTCGGGGAAGCCCCAGCTCAGCTCCCTTGAAAGACAGGCCCTTACTTCCCTTTCATCTGCTGTGAGGCCCCTGAGTGGGGATTTTCTTTTCCTTCTTTCTTTTCTTTTTTTCTTCGTGTGTGTAGAAGAACTAAGGTGTAGGGCAGAGGGGGTGAGAGGATTCACCGGAGACAGAGTGGGGAGCAGAACAGGTGGATCTACTGAAACACACTGCTGAGGGGAGCAGTGGGTGAGACAGGAGAGGTCTGCTGCGCCATGTGGGAAGCTCCCTGGCTGAGGATCGAACTCAGGCCATAGTGGTGATAATGCTGAGACGTAACTGGGTGGGGATTTTCATCCTCATTGCACAAGCCAGTGACTGAGGTTCAGAGAGGGAGGTGACCTGCCCCAGGCTGCAGAGCCGGTAATACTGAATCGGGACTAAAACATGATTCCGCCCCAAGTTCTAGGCACCTGGAAAGGGGCTTTGAAGACTCCAGGCCTTGACAGAGTGCCTCAGAGCGTGCTCGAGTATGTGCCCTGTCCCCTCTCGAGCAAGTCCAGGCCCTCTGGCTTAGTGTCTCCCTTCCAGTACCCCCTGCAGCCCTGAATGCTTCTTCCTCTTCCCCTAGAGACAGGGGAATGGCACGTACCTTAACATGTCCTGGAGTGAATTCTTCCAGAAGACAGGCATTCGGTAAGGCCGATGGCCCTGATGGGCGTCTGTGGGCCCAGACAACTGGGTCCGTGTGGCCACTTCTTCCAGACTCATCCTGTCCCTGACCCAGAGCAGTACCTAGTTTTGGGAGCCTGACCCACCCCAGCACATCCATAGTGGGCAACTCCAAATCCATGGGTACGCTCAGGCCTGGGGATTTTGTTGAGTGATCTGGGAAACAAGGTGGGCCAGCGGGCCCCCTCCCTGAACTGTCTGCTTTGCTGGCCCTGGAGGAGCTTGTCCCAGTTGACAATTAGCCAGTTGACAAGCAGCCAGATGTGGTGACTGGGGGGCAGGAGCTCGTTTCCCCGCCTCATGTGCCTTTCCCCCACATCAGAGACTGGGACCTGTGGGACCCAGACATGCCTCCCGCAGAGCGCTGCCTTCTCAATGCCCGCCTCTTTCCCGTGCTCCACCCCTTGAGGGCCCTTGGGCCCGGGGACATGCTGTGGATGCTGGACCCCCAGGATGATCGGGGTGAGGCCCTGCGGGCCTGGCGAGTCTCCTGGCGACTGTCGTGGGAGCAGCTGCAGCCCTTCCTGGACCGGGCTGCCACCCTGGCCTCCCGCCAGGACCTCTTCTTCCGCCAGGCCCTGCGTAAGGCTCAGCACGTGCTCGAGGCCCGGCGGGACCTCAGCCTGCGCCCACTGATCCGGGCTGCCGTCCGAGAGGGCTATTCTGGGCCCCTGCTGGCCACACTGGACCAAGGTGAGTGCTGGGCCGGGGTCTAGGCAGCCAGACCCAGTGCCCTGCGTCCTCTGCCCCCCGCTAGGAGCCGTGAGCCTGTGAAGCAGGGGAGAGAGAGAAGTTTACTTTCAGGTTTCTGGGAAGTTTCATCCCTGTTAGGGAGAGTTTGGTGAGAGGCCGAGGTCTGGGGCTGAACCTCTGTGTCCTATAAGCATCAGTAAACACCACATTTTCTGAACTGGGGGCCAGGATGTGGGCGGAGAGCTCCAGCAGAGCCCATGGGGATGTGGTGGCTGTGCCTGAGAGTCCGGGACACTGGGTGGGAGCTCAGCCTTCACCTTATAGGCAGCACCCCATTAATGGTGCCAGTGACTATGGGAAATGACCCCCATATAAGTCACACCACTGGTTGGTGGTGGGCCTGAGACTTGAACCCAAGTGATCTGATTTCTGAGCTGACACTTTTTTTTAAGACTTATTTTTATTTTTATTTATGCATACAAGAACTGGGGTGTAGGTTAGAGGTATGGGGTGTGAGAGGATTCACCAGAGACAGAATGGGGAGCAGAAGAGGCTATTGACTGAAATACACTGCTGAGGGGAGCAGTGGGCAAGACAGGAGAGGTTGCTGCACTATGTGGGTCAGCTCCCTGCTGGGGGATTGAACTCATGCTGCAGTGGCTCTGGATAGCTTCTCATAGTGCTGTGCTTAACCCGTTGCACCACCAGGGAGGCCCCTGAGCCTGACTCTTGATCGCTTTGGGCATCCTGGATGGGGGGTGATGAAGTGCACCTCTGTCAGGGCTGGCGGGGGGAGAATGTTGCTGGGCGGAGTGGAGCATGCATTCATAGTAGGGGTACATCCTGGGCAAAAGAGAAGAGCTATGAGGGTCTGGAGTGTTTGGGGACTCTTGAGTAGTCTCTGGGGACAAAGGAGGTTGAGAGTTGGCCCCCTCCCCACCCACCCCTGACTCCTGGGCCTTCAGTTGCAGCTGAAAACCCTGATGTGGCAGCTCGGGCGCTGGCCTGTGTGGCAGATGTGCTGGGCTGCATGGCAGAGGGCCGCGGAGGCTTACGGAGCGGGCCGGCTGCCAACCCCGGATGGCTGCGGCCCTTCTCCTACCTGGAGTTTGGGGACCTGGCGGCTGGCGTGAAGGCGCTGGCGCGGGAGCGGGACAAGTGGCTGAGCAGGTGGGTGCTACTGGAAGTCAGAGCCCCGGAGAGCCCCAGGGAGAGGCGGGGTGCCCTCGGATCTCGCAGGCAGTGAGGCTCCCAAACCTGGACCATCTACCCCTAGCTTGGGTCTCCATGCCACCTCTGTCCCTCCCCTCCTGGCAGGCCAGCTTTGCTGGTTCGAGCCGCCCGCCACTACGAGGGGGCTGGGCAGATCCTGATCCGCCAGGCTGTGATGTCAGCCCAGTGCTTTGTCTCCACGGAGCCTGTGGCGCTGCCAGCACTGGGGCAGTGGGTGGTGGCTGAGTGCCCAGCTCGTGTGGATTTCTCTGGTGAGTCCCTTGTGAGGGCTGGGAGGGCAACAGTAGCCACTTTAGACCTGGCCGGTGGCCCCGTAAACAGCTTGATTTTGTCCAACTGTTGCAGGGGGCTGGAGCGACACGCCACCCCTGGCCTATGAGCTTGGTGGGGCAGTGTTGGGCCTGGCTGTGCGGGTGGATGGCCGCCGGCCCATCGGGGCCAGGGCGCGCCGCATACCAGAACCCGAGCTATGGCTGGCGGTGGGGCCGGGGCAGGACCAGATGGCCTGGAAGATCGCGTGCCGGAGCCTGGATGACCTGCGGGATTACTGTCAGCCCCATGCTCCAGGTCAGGGTGCTGACATCTGCAGGGGAGCGGCATGCATAGCCGGCTGGGTGTTGGGCTGATCCCTGAAGACCCTGCAGACCACCGGGGCCTGGCCTGAGGGCCAGTCAGTCTGGTGGAAGAGGTCACCCTACTTGAGGCACAGGAGGTAGAGGTGGGCATTTTCCTGCGTTGGGGGCCCAGAGGCTCTTGTGGCTTGGGGATGGGGCCTGCATGGCTGCTGGACTTTTGTCCACCAGATGAGTCCAACGCTGGGCTGGGCAATAGTGGAGGTGGGGGGTGTCTGCTTCAGCTCTTGGAGACCAAATTCCTTGGCCCTCTGCAGGGGCCCTGCTGAAGGCCGCCTTCATCTGCGCGGGGATCCTGAGTGTCGACTCCGAGCTCTCCCTGAGTGAGCAGCTGATGCGCACCTTTGGGGGCGGCTTCGAGCTGCACACCTGGTCTGAGCTGCCCCATGGTTCTGGCCTCGGTGAGTGGGTCCTGTCCCGCGGCTGCCTACCAGCTCCACTCCTACCCTCTAGGGTTCCCCTCCCTGGCCTCTGCCCACTGGGAGCGGGTGGGCAGGACTGGACCTGGCAGAGCTGTTTCATGCCTGCCGCCCTCCTCCGCACCCTGCAGGCACCAGCAGCATCCTGGCAGGAGCCGCCCTGGCGGCCTTGCAGCGGGCCTCGGGCCGGGCGATGGGCACGGGGGCCCTGATCCATGCCGTCCTGCACCTGGAGCAGGTGCTCACCACAGGTAGGGGCTGCCCTGGAGGGAAGATGAGCGCACATGCAAGGCCCCTCCCTGCTGCTCCTCCACATGTTCAGAGCATCCTGTCACTGTGCTGCTCCCTCCCGTGGTGTTTGGGTTGGCATGTTTCTCAAGGGAGCTGAGGTTTAGGAAGCGCTTACGAAGTGCTGCACCTTTCTTTTGTGTGAGCTACCTAGCTAGCCTGGTGCCGTCTCTCAGGACTCACCCCACCTTGGGCTGTCCCCAGGGCTGGGCGGGCAGAGCTGGTTTGGAGTAAGGGACAGGAGCAGGGGCCTTGGCCTGGCCCTTCCTTGGTCGTTTGTTCCCCCACCCTCACAGCCGCATGCAGGGGCAGTAGGGCCCAGCACATGTGACTAGGACACTTTTGGATCTGCCCTCGCCAGGATCCCAGGCATGTGGGCAGCCTGATATTTGGTCCCAGATCCCAGGGTGCCCTGCCCACTTTGGGATGCCAGGCCTCGTCTGCAGCAAGACCCTGGGAAGGCAAGTGCCTGACTACGGCATCTTCCTGGTCACCCCGTAGCCTGCGCCCTCCTTTGAGTACAGTCACATCCCACGTTAGCCGAGGGGGCAGGCGAGGGGGACTTTTTTCCTTTTGAGTGTCTTGACAACTGTTTTTGATTGAGTCTGGGCTGGGAGAGAGTTGGGCTGTGTAGGCTCCGACAGTGACGGCCATGGGCTTGCAGGAGGTGGCTGGCAGGATCAAGTGGGTGGCCTGAGGCCTGGAATCAAGGTGGGGCGCTCCCGGGCTCAGCTGCCGTTGAAGGTGGAGGTGGAAGACATCGCTGTGCCTGAGGGCTTTCTCCAGACGCTCAATGACCACCTGCTCCTGGTGTACACTGGCAAGACCCGCCTGGCTCGGAATCTGCTGCAGGTGGGCCCCACCCAGGGGGGCAGGGAGGGAGGGGGACGGCTCAGCTGGACCCAGCTCCTCACCGCACACCTCTTGCAGGACGTGCTGAGGAACTGGTATGCCCGGCTGCCTGCCGTTGTGCAGAATGCCCACAGCCTGGTGCGGCACACTGAGGAATGTGCCGAGGCCTTTCGCCAAGGTGAGGTGCTTGTCCCCCAGGGGTGAGGGCACCTGAGCGAAGCCTAGTGTCAGTCCTCCCCAGGGTGCCCCGCTCAGGTGGGAGCTACCTCTCAGGACAACACACGCATCCTCTTGCCTGACCTCCAGGAAGCAGATGGGTGAGGAGCCTTGGCCACACAGCTGGGCACTGGGGAGTCAGCTGTGGCTACACTTCACTGAACAGAGCTGGGCCCTGTGCCAGCTGTGCTGTGTACAACAACCCCATGAGGTGGGCCCTCCCGGGCCCTCCCACCCCTTTCGAGCCAGCGTCAGCCCCAGGTTAACACGACATAAGGTGTGCCTCTGGCAGTGTCAGCCACAGCAGGCAGCCAGTGGGCACCCCTCCCCTCTGTGCCTACCCCAGGAAACCTGCCTCTGCTGGGCCAGTGCCTGACCTTGTACTGGGAGCAGAAGCAGCTCATGGCCCCGGGCTCTGAGCCCTTGGCGGTGCGGCGCATCATGGAGGCCCTGGCCCCTCACGTGCACGGCCAGAGCTTGGCAGGGGCGGGCGGCGGGGGCTTCCTCTGCCTGCTGACCAAGGAGCCTCGGCAGAAGGGGGCGCTGGAGGCTGTGCTGGCCAAGACTCAGGTACCTGAAAGCGTTGGGGTCTGGAAGTGGGTGGGGGAGGGAGGAGCCTTCACTGTAGCCCACAGCTGACCAGGCGCTCCGGCCGCAAGTCCCTGGCCCTGCAGCCCCGGCCTGAGATGTGCCCAGAGCCCGCTCTCCATACCTCCTGTGCTTTGTCCCAGGGTCTTGGGAACTGCAGCATCCACCTGGTGGAAGTGGACACTCAGGGACTGAGCCTGCAGCTGCTGGGGGAGTGAGGCCTCAACCTGATGGCCCTTTGAGAAGCATGTATCTTGCTGCAAAAGGAGAAAACCCACTAGAGTGAACTTTCAGCCTCCTACCTCCCACCCACTTCTGTGAATCTGCTCCCCAAGATGACCTAAGCTTGGGCCCAGAACTTTCTGGAGCTTGGTGAAGCAGAGATGGTGCTTGGGAACAGAAGTGTGACCTGGTTGACAGTGGCCTAGGCGTGGCCTCTGCTCCCTCTGGACACAGGAAGGTCTCAGGCTGTGTCCCGTGCAGCCCACGGCCCAGCGTGCTCCTTGGCCTCTCACTCTCCGTGAGGCCCCGGGAGAAGGGAGTGACAACCGGCTTTAGCAGATGGCAGGGGTCCCGAGTAAGGCAGACTCTGAAGAAACCCGAGGCATTTCCTATGGCCTTCCTTTAAGGTCAGGCTTTTGCCTGAGGCTTCATGCTCTACACTCCCTCCCAGGCTGACCTTGGGGAGCGGGAGCAAGGTGGGGGTTCACACTCATGTCAGTGGCAGTGAGCCAGTGTGGTCCTGCAGCAGTACACTGCCAATGCAGGTCTTAGCCAGCAATGCTACAGACTGTGGACAGCGGCGTCTCAGGATGCAGCCTTGGAATAAAGCACTGCTCTTTAAGGCTGTCTGTATAGAGTGAAGACTAGTGTCTCTCTTCCCCAGGATGTCCCAATCTGGTGGCCGCCAGCTCCCAGAACACACTCATCCTTTTCCCTTTTTGTTTCTGCCAAGAGCAATTCCATTAACCCTGGCACTACAGGAAACTGCCTCTGGGATGAGCCAGCTTCTGGTGCCAAAGGTCCAAGAGGGGGGATGAGGGTGCAGGACTGGACAGGTATTGGCTGTCGTGTGGGCGGTAGCCATGTGCTGCCCTGGAGTGGGAGGCAGCTCAGGCTGTGGCTTCTGCCTTCACATTTCAGTGCAGCTGGCCCCTGCCTGGCCCTGGAGTGTCCAACCCTCCCTGGAGATGGCATGCTGGCATGTCTCTAGGAGTGTCTTTATTTAGGGGGATCATACACATCACATCCTCTTTGGAGTCAAACTTAACTCCCTAGTTCCCAGATGCACCCGTCCTTCCAGGCTGGCAGGGAGCTGCCTGTTTGCTGCAGTGTCCAAGCACGAGAGGATGACACCCACAAAGGGCCTGCCTTGTTTTCCACCTGATCAAGAGCCCAGGGACACTCTGGTTGGGGCAACGCTGCCCCCAAAGCACAACCTCGCTAGGTCTGAGGGCAGAGAGTAGAGTGAGTCCAGCAGTGGAGCAGTGTGGGCTGTCGGAGCTCCCCAGGACCAATCAGCCTTGCTCAGGTCCGTGGCTGAGGCCATCTGAAGGGCCCCCAAGTATGATGGGCCGGTTGCAGCTACAGGCGCAGTCTCTTGATGTCCTCACTGCGGAAGTCCAGGCGCAGAGCCAGCACCTGGCGTACTTCAGCAGGGGTGAGGCGCCATGTCAGTGGGCCAGAGTTGGCGCCCCAGTAATCTAGGATTTCGGTCACCTGTTGGGGAAGAACACAGACAAGTCATCAAGGAGAGGCATCTCCTGAGAGACCACTAGAGGCCGTGAGGGGTGCCGGGAAGGAGAGGGTGCCATGCAGGGCTGGACTGTTGGTGGAAACATATATATATATTTTTTTTTTGCATAGAAGATCTAGGGTGCAGGCCACAGATGCAGGGGGTAAGGATTCACCAGAGACAGAGTGGGGAACAGAACAGGTGGATTTACTGAAGTACACTGCTGAGGGGAGCCGCGGATGACACAGGGGAGGTCTGCTGTGCCATGTGGGTCAGCTCTCTGGCCGGGGATCGAACTCAGGCCGTAGTGGTGAGAGCGCTGGACTTAACCCTGAGATCCAGGGAGGCCCTAGAAACATGATGTTGAGGGAGTGCAGGAATACAAATTTTGTCTCTGCCTTTTCCAATCATCTTTCCCTGGCTAAGCTCAGGGAACCCCACGTACCCGCTCCAGATTAAGGATTGTGGCCATCTGGGAGAGCCGGGCGAACTTGTCTCGGATGGTCCAGGTGGTGACCGTAGTAAGGTAGGCAATAAGTGACCTCAGCTCCTTGTCAAACTGCAGACCGCCCAGCTGCAGGGCAACACAAGCCCGGAATTCAAGGCCCAGCTTTGGCCAAGCAGAAACAGCCCCTCTTTCCCTCAGTGCTGGGCTGCAAGGCCAACTGGGCCTGAGGTGTACTTCAGTGGGGTCCCCGGCCTTGGAAGCCAGGGCAGGACTGGGCCCACACAGGCAGGGCCTGAGCACTGGTCTTCCTCGGAGGAGAAACAACAGAGCTGGGACCTGTGCTCCCCTGACCTTACCCGGTTGAAGGTGGATTTCAGCACCACTTTTTCCAACTCGACTGCAACGAGGCTGGTCATGAGGCCGGTCAGGCTGTCATAGATGACTGGGGACAGGCCAGCCTGCACAGAGGGTAGACATCAGCAGAAGTCCCACCTAAGCCCTCTACTTCCACAGGAGTCTTTGGGATAGAGAGTTATACGAGGCCACTGCTGAGTGTTTCTACAGTCTGGGGCTTAGAAGGGCTTTTGGGGTTCCTAGCAGGAGTGTGCTGAGAAGTTGCAGCCACTGGTTTGGGTAGAGGTAGGTAATTCTACAAGCTGGTCCCTGCTTACCTTGAATTCTGCCATTTGCTGCTCCAGGTTAAGGATGAACTGCTGTACCCAAGGGTCATTGGCCTCATAGTCATTGAATTCTTCCTGTTGTCAGGAAGCAAGGGGTCACCAGGGGCCTCTCTAGGTTACCATTTCCCCCAGCCCCCTTCCACTCCTCTAAGGTAAGAGGGAAGAGATCCTTCCTCTCCTACAGCTTCTGACTCATCCAGCTTAAGAGCAGCTAGACGCCCAGGCTGGTGGGGCCTGCTGCATCCCACTTTCGACCAGCAAAGAGCCCTCACTGTAGCCATGACCATGACAGGGTGGAGCTCCTGGCATTTAACTCCCTGTTGTATCTCATGTTCTCTAGAAGTGAAATCCTCAAGCTGGGGGTGGAGGGGAGCTTTGAAGCCTATGAAAGGGGGACAAAGAGAGCATCAAAGAAAGAGGATGTCAGGTCACATCTCTCCCAGCTCTGACTGCAGAGCACACTTTCCTGGGAGGAACCTGGTCTCTGCAGGCGAGGGCAGGGGGCTGGGGCAGGAGGTGATTTGGTCAGCTGACCTCCTCGATGTTATGGGAGACGGAGAGAAAGGTGTTGATCCAAGGCTGCACCTGCGGCTTGATGGCTGTGCTGTTCAGCTCTGTCAGCCCTTCCTGCAGGACAAAGCAGAGTGGCATCACACGGAGCAGGCACCTCCTACCCCTGCTCATCCCTGACCACCAGGGCATTCTTCCAGCTCTGAGGCTTTTCTGCAGGCCCTGTCTGAAGTATAACGGACAACGCTAATAACAAGGCCAGGCAACTTGTTCCTTTGCAGATGTGCTGATTCTGGTCCAGACCAGAGACAGGGCTCTGAGGTTGGTTGGTAAACTCTCAAAAAAGATTTCTGAGGGCCTGGCACCAGGTACACCTGTGGCTAAGGTCAAGCAGCAGGTTCGAGTCACCATGTGGTTATGTTTCCTCAAAGTACCCTTCTGCAGGCTCTGGCTCCGTGCAGGCCAAGTGGAGGTCCTAGAAGACCAGAATGCTAGCTTGCCAACGAAATGGCCACACGGCTGAGATTCTGGTCTCAAGGGACTCAAACAACTTTAGGGGCATGCATGCTATCCCTCACCCCTCTTCCTGTTCCCCTGTGCACATGGCGCCCATGATAAGCCAGTACCATTTCTTCAGGCACAGGCCTCAGTCAGCAGTTGAACCTGGAGCTTACCTGCAAGAGGTCTCGGAATTTGCTGGACACGGCAGCCAAGTCAGAAAGGCAGCTGTCGAACTTGGCTTGGGCCTGCTCTCCTCCAACGCCCTGGTTGAACAGCTTGGTGCAGTCACTCTAGGGGAGAACACCCAGCTTTTAGGCTTCTCTAGGCCTGGATCACAGCAGCATATGGAGGGAGAGGGGGAGTGGAGAGGGGACAATATGCAACCAGTCATTTCTCCTTCTGGAAAATGGTATCTTTGGGAGCAGCTATGGCTCATACTAGGCAAGAGCCCTAGATGGGATTCAGAAAACCTGTACTCTATCCTGAGGGCCAGTCTATCCTACTTGACTCCCACCTCTGTAGTGTGGGGCTACTGGTATCAGGGGATGTGAATAAGAAACATACCGAAATTTTTTTTCTTCTCTTTAACAGGTGTTCTTAGGTTCAAGTCGTGGTTTAGCCATGTATTAGATGAGTGACCTTCATCTAGTGACTTAAAGTTTCTGAGCTTCAATCTCCCTGTGTATAAAACAGGAACCCAAATTCCCATGGCGTTTGTGAGGTGGCTAAGACGATATATGAAGTGCTTAGCCCAGGGCCCGGTGCACAGGAGGCAGGAAGGACACATAGCTACTGCTGTTACAGTTTCTGCTTAAATATTCTGCTCTGGCTGCCCAAGGGAGATTGTCTTGATTCTAGCTAGGATTTAAGTGCTTGCTTATGTGCCAGGCCTTGCTCTAAACCTTTGTTATTTGTTAAAGTAGCTACCTTATGAGGTAGGTCCTATTATTATCTCTATTGTACAGATAGGAAATGGAGGCACAGAGAAGGTAGTGACTTGTCTAAAGTCACACAGCAGTACACTAGGATTCAAGCTGATAATTGGCTCCAGAGCAGCTGTTCTTATTTGCCACACTGCAGCCCAGATGAGAACTCCACCAGGAGCTCACCAGGTTTGGGGTTGCCAGGAGCTGCCCACATTTCTTGTAGCCTCCTTCAAAATGTGTGCTGCTTTGGCTACTGCAGGGAGTGATCTAGCTGGCAGAGGCCCTCAGCCCCACGGCTGCTCCAGTACTTCCTACCTTTAACCAGTCTTTCAACCTCTGCTGTACAACAGATATCAAGCCCTCTCTCTCAGAGGGCTGCAAATAGGGTGGAGAACAAAAAGAGGAGCAACATAAATCTAAGGGGGGGGGGTGGGATTTATGGCACTTGATTTTTGCTTATTTTTCTTTAGCTCTTTGTTCTTGTTTTCTTTCACTTGGCTAATTCTAGCAGCTAAGTTTTGAATTTCTAACATTTCCCAAAGTTTTAATTTAAAATGCAACATATTAATGTTAAGGATGAAGTCAGGAAAAGAATTTAAGGTGCCAAGGTTTAACACAATGATGCCAGACACTCTGTTGAACATATATATGACATGTCGGCCACTATGCTATTTGCCTTTGGGAGTATCACTCATTCCATTTTAAGCCCTTTGGGGGGGGAAATGCCATAAATTTCAGTTTACAGTGAACTCCCACCTGACTGGAACCTCTGAGCCTTCCTCAAGGAACCATCACCTGTCTGGTCCTCTTCCCTGTGTGCTGGCCCCCAGCCTGCTCAGCCCTCAAGCCAGCACTAGCACCAGCCTGGGCACTGAGCCATGCACTGCTGTGGCCAAGCCTCCTCCTCAGTAGGAGGCTGTGGAGAAAAGGACCCTGCCCTCCCTCCTCTCCCACAGGCAGAGTTTAGGGGTAGGGAAGAGTTGGGTCCTTCATTTCCTAATAGTTAACAAAGTGATTGCGCCATGCTATTATCTTAACTATTGATTCAATAACTAATGGCCGTTGCATGCCCTTCATCGACCAAGTGCTTTACGCTATCTTGTTCAGTTCTCACAAACACCCTTAAAGGCAGTGATTGTTCTCGCTGTTTTACAAGTGAGGAAATTGAGGCTCATGGAGGTTGTAGAACTTGCCTCACTGGTCAGCAGCCAATGGAGATTTGAACTCAGGGATATCTGAGTGACAAGCCCAAGTAATCCCCACTATTCTATGTGGCAACTGGCTTCACACAGTGTTTGATGACCCCTATCTCACTTCAATCTCATAAAATTTATCAAGGGCATTATCATTTTTATAAAATGCTTTTAACCCTTTCTGTTTACTAGGCCACCCAAAAATCCTAAAGTAGAGCAGAATGGAGTGCTTCTTCCTAGATGAGAGAACCGAAGCTCAGAGAGTTAAGGGACTTGTCTAAGGTCATGTGCCAAGAATGGGAGGGAGGAGCTCATTTGAATTTTGATCTTCCAGCATATGGGTAGAGCTCTTCTGACTGGGTTAGAGATGCCTTGCTACCATGTCAACCATGAGTGAATTCCCTGCGTGCTCTGAAGAGCAGGCTCAACACCCGGGAGCACCCCCCACAGGATCAGTGGACAGGACTCTCTCTCAAAGCATGGTCTGAAAACTGACAGGTAATTTCCCCTGTACCTCCAGCGTCTTCTTCAGAGTGGAGATGTTTTCACTGCAGACTTCCACGTTGTTCAGAGTGACCTGGGAAAGGAGCACAGGGCATGTGACTCCCTGCTCACTGCTGCTAGCTACCACTCCAGCTGTGAGACTGGCTGAGGAGGTTAGCTTCCTGAGGCGCAGAGGAGAGCTAAGGAACACCCACAGCACTGCCCTCATGCAGGTGCTCAGGCCTCAGATTAGGCAGAATGGTGAACCAGGCCTGCC
Organism: Scalopus aquaticus; assembly: GCA_004024925.1. Classification (NCBI taxonomy): domain Eukaryota; kingdom Metazoa; phylum Chordata; class Mammalia; order Eulipotyphla; family Talpidae; genus Scalopus; species Scalopus aquaticus. The sequence goes on from PVIJ01001333.1 coordinate 73,268, forward strand.
CTTTCTCCTGACCGGACACCGAGGCAGTAAAATCATCCAACCTCAGAGGTAGTGATGCAAGACTTCAGATCTTTTGCTGTTTGTTTTAGGCCACGGGAAATCCTGATGATCCAAATCTCCAAGCTCAGATTAATGATATAGACATTAAAAGGAATGATTCCTGAGAGCCTGCCACCTCTGAGGCGTTTTCTCATCTATTGTCTCCCTGGCTCTGCCCGATACCCTCTGCAAAACAAGTATTATCGGGCCTCCCTGGTGGCGCAGCGGTTATGCGCTGCACTGTGAAGCTGTCGGCAGCGGTGATGCGAGTTCGACACCCAGCCAGGGAGATTCCCACATGGTGCGGTGGACCTCTCCTGCCTCATCCGCTGCTCCCCTCAGCAGTGTATTTCCATCGATCTGCCTGTTCTCCCCACTCTGTCTCTGGTGAACCCTCTTGCTGCTCCACGCCTCTGGCCCGTACCACAGCTTGTATGCATATATAAATAAATCTTTAAAAAAAAAAAGACTGAAAACAACAACAACAACAACACAACAACAACATCAAAAACCAAGAATTATCAAGTCAGCCTATAGGTGGGAACATGACTCCTCATTAGCTGAATCGATTCGCCAAGGTCAGTCAACAACTAACTCAGCAAATATTTACTGAGCACCCACTATTTGCCAGGCATTGTTGTAGGCATTGGGAAGGAAGCAATTAGAAACCAAAATCCGCCTTCTCAGGGAACTTACATTCCAGAAGGGAAGTCAGATAATACACAAACAGATATATAATGTCAGGTAGTGCTAAAAATCATGAGAAAGGGCCTCCCTGGTGGCACAGCAGTTGGGCGCTGCGCTGTGGAGCTGTCGGCAGCGGCGATGCGAGTTCGATGCCCAGCCGGGGAGATTCCCATATGGCACAGCAGACCTCTCCTGCCTCACCTGCTGCTCCCCTCAGCAGTGTATTTCAGTCGATCTGCCTGTTCTGCTCCCTGCTCTGTCTCTGGTGAACCCTCTCACCGCCCCACACCTCTGGCCTGTACCCCAGCATTGTATGCATAAGTAAATCAATCTTTAAAAAAAAAAATCATGGGAAAAATTAAGTGGGGTATGGGAAGTAATTCTAGCAACAGGCCACAGAGCTACAGCCAGGATTAGAATTCAGGTCTCTTCACTCCTTCTTCCATAACTCAATTACCTTTTAAACCGTTGCAGAAATATCAATCATAAGAAAAGCAGCATGTGACAAAAGTGGCAAAGCAAAAACTGCTATGACCATTTAGAGGAAAGAAAATGCTTTGGTCTAAGGCATTTGAGGGAAGCTGTATGGCAGGGTTGGTAACTGAAGTTGATTAAATGGCTGGAACAGATGACAATAAGAATAGTATATTGCATATCTGAAAGTTGCTAAGAGTAGATCTTAAAGGTTCTCATCACAAGAACTTGTGTGGTAATGGATGTTAACTAGACTTGTGGAGATGATTTCACCATGTATGCAAATATGAATGGCTTTATTGTGCACATGAAGTGAATATGTTAAGTCAATTGCACCTTAAAACAAAATAAAACAAAAGCTGAAACAGAATTCTGATAGTCATGAAGGTGAGCACATTTCTCTACCCCCATCAGCCTATCTCTACCTCACCGTCCAATTTAATATTTTTTCCTTTCTTTTTTTTTCAAAGATTTATTTATTTATATATACAAGAGCTGGGGTATAGGCCAGAAGTGTGGGGCAGACTGAGAGGATTCACCAGAGAGAGTGGGGAGCAGAACAGGCAGATCCACTGAAACACACTGCTGAGGGGAACAGTGGACGAGGCAGGAGAGGTCTGCTGTGCCATGTGGGAAGCTCCCTGGCCAGGGATCGAATTCGTGCTGCAGTGGCTGAGGACAGCTTCATAGCGCTGACACTTAATCCCTTGTGCTACCGGGGAGGTCCCAATTTAATATTTTCTTTTTTTTTTTTTTTTTTAAATTTTTATTTATACATACAAGCTGGGGTACAGGCCAGAGATGTGGGGCAGCGAGAGGGCTCACCAGAGACAAAGTGGGGAGCAGAACAGGCAGATCAGAAATACACTGCTGAGGGGAGCAGTGGGTGAGGCAGGAGCGGTCTGCCGCACCATGTGGGATTCTCCCCGGCCGGGCGTCGAACTCGCGTCATCGCTGCCGACAGCTCCACAGCGCAGCGCTCAACCCCTGCGCCACCGGGAAGGCCCCCAATTTAATATTTTCTTAATGAGAGTTAGGATTACCCAGTATTAACTTGTTTCTTGTCTTACTTTCCCTTTAGAAGAGCTCCATGAAGGCAAATACTTAGTCTGCCTTCACAGCCATAGCTCTACTAGAGCACTGTCCAATAGAACTTTGATGATGGAAATAAGCTGAATCATCCAGTATGGTAGTTCTAATAGTTGAGATACTGGTTATGCTTAAGTACTGGGTTTTTAGTTTAAATTACCACCTGTGGCTAGTGGCTAGCATACACTGGTCAACAGTGAGATTATTACTGACTTAAAAAGGCCCTAATCTATAGCATCTTGGTGTGCTGAATATGAATATAATCCTGAAATTTTTTTATTAGCTCTCGTTTTGAAGATATTTTATATAATTCATTTTATATGTTTCACCGTGTGAAGTTATCCAGTAGGACTGCAGCAACATCCTAAATCAGCCTAGAATGATGTAAGATTGCATCACATTGCATAATACCATCATGCATACATCATCCAGAATTGATTGCATCATTTTCTGAGGCAATGTAATACTACTGCCGGGTGGCTGCTGAAGTAAGCTGATGTAGCAGTGCACTATAGAAAGCCTTGTTGGAAAGGCTGAGCATTGAAAATATTTCAGACTTTGTGCGAGACAGTTTAAGCTACTGTTCCATAGAACTGCTATTATTTTATCCATTTAGGCACAATACAGAACAGTAATGCCTTGAAAGCACATATAGTGTGGACAATTTCTGCTCTAGCTGTGGGGTAGTGACATTTGCCAACCAGAAGAAAAGTATCACTTCTCAAGTGAAGAAGGCTCAGCATCTTTACTTGGGATGCAAGGTTGGTGACCAAGACAAGCCTTGGGCCCCGCATCTATGCTGTGCTACATGTACAACACAGCTTTCACAGTGGTTCAATGGCAAAAGACCATCAATGCCATTTGCATTCCCCATGGTGTGGAGAGAGCCAAGCAACCACATAAAAGACTGTTCTGTTTGGTTCCTCCTCTTTCTGGTGGAATAACGAGGCAGAAGAATAGTCTACCCAAACATTCCGTCTGCATTGAGATGACCAGTTCAACAACTTGCTGCAGGGTGATGTGAAACAAGCATGGAATGCTTTTCGCCTATTGTCTACAAACTTTCTTGGGAATGTTAGGGCAGAAAACTAAAAGAAACTAGCAGAAGACATGCTGATGCAGTATCAGAAACTTGGCTGCCATATGTCTCTAAAGATCCACTTCCTTCATTCCCATCTGGATTTCTTCCCTGAAAACTGGTATGGTTAGTGATGAACATGGCGAATGTTTTCATCAAGATATCGCATCAATGGAACAAAGATACCAAGGAAAATGGTTCACTACAATGCTGGCTGACTACTGCTGGACACTCCCCAGAGATGATCCTGAACAGCTGTACAAGAGGCAAGTGAAGAAATCTAAGAAGTAGTCTATGACTTGATTTTTTACAGGTATTAACCATAGGCCTATTACTATTGGCATGCATTTCGTGATGTAAACATTAATATAGTGCAGATTACAAACTAGAGCCAAAATTAGAAGTTGACTGTCATATTCGTGTTGAGCACATACAAATTGATAGGAAATGATTAATTTTATTTCAGTAACATGACTTTTGTAAAAATTTGTTGACCAGTGATATAGGGCAGAGCAGCTTTAGAACCTAGAACAGAGCCTGGTAATGTTTCTCAAAAAAAAACTTGAATAAGTGAATGAGTGAATGAATGTGTTGTGGAGAAGGGGTAACATAAGCAAATGCAGAAAAACCCCTGGGGAATATGGGAGTCAACAGAGCCAGTTCATTGACTTAAACAGGGAAGTGATAAGAGACAGAGCAGCAGAGTTGGGAGAAGTGGCTGACACTTGAATGTTAAGCTGTCCCGTGGAAAATGGGGTGGCAGTAAGGTGAATTCCACATGAGCACACCTGTGGATTTGGAATGCTAATCTAGAATATGTGTGGAGGAATTAGGAGTGTTCAAGAGCATCACACTGTCTGTGAACTGGTATGCTGCAAGCATGCTACGGAAGCAGGAGTGAGGTAGGGAGGTGCCAAAGTTTCGAGAGATGAGTCAGGAGTATCACAATATCAAGGAAAAGGAGAGTCCCAGACCCCAGGGAATGAGATTAGGATGTTCCTTTTCTCTTCCCAAGAGTGCTGCTCTCGTCAGCATACTGTAGTCAATACAGAAAGATCAAGGCTGCTTCCACTATGGATGGATGACCTAGGGCCACACAGGTTGCTACCATCACAAGCTTCAAGAACTGCAGTCACGACAAGAATGAAGACTAAATTTCCAAGGCTTTTAAGGGCACCAAGAGAAATCTGTCATGAGGAGAAAATCCATTTGGGTTCAAGTGGCACTGATTTCAGAACTTCTGCGTACCGACAGTTCTTGTAAGCTGGGATTCACTGTGCTTATCCCCAACTCATGGTGAATGATATGTCAGCATGGATGGGGAATTCTCTGGACAGCCAAATGAATCAAGGTGACCTAAGAAACATGCGCTGCAATGAGCATGATGACACTTTAAGTACCTGTCACCGAGCACTCAGCGTCCTTTTGTGTTGGTCTGCATGGGAGCAGGGAATGGGCAAATGAATGCACAGGGGTCGGCCTAACAGGAACTCATGCGGCTGAGTGCTGGAAAGCAAGACCAGACAGGCAGATTCAAGGGGCGATCAACAGATGACCAAGCACTTGCTTTCCTTGAGTGGCAGGGAGCAAGAAGTCAATGAAGGTTTCTGAGCAGATAATGAGAATGAAGGCAACTTATAAAAGAGAATTGTAAACCAAATGAAAAACTCAAGTCAGCTCATATGATCCTCTAAAGTTGGTTGCCAGACATTTCGGCAAAAATTTCCAAAGGTACCGTATTTAGAGGCGATGATTCCTTGGGGCTGATCCTCTTTTTTGGCAACCATGACATCCCAGGTTGAAGCCAGCCCAGCACGGAAACCATGCTCAGGGAAAATATTTTCAGAGGCAGGAAGAGAATGGGGCTGTCAAAATAGCCTCCATATTCGATTTACTTGAGGTCTAATAATTACTGTGGGTTCTCCTGCAGGGACAGGGTAGAGAGCAGAATGTTTAGGCTCCTGACTCTGAAAGTAGCAGCTCTTAAGCTCTTTGGGGTCTTTTTTTTTTTTTTAAGATTTATTTATTTATGCATACAAGAGCTGGGGTGTAGGCCAGAAGTGTGGGGTGGTGAAAGGATTCACCAGAGACACAGGGGGGAGCAGAACAGGCAGATCTACTGAAATACACTGCTGAGGGAAGTAGCGGGAGAGACAGGAGAGGTCTGCTGCGCCATGTGTGAATTTCCCTGGCTGGGGATTGAACTCAGGCTGCAGACAGCTTCATAGTGCTGACACTTAACCCACTGTGCCTCCGGGGAGGCCCCCTCTTTGGGGTCTTTATGAAGCTAAAGACCAACTAAGGACTCTGCTTCCAGAAAAAAATCACGTATACATCTTTGGATCCAATCTCAGGATGTTCAGAGACATCGTTAGTGGACTGCTGATTGAGAATTTGTCTACTGGATGCTTCCCTACTTTAGCCTCTGAATCTTAGGCGCTGAGACTACTGAGTGTGGCCAGTGCGGGGGGAGCAGAATGACAGTGCTGTTCCCACTCACACTCTGGTGGCAAGTGCCAGAGCAGCCTAGTCATGAGCTCAGGACTCACTTGTTCTTTTTGACTCATTACAAACTGGCTGTTACTGTGTCTAAGTCCTTTTGTCCTTCCATGCTTCTCCTTCCCCAGCTGTCACACATCTGGTAAGACTCACTGCTTCAGCTCACCTGGTTACTCTAGGTAGCTAAGGGCTTTAATAAGTAAGTTTTCTGAGGAAACTGAAAGATTAAGTATATTACAGAAGCGGCCCTGGTAGACGTAAAGGCCTGGCACACACCCATGCTGGGGACTGTCCTCAGAGCAGCCGCTGGCACAGATGCAAAGAGCCGAGCTCAACACTTAGTGCCGTCCCTTAACAGGTGGATGGTGTTCACGGTATCCAGTGTTCCAGGCAGGGAACAGTGTATGTTTTGCCATGGGCTACTCAAGACGAGTCCCTGGGTAAGAAAGTTTCACAACCTTAAAGGCAGAGCGCTGTTTCTGTATAGACACTGGAGGAAAAGTCTCCAGTTGAAGGCTGATTATACTGTGGCTGAGAGGTCAAAGTTTAACCTTGAGATAAACCCACCCAGTTTCCAACCAGGAGCTGTGGCTACCTACCAAGAAGGACAGCTTGGCCTCATCGGTGCTCTCGATGCCTTTTGTGTCAAATTTGCCCTGCTGGAGGCTGCTGTGCATGATGTTCACCGCACTTGTCACCCCGCGCTGGATGTCCTGTAAGGTGGTGGCTGGGAAGCCCATTCGCAGCTTGTTACACAAAACGTCCCTGGAGACAGAAAGGCAACTCAACTTGGCCACCAGGACCACGGACCCACTAACCTGATCTAGCAGTAAGAGTTGCTCTTTTGGGGGAATAACCACTTCTTGCGATCTGAGGAGCTAGGGTAAGAGAGTGACCAAACCCCCCTGCCACGTCTCCCTCCCAAGGGCACTGATGTGACAAGAACACAAAGAAGAGATGAGCTAATTCTTTACTTCCTATGAGCTTTCAGTTATCCTCACCAAGTCCTACAAAATCAAGAGAAGGCGACACAGTTTGAAAAACAGTTCATTTTAAGAGCTGAGAACCAGGTTTTAAGTCAGTAAGTTCTGGACTGCATTTCATATTCCGCAGTGTAGGAGGTATATGGCCTTTGACAAGGGATGGAATCTCCATAAGCCTAGTGTCACAAAACAGAGTTATGGTTCCTGCCTCATGGAGCTGTTATTGGAGTTGAATAAGAGGAGACTAGCATGGCACTGGTAGCAGTGGTAGTTGATTGCTAATAAATATAACAACTTCTGCCTTCATCTGAAACTCCAGTTCTCTTCTCCAGGCTTGAGGGCCAGTGGCCCCTTGAATTCAGTTCAGGGAACACAGATTTGATCCATAAGATTTCTGGCTCCTTTTGAGCTACCTGGAACTAAGGAGGTTGTGGTATAGATAAAAATGTGTATCTGTATAGAACTGAACTAGAATCATAAGGGGAAAAAAAAAAAAAACAAGCAGCAAATGGGTCTCAGGAATTGTCTCCACTAGGACCTTTCTGCTTTCTAGAAAAGAGAAAGAGAGGCAACCATACCTGAAGTCAGATTCCAACTCTGTGGTGGCGAGGTTGATCATGGCACAGAGACAGTCGATGCTGGAGCTGGACAGAGCCCGCCCAATGCACTTCTTAACAATGTAGAAGACATCATCTACCATGCTCGAGGTCAACTGGCCCTTCTCATAGCTGTCCAGAGCCACAGCCTACCCAATAGGCAAAGCACCCAATGAGGGCCCCAGTTTTGCATGTCCCTGTTCTAGATAGTTCTGGTTCTGCTCCCTTTCCTATACCTTGTCCAGGCTTTTCTGATTACAGCTTGGAGTGGATCCTTCTTACTCTAACAGTTCACTTCACTATTAATCATGATGTTAGGAAATTAAGTATTTAGGTCTTTTGCCTTGGGGACATCCATAAGCTCGAATGTACGGTATCAGGAGGCCCTTCACCTTTTGGTTCATTGCCCACACACCTCTAGAGAAGCATGGAACAAGTAAGCCCACTGAGGAGTGGAAGTGTTCTTTTGTGGTCTTCGGGAAAGAAGTCCCTACTGACTCTACATAGAGCACTCCCAACATGTCCCGGAGCCACACAAAGTGGTGTTAGGCAGTCTCATGCAAGGGCACTCTCAAAGCAGGGCCAGGAGGCACTATGCGCTCAGGCCACTTCCTTCAGCCTGGCTTCTTGGACGGGCAGCCCCTGCCAAGGCATGTGCGCCCCACCTACCTTGTTGACAGTCTCTCTCATGAAGTACTCCTCCATGGTGATGTAGAAGCCGATGAGCTCTTGCATGGTGCAACTCAGCAGGCAGTTATTGAGGAGCTTGTCCAGAGACTTCTGGTGCTCTAGGGGACAGCCAAGAAACAATACTCACTTTTCTTCCTCAAGGGAAACAGCAACTGCTTTCATTTTCTCAGGTTTCTTTTTTAGTATTTGTTTCAAATCTATATATAATTTAAATGGTTATAATCGTCATACAGATACAATTCTGCTTTAATTATTTCAGAATTATCAATTTCTACATTATTTTTCATTTTTTTTAAAGCTTATGTGTGTGTGTGTGTGTGTGTGTGTAGATGAACTGGAATGTAGGCCAGAAGTGTGTGTGTGCGTGCGGGGGGGCAGCGGGCGGGGGGGGGGTCAGGGTGAGAGGATTCACCAGAGACAGAGTGGAGAGCAGAACAGGCAGATCTACTGAAATACACTGCTGAGGGGAGTAGTGGGCGAGACAGGAGAGGTCTGCTGTGCCATATGTGGGTTAGCCCCCTGCCCGGGGATCGAACTCAGGCTGTGGTGGTGATAGTGCTGAGACTTAACACCTAGGCCACCAGGGAGGCCCTAAAGCTTACTTGTTTTTAATGGCTATGTGACAGCTTATCAGGTAGATAGCCTGTATTTTCTTAAACTGTTCTCCTATTTTTGGACACCTGGATGACTTCCAAATGTTTTGCCATTATTATAGATAATTGGAAGTCATGATTATTGGACATTACTGTGAACATTTTTGTGTCAATAACTTTCCGCTTCTTTTCCATTATTTCCTTAGAATTAATCAGTAAGACTCAAAAGATGTTAAGTTTCCTGGGCAAAGACTGAAATATGTTAGGTACAGAGCATTTCATTTTCCAAATCAGTGCTGTCCAAGAGAATTTCTGTGATGAAGGAAATATTCCATACCTGTGTTGTCTAATACGGTAGCCACTACCAAGGACTTGCTATGTGACTGATGTAATTGAGGAGCTGATTGTTTTGGTTTTTTTTAAATTTTAATTAAATGTAAAGTCACATGTGGCTGACACGTATTGCAATGGACAGGCCAGCTCTGAACACCAATGGTCCTTATTAAGAGCAATGAGCACCAAACTCCCAATGGGCACACATCCTCTGTCAAACACAATTCAAGACAATACCCCCTGGCTCACATAAATCCTCTCCATCCCAGTAGATGGGCATAAGCCACACAGAGTGCCACACATGCTTGGTCAGTTTCAAGTTTCCAGTTTAGGGAATACTGTATGGACTGACCAAGCAGAACAAAATTGTTTTCTTAAAAACCTATAGGCAATCCATAGGTAAAGAGGACTGGGTACACTTTTTTTTTGCCCAAGTACTGATCTCTTCGAATATTGTAATTGGGGAACTGGGTGACTGAGGAAGGGACAAAGGATTTCTTGATAGTATATACTCTTCCTGTACACTTTGTTTATATTATGTAGTAATATAATCTTAATATTATAACTCAAAAGCATATTGAGGTATATACACTAAAATTCACCCAATGAATGTGCACAATTTAATGATTTTTTCATGAGTTTTATAGTTTCTCAATATAGTCACAGTCCAGTTTTAGAGTATTCCTATCATTCCCAAAAGCTCCCTCATGCAGCTATGGATATCTTTTTGTTCTGTTTATCTCCCTGCCATGTGCATGTATCACATACTTAAATACCAGCCCCTAAGCCAGAGCTCTGAGGAAGCATGGTGGGGGACAAGAGCAGAGGAAAATTTAACCATTCTGGGCATTAGCTTTCCTTGTCTGCAGGATGATTAGATGGACAAAGGTCCAGTCCAAGTCTAAAATCTAGGTAAGTCTAGATTTCCTCCTGAGAGTCAATTTGCCCATAGACCCTAGAGGCTAAGGAGTTTCAGTCATTTTTTTGCAAGAGATCTGTGGCTTATTTATTATGAAACAGTGCCAACTCTACTCCAGCCCTCTCAGGACTATGGGAAAAGCCTCTTACCTTGCTTTACTTCTTCTGAGGCCATGGAGTCTCCCACTTCAAAGTCAGAGCTGATCCTCTTCCTGAGGAAGCGTAAGTACAGCTCACTACGGGCATTCATCAGGGTGACTTCAGTCAGGATGGGGTCCAGTTCCCTGAGACACATGGAACAGAAGGAATAAGCCGGAGAATACTGGATTCCCTTCTAACAAGAGTTAGAAGGCAATAACAGTCCCAAACTCTCCCTCCCCATTGGGCCCTGACTGGAAAAGTTCATCTCTGCTGGATGGTCATCCCTGCTCCATCAGCCCGATTACAATTAGAGACAGTGGTCAACCACAACTTCCCCCCCCCCAAAAGATTTAGTTTTATTTATTTATGTACAGAAGAACTGGGGTGTAGGCAAGAAGTGCAGGGGGTGAGAGGATTCACCAGCGACAGAGTGGGGAGCAGAAGAGGTGATCTACTGAAGGGTGAGACAGGAGAGGTCTGCTGCGCCATGTGGGTTAGCTCCCTAGCTGGGAATCGAATTCATGCCACAGTGGCTGGTGACAGCTTGATAGCACTGAGACTATAATGCCAGTGCCACCAGGGAGGCCCCCACATCTACTATTTATACGTTTCAACTCAGCACATGAGTCCTATACCACCTACACTCTGCTGCCATTGACAAATAAGAGGTGGTGTTTTCATTAGTGATTTTGAGTAAAAGTTATCTACATCTATTGAAAGAAAACACCTTCCCTACCTCTTACTAAATCCCACCATAGTGAGATTTTAGGATACACTGCTAAATTGTGTCCCACACCAACCTCCCTGGTGGCACAACGGATTAAGTCTCAGCACTATGAAGCTATCTGCAGCCAGTGCAGCATCAGTTCGATCACCGGCCAGGGAGCTTTCCACATGGCACAGCAGCCCTCTCCTGCCTTGCCCACTGCTCCCCTCAGCAGTGTATTTCAGTCAATTTGCCTGTTCTGCTCCCTACTCTGTCTCTGGTGAATCCTCTCACCACCCCACACCTCTGGCCTACACCACAGTTCTAATATGCACAAATAATAAGTCTTGAAAAAAAAATTGTGTCCCACACCCATTCAGGTACTAGATGAACAGTCAAAACAATTTTGAAAACAACTGGAGGCTAACAAAGTTGGAGGACTCAACCTTCCTGTATTTAGAACTACTACCCAGCTATAGCAATCAAAACAGTGTGGTACTGGCACAAGGACAGAATAACCCAGAGTCCAGAAATCGCATTTACGGAAACTTGCTTCCCAATGAGAGTGCCAAGACAATTCATTAGGAAAAGAAGAGTCTTTTCAACAAATTGTGCTGGCACAAAAGACATCCACTTTAAAAAGAACGAAGGTGAACCTCTCCCTCACATTATATACACAAATTAATTCCTTTTCCACAAGGAAGTCCAAGAGCTCTTTTCAAAATGTAATTCTGGTCATGTCATAATCATATGGTTTCAACAGCTTTTAGGATACAAGACCAGCATGGCCTAACAGTGCCCCTAGATTCACCTCATCCTAAGGTCTCCTTGCCTGCACTTCGACTACACTGGAGTTCTTTCAGTTGTACAAATACTGTACATGGAACCTTTGCACATGCTTTCCTTACAATACCTGGACCACTCTTCACCTCTTATTCCTACTGACTCCTTTTTTAAAAAAAAAAAAAAAATCTATTTTTTATGCATACAAGAACAGGGGTGTAGGCTTTCCTTACAATACCTGAACCACTCTTCACCTCTTATTCCTACTGACTCCTTTTTTTAAAAAAAAAAAAAAATCTATTTTTTATGCATACGAGAACAGGGGTGTAGGCTGGAGGTGTGGGGTAGTGAGAGGATTCACCAGGACAGAGTGGGGAGCAGAACAGGGAGATCGCCTACTGACTCTTAAGGTCTCAAATCTAAGGTCATTTCCTTAGGAATTCTTTTCTTGACCATCATATTAAATCTCTTTATTACGTGCGTGTCTAGGTATGTAAACTATACATAGTATTTAATAGTGATTAACAGCACAAATTCTACAGTCAGATTGCTTGTATTCTAGTCTTGGTTCTGTCACTAGTTGTGTGACCTTGGGCAACTCATTTGACCTCTCAAGGCATCAGCTTCCTCATCTGTAAAACATATATGGATTAAATCAATGATTCTTAACTGGGATTGATTTTGTTTCCCCTACTCCCTGCCGACATTGGCAGCGTCTTGAGACATTTTTGATTGTTATAACTGGAAGATGCTACCAGCTTCTAGTGAGTACAGGCCAGAGATGCTACTTACTTACTTACAATGTGCAGGACAGGTCCCCATAACAAATAATTATCCAGTCAAAATTCTAATATACAGTCACTGAGAAACCCGGGATTAAATTATTTAATATTTTTTATGTGTGTAGAACAATAGTGATTAACAGCAGTTAATCAGTTCCAGCATAAAGCAAATACCATGCTGTGTTTACTATTATATCTGACTACTTTATACAGACACCACAGCACCACAACGCAGACACCACAAAGAAAGGATGTCTATTTAGCTCCCCATGCTGGTCACCATATCCCCAGTACCGAAGGCCTAATGCCTGACACAACAGACATTCGGTAAGAATTTGCTGACTGAATGAACACATTTTTATGAATGTTTGGATTTTCTTTTAATAAGTATATGTAACTTTTACTAGATGAAGTAAAAATTTAAAAATTCTAAGATAGTAGTATCCTCTGGGGGTTTCAAAAATATTGGTAATTCTTTACAAACCACAGAGACGCTTTTGCTTGTACGATATATAGTGTTAAAAACAAGTCACAGGGCCTCCCTGGTGGCGCAATGGGTTAAGTCCCAGCACTATGAAGCTATCCAGAGCCACTGCAGCACGAGTTCACTACCCAGCCAGGGAGCTTCCCACGTGGTGCAGCAGACCTCTCCTTCTTCACCCGCTGCTACCCTCAGCAGTACATTTCAGTCAATCTACCTGTTCTGCTCCCCACTCTGTCTCTAGTGAATCCAACCCCCGCCCCACACCTCTAGCCTATACTCCAGCTTGCATGCATGCATAAATAAATCTTAAAAAAAAACAAACCCAAAAATAAAACTCATAGATAAAATACTTTAAAAGCACAGACCACAGTTCAACAGAATAGTCTGAATGATACAATTACCAGTTCAAATGCCTATGGGGTGAAGAAAAGAGAAAGTTATTTTACCTGGGTTCAATTTTTTCTGTTGCAGAATTTCTCATCAAGTTGCTCTGGACATGTCGGAACTGCAAAACACCACAGAAATGAGAATGCTCTTCCCTACCGTCCTTCTCTCTGCCACTTGCTGGTCATTCCAAACTTCTGACATATGGATTGCTTAGGTTTAGTCTGTTTAACAGGCAAGCCAAAGGGAGGCTTTCAGGATGAGCCAAAGATTTGTTTTTGATTTAGGCATTAATGCTAATGCTCACCTCTATTAGTGTACTCTACTTAAAAGTGATGCCAATGGTGTTCCAAAGGACTGTCTAGACTTGTCTAGCCTCAGGGTCTAGAAATACACCTGCTTGGGGCTACTCTCTCTCTTTTTTTATTAAGATTTTATTTATTTTTGCATACAAGCTGGGGTGCAAGCCAGAGGTGTGGGGCGGTGAAAGGGTTCACCAGAGACAGAGTAGGGAGCAGAACAGGTAGCTCGACCGAAATACACTGCTGAGGGGAGCAGCGGGCAAGGCAGGAGAGGTCTGCTGAGCCATGTGGGAATCTCCCTGGCCGGGCATCGAACTTGCGTTGCCACTGCCAACAGCTCCAGAGTGCTGCGCTTAACCTGTTGCGCCACCAGGGAGGCCCCTACTCTCATTTTTAAGTTGTACTTTTTCTTTTGCCATCCAAATAAGAGCAGAAAAAAGTTCAGAAAAGGTAATGTCACCGCTGGCACTTATGGAACTATAGAGAAATTTGAGGCAAATTACTTGATACTTAACAGGGCCTCACGGAAAAAATTCTCATTATCTTACCAGAAGGTACTGTGATAGAGAACTGGTGCAAAGTTTCTACTGTGATCGTTTCAGGAAGCCCTTTCTATTTCCTTCTCAATCCATCACTAACATCTCAAGTCCAAAGTAAGCTGGTGATGGGCAAGTGCTGGCTAGTCTGCATTTGGCATTTATGTTTCTACTGTCTGAATCTTTTTTTCACTCCCTTCCTCTCAGCTCACTCTATTTAGTGTTCCTGGCTGCTCATAAACTGCACAAAGCATCCTAAGCTCACCTGCTGGTGGTAGTCCCTCTGTTTGATGAACTTGTCCACCACTTTCTCCACCTGTCTGTCACACTCCACTTGCAGATATTTTATCAGGGTATAAAGCCTCCCTGGCCCATAATAGGTCTCCACTATTGGTTGGTGGGTCTCCACAATGCGGGCAATCCCTACAAGGCAGAGAGAGGATTGGAGCGCAAACATTCTTTCCCAATAAACTACTTTCTCCCACCTAGGATGAACCCATGATCCAATTCTACCCTTTCTGGCTGCTTCATTTTCTGAAATGAATACAAATGGTTCTTATCAGTGCCAGAAGTTGCCAGGCAAATCTGTTTGTTAAATATGCACAGTGCTTGGTTTATTAGCAGTGACTTGCTAAATTGATAAATATCAATGTAAATAAATTATATCAGTACTGTTTCTACAGAAGCAAGCACCTTTGGATATCAGCCTCACTGTCTTCCCAGTAACTTATTTTATTTACTGTTCAATTTACTCACAGAGTTTGGGTCTTGAAGGCTAAGGAGGCTCAAAACACATGAGAGAATCTGACTAATCTTTGCAAACCAGATACTGAATTAACTGAAAGTTAATTCTCCAATGAATCAAGACACAGTAAACAATAAAATTGGAGGCATCAAGCTAGACAGAAGAGTAGCAAAGTTAGGGTGCAGGTGCTACGCAGAAATGTCTTCAGCTCCTCAGAGCAGAGAAGAGGCTTGCCTTCAAACAGGAGAGTGAGTGTATCTGCAAAGATAACTGCAGCTCTTCGGTCACTCATGTCTGTCCCTAGAACCAACAGCAGATTCTCCTCAGCTTTACCGGCCACCTGAAAAAGTAGAAAATCCAAATGTATTTCCCAAACCAGAAGCCAGTCTGTTTTCCAAAGGGATCTCCATTGGCTTTCTTTTTCTCTCATTTTCTGTTGATGCTTCAAAGTGAAGACAGAACTTCTCTGGGTTTCAGGGAAGACAAGGAACTTAAACACAGTGGTGGCTCTTCATTCAGGGGTATAAACAGTGTTTTCCTCTCCTTTGAAAATGTGCACTCTCAGTAGTCACAGGTGAATCCCGCTTTTCATAATTGTCTCAAACTGTGTCACTCGGAATTAACTGTGCTTCACTGAGCAGAACAAGGAATCTGAGCATTACAGAAAGGACTTTTAAAGAATTAGAAGCAGAAGCCATTTCTAGGTCCTTGATGCAAGGTACTGAAAATGAATGTACCATATACAGCAGTTATATTTTACTGTTTTTTTTTAAAGATTTTTTTTTGAAATTTATTTATGCATACAAGAATGGGGGTGTAGGCCAGAGGTGCGGGGCAGGGGTGACAAGATTCACCAGAGACAGAGTGGGAAGCAAAACAGGCAAATCTACTGAAATACACTGCTGAGGGGAGCAGTGGGGGAGAAGACAGGAGATCTGCTGTGCCATATGTGGGTCAAAACTCAGGCCAAAGCAGTGATAACATGATAGTGCTGAGACTTAACACCTATGCCACCAGGGAGGCCCCAATATTGTTAATCACTTTTTTTAGAGTGGGTAAAACACACACATATAAACATTTGAAAAGGAACAAAGAAGTGTTTAGTCAAGAGCAGTTTTTCCTGGGCCTCCCTGGTAGCCCAAGGGGTTAAGTCGCAGCACTATGAAGCTATCCGCAGCCACTGCAGCATGCGTTCCATCCCTGGTCAGGGAGCTTTCCACATGGCGCAGCAGACCTCTCCTGTCTCTCCCACTGCTCTCTTCAGCAGTGTATTTCAGTCAATCCTCTTGTTCTGTTCCCCACTCTATCTTTGGTGAATCCTCCCCCCACACCCCAACCTCTGGCCTACACACCAGCTTGTATGCATAAATAAATCAATCTTAAAAAAAAAAAGAAAACAGTTCTTCCTCTCACCTGCTTTGAATGCAGGTGTCCCCTTCACAGGTGAGCACTGTTAACCCTTCCCAAAATATCCTACGTTCTACAAGCATACAATATTATTGCCACTTCACTCATTTTTTCTTTGAAAGATTTTATTTATGCCTACAAGCTAGGGTGTAAGCCAGAGGTGTGGGATGGGGAGAGAATGCACCAGAGACAGAGTGGGGAGCAGAAAAGGCAGATCGACTGAAATACACTGCTGAGGGGAGCAGTGGGTGAGGCCGGAGAGGTCTGCTGTGCCATGTGGGAATCTCCCCAGCCGGGTGTCGAATTCGAATCACTGCTGCCGACAGCTCCACAGTGCAGCACTCAATTGATATGCCACTGGGGAGGCCCCACTTCACTCATTTTAAACAGAAATGGTAGCACACCATGTTTTGTTTTTGCTTTTTTTAAAGATTTATTTATTTATGCATACAAGCTGGGGTGTAGGCCAGAGGGGTGGGATGGTGAGAGGATGCACCAGAGACAGAGTGGGGAACAGAACAGGCAGATCTACTTAAGTACACTGCTGAGGGGACCAGCAGACAAGGCAGGAGAGGTCTGCTGTGTCATGTGGGA
Source organism: Scalopus aquaticus (assembly GCA_004024925.1). Taxonomy (NCBI): domain Eukaryota; kingdom Metazoa; phylum Chordata; class Mammalia; order Eulipotyphla; family Talpidae; genus Scalopus; species Scalopus aquaticus. Next base: position 90,111 of record PVIJ01001333.1, read on the forward strand.
ATCTCCCTGGGTGGGAATCAAACTCGTGCTGCAGTGGCTCTGGATAGCTTCAAAGCGCTGCACTTAACCCGTTGCGCCACCAGGGAGGCCCGGTAGCACACCATATTTAACAAGCCACACATTAGAGAGTGATATATGGAAGTATTTTTCTTAATGGCAGAATACTGTTCCATTACAGAGAAATTGGGGGAAAGGGACAGAGAGGAAGATGTATTCTAACATATAGTTAAAAAGAACCAACACCCTCCTGCACACATGCCTGACGAGGTCTGCTATTCTCCACCTCCATTTTCATCTATGGGGGGGAGGGATTGAGACTAACAGATCCTGATTATTACTCAGGATTTAACCTTAAGTGACTTTACCTGTTTCATCTAAGGTAGCTTATTTTGAGACTTAAGCCTGGTTAACCAGTTAAAAACCACTAACTAAGAGCTCCAAATGCTCTTAAAAGCAGCCAGTTTGGGGCCTCCCTGGTGGTGCAACAGGTTAAGTCTCAGCACTATGAAGCTATCCGCAGCCATTGCAGCAAGAGTTCGATACCTGGCCAGGGAGCTCTCCACATGGAGCAGCAGACCTCGCCTGCCTTGCCCGCTGCTCCCCTCAGCAGTGTATTTCAGTTGATCTGCCTGTTCTGCTCCCCACTCTGTCTCTGGTGAATCCTCTCACCTCCCACCCCGCCCCCCCACCTCTGGCTTACATCCCAGCTTGTATGCATAAATAAATAAATCTTAAAAAAAATAAAGTAGCCAGTTTCCAGCTAACAGCTTGTCAGAGAATTTGCATTTTAACTTTCCTTACTTTCACTTGGTCTGTTGGAAATAAATATGCATCAACAGATGCCGAGGCCATGTCTGGCACACAACAAACCAGCAACATATAAGTGCTGAATTAATGCATACATCCAGTCCTGCCAGGCTAGACCAAGGGCACAAAAGTAGTCAAATCTGGAAGCAAGATCCTGTTTCCCTGTGGGAAACAGGATCCATCCAGTGCCCCAATTCATAGGCAGAGCCTCACATCACATACCACTATCCTGCTAAGGAATCAGGGGCCATACCTGCTTGCAAAGGTATTCTGAGAACCTGCTTAATCCCTCCTCATGCAAACCCAGCAGTGGGAAGATCTTGAAGAAGCGCTCCACCTGTGGTAGATTGCCTTCCTCAGTGGCGCTAGCAAACTTCTCTGTTACAATGGCTTTGAGACGTTGCTCAGCTTCCTGCAGCAATTTCAGGTTGGCGTCAATCATGCTCCCTAAGCAATGAGGAGAAAGTAAGAATTAAAGAATGGTACTATCTCAGGTCTATGTCGCTGAGTCCGTGCACAATATTTATTCAAAATACATGGATCAAGCATTTATTATGTACAAGATACTGCACCAGAAATATGGATGATTAAGAGATGAATCAGTCATGAACCTGTCCCAGAAGTTACAATTAAGTGAAAGAAATAAATATTGTGCTCAAGTAACTATATAAAATTCATGGAATCATAGGTGTCATAAGAAAGGTGCCCACGAGTCAGATTCCTGGTTGAAGTAATGAGAAAAAGCTACCTAGAGAAGGTGACAGTCCATGTCTGAAAGATGGGCAGGATTTTGAGACCAGGGCAAAGGGAATAAAATAAGCAAGGGAATAAAAACATGAAAAACATGAAAAAATTAGTTGCTGAGTATTGTGAGTATCCACCCTGGCATATAGATGGCACAATAAATGTGACAGCGAATAGTCACATGAGCAAATAGCATGAAACAAGGCTAGAAATACAGGGTGTGTTGAGAACACAGAATACCAGGCCAAGAATTTACTTTTAAAAATGTAATGAGCAGACAATACGGTCAAATAGAAAGAAGCCACTGGCTAGAAAAAAAGTAGATCTATAATCAGTTTCCTTTTCTATAAATTAGGAATAATAGTGCCCTGGGATGGTGTAGGGCCTAGGTCAGGTCTAGAACCATACTAGGGAATTTCCTAAGTGCAGAGGCTTATAACTAAACTAGTTACCAACAGCTGGGGATGCTGACCTTCTTTGCCCTGTCGGCTGAGCTCAATGACTGACTTGTCCAGACACAAATAGCGATGAATGTGGGCTGCAGCCTGTTCATAATCTTCATTTCTCAAAGCAGTCTGCACTCCATCCATGCAGAACTTCAGATCTAAGATGTCATCAGCTCTCTGAATGGCTTGATAGAGGCGGTTCTGCAAGAAGACTTGGTGCTTAGGGCCTCCATGGTGGCCCAGAGGTTAAGTCTCAGCACTATTATCGCTGTGGCCTGAGTTCGATCCCCAGCCAGGGAGCTGACCCACATATAGTGCAGCAGATCTCTCCTGTCTCGCCCACTGTTCCCCTCAGCAGTGTATTTCAGGAGATTGAACTATGCAAGAGTCTAAACCCTGTGCTATTCAATAGAGTTGCCACTAACCTCATGTGGCTATTGAGCACTTGAAAAATGGTTGGTCCCAATTAAGATGTGTGTGCTTAAAATACACACTTGGTTTCAAAGAGTTAGTACAAAATAAGAACGGCAAAATATTTCATTAATGTCATTGTTTAGTAATTACACATTTAAATATATTTTGGATCTAATAGACTAAATAAAACATCATTAAAATTATTTTCACTTATTTCAGTTTTATTTAACAAAAATGGCTACTAAAGAACTGAGTATTACATGGTTCATAGTAGATACATTTATCCTCAGTTTTGATGGCATTTATTTTCTTGCCTGACTGTCTTGGTTTACTACTGCTGTTGAGGATTTTTATGTCTATATTCAGAAGAGCTACTGGTCTAAAGTTTTATTATGATACCTTTGTCTGGTTTTGTATACTGCATTATATTTCTATTGGATGGTGCTGCTCTAATCTCTAATGTGGTGGCTTTTTTAATGCTCTTTACTAACTCAAACATCAAAAGCTCAAAAGTTCAATGGGCTTACCTTGGCCAGGTCAAGCTGACGGACTTTGCTAGACACATTCTCGGCTAGATTGCAGGTAAAGGTGATCATTCCAGCGAGTTGCTTTGCATCTCCTTCAATCAACTGCAGGTTGGGACTGGAGACACACATTGTCAACACATATACATCCATATGCGTAGAAGATAAAAAATTGGAAAAATTATTTGTGTGTGTGTGTGTGTGTGTGTGTGTGTGTGTGTGTGTGTAAGACTGGGGTGTAGGCCAGAGGTGCAGGAGGGGTGAGAGGATTCACCAGAGACAGAGTGGGGAGCAGAACAGGTGGATTTACTGAAATACACTGCTGAGGGGAGCAGCGGGCAAGACAGGAAAGGTCTGCTGTGCCATGTGGGTCAGTGCCCTGGCCAGGTATTGAACATAGGTCGTAGGAAAAAATATTATTTTAAAAAATTTATTTACTTATGCTTACAAGAACTGGGGTGTAGGCTAGAGGTGTGGGGTGCGTGTGAGAGGATTCACCAGAGACAGCGTGGAAAGCAGAACAGGCAGATCAACTGAAGTACAATGCTGAGGGGAGCGGTGGCTGAGGCAAGAGAGGTCTGCTACGCCATGTGGGAAGCTCCCTGGCCAGGGTTCGAACTCGTGCTGTAGTGGCTGAGGACAGCTTCACAGTGCTGAGACTTAACTCCCTGCGCCAGCAGGGAGGCCCAGGAAAAAATATTTTTGCAGATCAAAACTACATCTTCTATTTCTTTTGTATCTCCCCATTGATTCCTAGTTTAGTTCATTCTATTCACAGCTTTTTTTTGCAAGTGCTTTACTATAAACACAGATGTATACATAATAATTAATTTCTTTACTAAGGACACTTCTAATAAGGTACAAGCAAAGAACTAGTCACTAGATTCTCCCAATTGCTAAGTGAGTATAAAATGCACTAACCAACTAAAAAGCTCATGAGATCAAAACAATTTTTACGACTAACAAATGCATGTCTGTAAAAGCTTTCTCAAACTTGAACCATGCACCAGAACCACTTGGTATGCCTTTAAAATACAGATTCCAGGAGCCTCCCTGGTGGCACAGGGGTTAAACTCTCAGCTATCAAGCTATCATCAGCCACTGCAGCATGAGTTCGATGAAGGCCAGGGAGCTACCCATATGACTGCCTCTCCTGTCCGGCCTGCTGCTCCCCTCAGCAGTATATTTCAGTCAATCTGCCTATTCTGCTCCCCTCTCTCTCTCTCTGATGAATCCTCTCACAGCCCCTTCTGACTCCCACCTCCCTGTACCTCTGGCTTACACCCCAGTTCTTCTATGCATAAATAAAAATAAAATCTTTAATAAAAAAAATAAAATAAAGATCCCTGTGCCCCACCCTCACAGTTTCCAGTTCACTGTTTGGGATTCAGGACCAGTATTTGCAATTCTACTGAGTTTTCAAATGATGTTAATGCTGCTGTTCCAGGGACACTTTAAGAACTATTTTACTATACCTGTAGGTGTTTACTTCATTTCAAACTCTCCTCACATTTTATGATAGTTAGGAAACATAACTTTTCCAGTGGTCCCTGTTGGAATTTATAATAGCTCTTGTTGAGAGGAACATACTCACCCCATTCGGTGGAGAGTGACCATTTTATTTTCAATGGTGTTTTGCTGTTCCAAAAGAGCATCCAGCTCTCTTTCCACCACTTTCTGAAACACAGAGAAACATCCTGTCTTCAGAAAGGTGAGGACCTTAAGAGATATTTAGCCCAACCACTTAGCTGAAGATTTCCATTTCAAATATTTTCTTTCCTCCTACGGTGCTTCCATACAATTTTAACAAACAATAACTTATTACTTTGCATAACGATTATTTTCAGTATGTTTTATTTCATCTAGCAGATGAACACCACAGTGTATAAACCTTGATTCAATATCATTAACACAGTGCCTAACCCAGGAAGGCAATCAAAATATAATAGCTAAACATATGTCCTAAGTTATGGTTATAATATAAAAGTCTCTTTATAGTACAGTTAGTGCCCAGATGAGATAAATTCCATCTCAGCCAAATCATTTACTGTATTACTTCAATTAATATAACCTTCTTATAAATGTTTCATCTTTAAAGCAGGCTAATACATACCCTATAAGACTGTTCTGTGAACTCAACAAGACAACAAAGTGGTTCATAACGGTTACTTATATTAGCTATACATTTTTTATTAAAACAGTCCAGTAAGATCTAAACTTTCCCTTGGTAATCACCAAATACAAATACGGGATTAATATTGTTCAGGCCTAAGATTACTCAATTTCCCCATCTCCTCGCCAAAAAATGTTACTCAATGAATGCAAACTCAGGAATGTTAGAGTCTGATTCTTTTTTTAAGACACATCTTCCTGATAAAAAGAAAGGTATGAGAAACTGCTAGAGTTGGTGCAAGTTAATATTTGAAAATCAAAGCTACCAAATGATCCATCCTCCCCAAGGTTGTAACTGCTGTGTGCTCAACCTTAAAAGTTTAGTTTAAAACTTAAAAGTTCGGAATGTGAAAGAGGCAGAAAGGAGAGGTATGAGCTGAACAGAATGAAGGAGAATACAGTTCTCACCCCTTGTTTGATTAAAAAGTCCGGGGTGCTAGAGGTAAAGTGACTTGTCAAAAACTAGATAATTGTGCCTGAGAGGTAAAATCCTGAGCTTAAATCTTCAAATTATACATTCCCCGTAAGAGGAAGCCTTAAAATCCTTCAAGTTTATTTGCAGTGATTTCCTGCTTAAATGAGGTAAAAGCGAAATCGTCTCGTAATTTTAAACTTGCTAAGCCAAAGAAGACAGTCTGTACTCTTCCAGAAGTAAGCGCGAACTGGCCGATTCTCAAACTTCTCTCTGGCAGAGTAATCCAGTAATCAAGGACCGGAAGAGGGGCATATAGTCCGGTAACATGGAGAACAACTGTTGAGATTCTCGCCAAGTAAACCGAGACAGCAGGCCTCCCTACATATAATCTCCAAGTACACTTGTGCTTTTCGAATAGGTGTTTTTGTTTGTTTGTTTCCCTAAGTAAGGAGAGATATCCCCATAGCCCAAATTTCCCAAGACCGACGGCTCCTACGCCCACTGTCCCAAATCCTCCAGGAAAAAGTCTCAGCCCCCCACCTCCTCGCCGCAGAGCCGTTCATACACAGCTTCCAGCTCCTGCAGCTCCGTCAGGGAGCGAATGAGCTCAGTGGATATCTCCGAGCAGCTGCCTCCTCCCACCCCCTCAGGCTGCTGAGGGACCCCTAACAGCTTCGAAGGGGAGTCGAAGTCCGCCATCTTTGTCCCCATTCCGTGTTTCCGGCTCCGTAAGGACCCTCCTCGCTGGCGTGCCGGGTAGTGGGTTGTCAACGGCAGTGCCCGATAAACTCTTTTTTTTTTAAAAGTCTATTTAAAATACTTATTCATTTTTTATACCCCTGGAAAATGTGCTTGTCATAAACTGTCTTTAAGTACATGTCAATGAGGCATGGACGCAAAACAGAAACATTTAAACAATTATACGTATACATTCTTCAGGCGCCGGTAGGGGACCTTTTTCCGCTGCGCGCCAACTGAAAGGTCCCTGTCTTGAGAGCTAATGGCGGGCGCCGTCAAGTTAGCGTTGGCTGTGGCTTAGGCCTTGAGCAAAGTCAGCATCCGTTTGGTATCTACACCATCCTCCTCGTTGCAGGGTAAAGGAATGGCTTTCCGACTTCTTGGGGTCCAGGGAGGCGCAAAGCAACCGTGTAGGGGGGTGGGTCTCGCCTTTGGTAGGGGTCTCTGGCAGTTTAGGCCCGAGAGTTCGGGACTGGGGATGTGATGAGGTGAATGCTTTCGACGCGAAAACGGCTTCCGCCCATAGGTCGAGAATTAGTCCTGACTCAAATTAAGTCTTTCAGGCATTATTTATTTATCTTTTATTAATTTGAGGCCGCTTACGATCCGGGGGAAATGTTAGCAGCGCAGGGGGAACGTTTCTCCCTGAGGAGAGTAAACGACACTGGGACGGAAGATGAGGGGTCGGAACGTGCGTTATTTAACAGTGTACCTAACGGAAACAGTCTTTGGAGACAAGACCCACTTTTGATTTTCTTTTGGTATTTGGGCTATTTGTTTCCAACTCAGAACCTCAGTTTTACCACTTGCATACGGGGGCAATCGTAGTTATTTCGAAGGCTTTGCAAAGGTGTAATACATTGCAGTTCCCTTGACACGTGGAGAACGAACGGAGCAATTTTAGGCTCGTTACCTTAGCAGATAGAAGGGGGGGGATATAACTTTTTTTTTTTTTAACAAGTTTTGACGATTGACGGCTCCCGGTATATAGTTCTTGTAGCTCTAGATGATCTCAATGTAAGTTTCTCAGTTTCCCCCATTCAGGAAGATAAAAGGATAGGGGGAACCTGGATTGAACTAGCTTCTTGGAAAATGAATTCCAGAGATCGTAATGGGTGGCCTCGGTTACAAAGGAAATGCATAGTGGGTTGAATTCTTAAGATAGCCACAAAGAATGAAAAGTAGTTGAGTGTATGTATGTTGTGGACTTCAGAAGTGGCATGTGGTTTTCCTGGGTTTTTTTTTTTTAACTTTACCTTTAATATAGTTAATCTTACGGGGGTCAGGTTTATAACATGGTAGGCTTTTCATGATAAATTTTATTGCCGTCGTTTTGAAGTTGTGTCTGAAGATGTGTAAATACTCAGTAAGCTGTAAGAGTATATATCAGTACTTAAGTATGTTTAAGAATTACTTATATTGATTACTTTTCAATTGAGAGCAATTACAAATTTTCTCTGCCTATTTTTTCCTTAGATTTTAAGCTGAGCACAACTTTCCCTGCAGTTTTTCTGAAGTCTTAGCCCTTTATGTCCTTTTTTTCCTTCTATTTTTCTTTTTTTTTAAGATTTTTTTTTGTTTTTTAAAGATTTATTTATTTATGCATACAATTTTTTTAAAGGTTTATTTGTTTATGCATACAATGCTGGGGTACAGGCCAGAAGCGTGGGGCACTGAGAGGGTTCACCAGAGACAATTTTTTGAAAATTTTTTGAAAGACAGTATCAAAGAAAGTTTCTTTCAAAGAAAGATAATTTCTATCAATCCCTGAGTCCCTCAATCCAGCAATTGCACTTTTAGAAATTAATATTATAGGTATATTCATGCACACATAGATGACCTTTGCAGCAATATTCATAGCAAGAAATTGGGAACAACCTAAATGTTCAATAGGGTATTTCCTAAATGAATTCTAGTATACTCATTAATGGAATGCTCTGCTACTGTGAAATAAAAGTGAATAAAACAAAAAACAAAACATTGTATTGCTGTCTCCAAGATGTAATGTGAGTGCAATATATTAACATTCTTTGTTAATGGGGGTTTAAAAAGTCTTAAGTATATTCTTGCTTGCGTGAAAGGTACAGATTACAACTCCCAACATTTTCGCCACTTGTTATGTTACTTCGGGCAGGTGGCTTCATTTCTTAACTTCAGTTTCCTTAACTGTAAAATTAGTATAACATTGAATATTTTAGAGATTTCTTGTGCAATTGGAGACAAAGTATATAGCATAGTGCCTTGCGACATGTAGAAACTCTTAATTTTAAATTTGTGTTCCTCCAAAGTTGTTTCTCATAATTTACTGTTTCTGCTGTTTTAAGACAGGGCCCAAACAGAATTTCTTTTAAAATAATTTTCCTGCAACCATTTAAACTGACCTTGCTCTTTTCTCCCACAAGTGCGTGGCGCAAACAGTAGTTTTTGTAGCGTATGCAGCCTGTTTCCTGTATGGTTTGGCCTAAGGGACCTTGGAGATAACCTTTTCCTGTGGACATTTGTGTTGTACTTCATGCTGTCTCCAATCTTAGGCTATAGACATGTATGCAGGGTATAATTGGAAATCCCTGGGCACAGTCCCCAGGAAGGGTCCACATTGCCAAGTTATGTCCAAGCCACAGTTGAAGCCCTATGCTGGGCCGAGTTCAAGTTTCCTGGCTACCAGAAGAGCCATATCTCTAAGAAGCTGGATTTTATCAAGTTTAAAGTGGCTGAATTTGGAAGACATGATGGCTGAAAAGGACTCATCGTAGTTGACTCTGGGGTCAAATATATTCATAATCGTGATCCCATGGGCAAATGGTAGGCCTTTCATGCATGAGAGACTCAGAGCTGCCCCTCCTTAATATCTCAGGGTGTGAGGAGGAAAAGACTTCCCAACTGATATCTTTCTGTTTTTATGTGCTTTTAGCTTTTTTTGAATTGGTGTAACTGAGGCCTGGATTGTGAAGTTGTAGGTGGTTCAGTGTTGGCTGTCACCATGTTCCTCTACAACTTAACCTTGCAGCGAGCCACTGGCATCAGCTTTGCCATTCATGGCAACTTCTCTGGTAAGTTCTGTAGTTATCTTCCTGAATTTATTATCTTTCATATTGCTAGTTTTATTCGAATTCCTTTTTTAACACTTTGTGGTCCGCTCACGTATTAGTACGTGTTTTGTCACCAGTATCAGGTGGCCACTCACGTATTAATATGTGTTCATCTAGTCTCCGGTTTTTCACACCACAGTGGATTTATTTGGAACTATTAGGAGCTATTTCTTTGATCGTACTCAGTCTAGAAGCTTTACACATTGTTTTGGTGAAAGTGTAAGGTGTTTTATGAGAGATATTACAGTTTTTTTAATATCCAGTAGTTCAGGAGTTGTGTGTGTTTTATTGAATGCTTCTACCATTCATGTGGTGGCACAGAAAATGGCCGGCCCCAAGGGCTGGTAAATTTAAAGGGCACCGGCACACAAAAGTGTTAAGTTCAATCTTATTCTAAAACAATTTGCAGGGAGAAAATTTTTTTAATTATTGCAGAACATTGTACTCTACAATGTAACGCTTTATGGTTTCCAAAACACTTTAAAGTGTTTAATTAATTTATACCCAGGGGTTTTTTGGGAAATAAGGTGACCTTTTAAGGGTTGGCATTGAGCAAATGATAATGTATTAGAATGGATAGAGTTGGGGTATCAGGTAGGAAGTGATTTAGGCATTAAATAGTGAATATTTGTGTCAGGCAGTGGGGATAGAACGTAAAGGATGTTAATTTCCAGCCTGGGCAGCAGAGTCTGTGACAGTAACTTAGTGGTTAGTTGAGACCAGAGAGGACTTTTGGGAAAGGAGGAACTTAGTTATTTTAAACATTTAGTTTAAAGATAGTGGCAAATCATCCAGGTGGAATTATGTAGCAGTCAGGGAGAGATGGGGGACTGTTGATTTTATGCAATTGAAGTGTTGGTTGCAGTTAGGAAAGCAAGTTAACTTTTTTAAGGAGTGAATTTAGAAATAAAACTTTATATTATCAGCTTTCCTGCCTACCTGTGATTATGCAAGTGTCTCTTTTTCTCTCTTTGTTTTTAAGATTTATTTTTATTTATTTATGCATACAAGAATTGGGGTGTAGGCCAGAGGTGTGGGGGAGGATTCACCAGAGACAGAGAGGGGAACAGAACAGGCAGATCTACTGAAATACACTACTGAGGGGAGCAGTGGGCGAATCAGGAGAGGTCTGCTGTGCCATATGTGGGTTAGCTCCTTGCCCAGGATCGAACTCAGGCTACCGTGGCTGGTGATAGCTTGATAGTGCTGAGATTTTAGCCCTTCAGCACCAAGGAGGCCCTTTTTCTCCTTTTCTAATAAACCTGTCTCTTTAAAATGTAGAAACAAAAAAACAACTCTGGATGACAGCTTAAACAGTTTTTTGAGATACTAAATCAAACTGCATAAATAGTAAGATTTCTTAGAATAATAGCTTTGAATATAGAGTTGAACATGCCTTTGGAGGTTTTTTTTTTTAAAGGTTTATTTATTTCTGCGTACAAGAACTGGGGTGTTGGCCAGAGGTGTGGCAGGTGGTGAGAGGATTCACCAGAGACAGAGTGGGGAGCAGAACAGGCGGATCTACTGAAGTACACTGCTGAGGGCAGCAGCCGGCAAAGCAGGAGAGGTCTGCTGCACCATGTGGGAATCTCCCTGACTGGAATCTAACTCATGTTGCAGTGGCTCTGGATAGCTTCATAGTGCTGAGCCTTAACCCGTTGTGCCACCAGGGAGGCTTGCCTTTGGAGATTTTTAATCTTAGGAGACAAAAATATAGATTAATACCAGTTATAGCTCCCAATTATATTGATTGATGACAAATCTGAGGGAAGTTTTTAAGAAAGTTAACTTGTGGGACCATTTTTTATTTGATTCAATATTACTTTGGACTGATCATTTCAGTTCTAGAGAAAGTACTTGTCCAGATAGAATAAGTTAATATGCTGAGCCTCAGACTTGTTTAATTATCTTTAGTGGAATTATGGTCCATTCAGGTTGCTTTTTAGTTTAGTTCTGACTGTTCATGGATTTTATTTTTTCACAATCTAGGAACCAAACAACAGGAAATTGTTGTTTCCCGTGGAAAAATCTTGGAGCTGCTTCGCCCTGACCCCAACACTGGCAAAGTGCACACCCTACTAACTGTGGAAGTATTTGGTGTTATCCGATCGCTCATGGCCTTTAGGTTGACGGGTGGCACTAAAGACTACATTGTGGTTGGCAGTGACTCAGGTCGGATTGTTATCTTGGAATACCAGCCATCTAAGAATATGTTTGAGAAAATTCACCAAGAAACCTTTGGCAAAAGTGGATGCCGCCGCATTGTTCCTGGCCAGTTTTTAGCTGTGGATCCCAAAGGGCGTGCTGTTATGATTAGTGAGTGACTTGCTCTAAGAGTGCCTCTTGGACTTTCGTGGATGCTTGCTTTAAGATAACAATGCTGTGATTTTGGTATTGTGCCAGTAGATTATAACTGGGTAAAATTTGGATCGTATTTGGATAACTACATGGTTTAAAATTGTACCTTTCAAAGCAGTGGAAAAGTCTTAACATACCTTTCTACTTCCACTTTAGTTGAAAATGGGTATTTCCCCATTTCTTTATTTGTAGCAGAATGACTACACTTAAATGATTTTATGTTACTAGACAGTGAATACGGTTGCTTTCATCAGCCTGAAGTGATGATCCACATTCATGTCTCTTCTCTGACAAGTGTCTTGAAGAAACTTCTGTGTATCTGATCAGGCCTCCAGAGGGCAATCTTCTCTGACCAGTCACACAATCACTAGATCTCATCAAAAGAATAAAGTTGGCAATTTTATGAATTACTGTTTTCTAGTATTATTAAAGCTAAGGCACAGTAAAAAGACTTGAAGAGTTAGTGTGATATTAAGATTTCTAACATGTGAAGGTTGAGGGGGTGGATGATTTCCGTTGTCTCCATTAATGACAGCAGAATTCTGTTAGTACACTTGTAAATTTAATACACTTGTACAGTTAATCCGGCTGTTTATAAATTTTTAAAAAATACTTTTGATGTGAAAATGTTCTGTAAGTCCCTCTGTCCATTAACTGGGAATCATATGTTTTTTCTTACTCAACTGCAGGTGCTATTGAAAAGCAGAAATTGGTATATATTTTAAATAGAGATGCTGCGGCTAGGCTTACCATTTCATCTCCCTTGGAGGCCCACAAAGCAAATACTTTAGTATATCATGTGGTTGGAGTGGATGTGGGATTTGAAAATCCAATGTTTGCTTGTCTGGAAATGGATTATGAGGTAATGAGGATCATGCCTGTCTTTCTTCTTGTTTCTGTCTTCCCTCTCTCCCTCTTCCTCCCTATCTTTTGGGTTTCTTCCTGTCACCTTAGTGCTTCTCTAAGATGTTTTCTTCATTGTATGTTTCTTATCTGTCCGTTAACAAATCTTAGCTGTATTCAAAAGCCTTCCTGAAATTTTTTGTTCCAAAGCTTACTATGTAATAGCAGTGGTTTGAATGGGCTCCCTGTGGAAATGGTATTTATTGGGAAGAGCTCCCCTAAAAGGGAGGTGAGCTGATTGATATTTCTTCACAGGGAGGTACTGAAGGGGAGAACTTACTGTTTCCCTGGAATGGAAAGCTGTATCCTTGAGTAGAGAGAATGCTGGTGTCAGAGTTAGGAGACCTGGGTTCTGGTTACAGCAGTGCTATTACCTCTGGTGTGAACTTTAACAAGCCATCTGACATCTGTGGACCTCTGCTTCCTCATTTCTAAAATGGAAGAGTCCTGATAGTCTTTAGCTGTAAAAGTTTTATTTCATACTACTGATTAGTTTTTGTGCCACTGTGCTCTATAGGAAGCAGACAATGATCCAACAGGGGAAGCAGCAGCTAATACACAGCAGACACTTACTTTCTATGAGTTAGATCTTGGTTTAAATCATGTGGTCCGAAAATACAGTGAACCTTTGGAGGAACATGGCAACTTCCTTATCACAGGTACTTTTCTCTCAAAACCATTCTCTGCTCTTTTACCTGGTTCATTTTATGCCTGAATTTGGAAAGGTTTACTTAATTGGGTTTTGAAGGGAATGCATTTGTAGTAGACATGAATGTGTTTAAATTTTGGTGAGGTTAGAAATGCAAGCAGTGGTTAACTTTTACCTTTTAATGGGGCCAGGGAAAAAGGATAAGTAAAGCAGTCAGTTTGGACTATTGATACTATTGTTGTTCTATTTTGACTATATTCAGTCTTTCACTCATTAAAAACATCAAAACCTAGGTCACTGAACAGATGAAATGGATAAATCCAACAAGATCAAACTGTATGTACATGACTTTGAAAACTTAAGTGAAATAGAATATTTCTGGAAAATGTCATAAAAACTGCTCAAATAATAAATCCAGAATCTGAATAGCATCAGTTGAGGGAATAGTCAAAAACTCTCCCAAAAGATTTAAGGTCCAGAACTTTCAGGGATTTTACATTTCTCCTCAGACAAGAAAAAGAGCAAAAACTACTCTCCTACTTTATGACTTGAATGTAATTTCAGTACCAAAACTGGGGAAATAGAATAACAGGAAAAATTTGTAGACTTGTTGCCATTATAGATTTAAAAATCAAAGACATGCAAAGTGATAATGGAATACTATTCAGCAATCAAAAAGGTAAACTCATGCCATTCGCAGCAACATTGATGGAGCTGGAAGGGATTATGCTCGGTGAAATAAGACAGGAAGAAAAAAAAATATTGGGTGGTTTCACTTACAGCAGGAATGAAGGGGAACCAAATAAGGGATCAGGAAAAAAAATTGCAGTAAATTAAAAAACAAAATTAATAGGTAACTATTAATCAGAGACACTCTACTCTGCAGGGGAGGGAGAGGTACCAAAACAGGGTAGGAAAGAACACAGCAGACTATGGTGGTGATGCGCTAGTGAATTGGTGGTGGGAATTATATGGGGACTACACCTGAGAGGAGAAAGTATACATTGTACAAAAAGGAAGAATGTTGTAAAATATATATAAAACTTTAAATTTAAAAAAGATCTTCAAGGTGAGAAAAATCAGTCTTCGTTATATTAAAAGACTGAAAGAACAACTGATCATCTAAATTTCGGCAGTTTTGGGGAAGAACTGTGGAGGAGAATGATAAAAATGGCTTAATTTTGAGCATTAAATTTTAAGAAGAGACTTAGAAGAATCTTTGGATACAGGTTTTACATCTTATTACCTGCTGTGACATGTTAACAAAACTTCATTTATGAGAACTTCTTTCTTTAAATTTTTTTTTTTAAGATTTATTTATTTTATACATACAAGCTGGGGTACAGGCCAGAGGCATAGGGCGGCGAGAGGGTTCACCAGAGACAGAGTGGGGAGCAGAACAGGCAGATCAGAAGTACACTGCTGAGGGGAGCAGCGGGCGAGGCAGGAGAGGTCTGCTGCACCATGTGGGATTCTCCCCTCTGGGTGTCGAACTTGCATCGCTCGCTGCTGACAGCTCCACAGCGCAGCATTCAACCACTGGGCCACCAGGGAGGCCCTCTTTAAATTTTGATTAAACCTGTATGTGTAAAATCAGTCCTCCTGGGTCCTGCTGTGAAAAATTAGATGTGATTTCTCTCATAAGATTGTTTTTCTTGGGGACTACCTAACAACAACAAAGGACATTGTGCCAGAGACTTGACTATGTAGAGGAGGGGCCCCTAACCCGGAAGAGATAAAGGGATGTATTAGAAATTATTTTCTGGAGAAATGATTGCTAAACTGGCACCTGAGGACAAATAAAGGTTAGCTAGGAGCAGTGAAGGTAGAAAAAGACAAAGGGAACAACATGTACAAAGACCCAAGTGTCAGAAAGCTCAATGCATGTGATTGGATCATTAGAGCTAAAGGGCTGGGATACAGGAAGTAGTGTGGTAGCGATTGAAAGATTTTAAGTAGGGAAATAATTTGAAGGTTACTTTCTTATATTTTGATTAATGGAGTGAAGGATATTAAGATTAAGCAAGGAGATTGCATAAGAACTATTAAGGAAAGACTGATTAGCACTGAGATGAAAAGATAGAAGGGTGACTTCTGGGTTTGGGGTTTGGTTTATTGGTTGTTAGTGGTTTTCTGGATGGAGAATCCAGGAAGTAGGACTGGCTTGAGAGGAACTTGAGTTTATTTTTCAGCACCTTGTATTTTTAAGGTTGCCTTATGGTATGTTCCTGTGTCCAGTAGGCAGACAGATTATAGATCTGAAGCTGAGAAATAAGTTCTAGGGTTGGAGCTAAAACTTTCTACATTTTCAGCATTATCAGATTTTTGGGCAGAAGTGAGATCAACTGGTTTTATTTCATCCTTGTCTAGCCTAATAGGAGGAAAAAATGGTGCTGAAGGAGGGAAGGAGTTGAAAGCTAAACTGTAATTCATGGCTATGAAGTCATTACTAAGTTTTATTTTCTCTGGCAGTTCCGGGAGGTTCAGATGGCCCGAGTGGAGTGCTAATCTGCTCTGAAAACTATATCACTTACAAGAACTTTGGTGACCAGCCGGACATCCGCTGTCCGATTCCTAGGAGACGGGTAAGGTTTTTGCTATAAATGATAGTTTTTGTTTTTTTTTTAAAGATTGATTTATTTTATGCATACAAACTGGGGTACAGGCCAGAGGCGTGGAGCGGCGAGAGGGTTCACCAGAGATAGAGTGGGGAGCAGCACAGGCAGATCGATGGAAATACACTGCTGAGGGGAGCAGCACATGAGGCAGAAGTCTGCTGTGCCATGTGGGAATCTCCCTGGCCAGGCGTCGAACTTGTGTTGTTGCTGCTGACAGCTCCTCAGCACAGCACTTAACCCGCTGCGCCACCAGGGAGGCCCTAAAAGATAGTATATTTTTGTTAGTGAAGTGAACTTAATTTTTGTAATTGAGGCGTAATCTTTATCTGATAACAGGTTTTCTTTTCCTCTGCAAATTATTTATATATTTATTTATTTACACATAGAAGAACTGTAGTGTAGGCCAGAGGTGCATGGGTGACAGGATTCACCAGAGTCAGGATGGGAAGCAGCACAGGGAGATTTACCTAAATACACTGCTGAGGGGAGCAGCGAGTGAGACAGTAGAGGTCTGGTGCTGTGTGGGTCAACTCCCTGGCTGGGGATTGAACTCAGGCCACAGCGTGATTGCGTGATAGCCCTGAAACTTAACCCCTATGCCATTGGAAAGGCCCCACACACACACAAATTATTTTTAATAGAACTGGTAAAATGCTTTAGTAGAGGCAAAGCATTCTTTGAGAAAAGGAATTAAAACCACCTTCTATTTCAGGATCCAATGGGAATTAGTTTGAAATTTTCTAGTTGGGAAAAAAACAGGTACATTTACTGAAGAAAAATTGTCATTTTTTCTTTTTCCTCCATTCCAACAATCAGAAAAATTTAAGAGTGGGACAGTGAATTTGTGTAGACTTTTCACTTAGATTCAGTTATTAATCTTTGATAATCTTTGATTAATCTTTTTCCTCATGATATTTCTATATACTGTTCTTAGGCTAACCCATTTGAAAATAAGTTGCATGTATAATGACACTTAAGGAAATCCCAAGATGTGGCGTCTAAGAACAATGACATTTTCCTCAGTAATACACTATAATATCATGTTTAAGAAGTTTAACGATTTATACAAAAGTTATCTTGCATATATTCCAATATATATATAAGTCCATATTCCAGTTTTTCTCACTGTCTCAAAAAATCTCTATTAATTTAGAGTATTTTCTCTTTGTTTTTGATCTTTTATGATATTGATAATTTTTAGCATCTGATTTAATTTTCTTACAGTCTGTTTAATAGTCTTTTTCGTCATTTCTAGGTTAATATTTTTGATAAAATTATTATGTGGTGGTGATACTCACTTCCCATTATATCACATAGGAGGTGTAATGTTGACTTGTTTCATTGGTCCTTGGTTAAGGTTGTATCTGTTTGCTCTTTTTTTTTTTTTTAAAGGTTTATTTATTTAAGCTGGGGTACAGGCCAGAGGCATGGGGCGGCGAGAAAGTTCACCAGAGACAGAGTGGGGAGCAGAACAGGCAGATCAGAAATACACTGCTGAGGGGAGTAGTGGGTAAGGCAGGAGAGGTCTGCCACGCCATGTGGGAATCTCCCCAGCTGGGCGTCGAACTCGCATCACTCCTGCTGACAGCTCCACAGCGCAGCGCTTAACCGCTGCGCCACCAGGGAGGCCCCCTTTTTGTTTTTGAAAGATTTATTTATTTACGCATATAAGAGGTGGGGTGTAGTCCAGAGGTGGGGGTGGATGAGAGGATTCACCAGAGACAGAGGGGGGCGCAGAACAGGCGGATTGACTGAAAAAAACTGCTGAGGGGGCAGTGGACGAGACCGGAGAGGTCTGCTGCACCATGGGAGTCAGCTCCCTGGCCAGGGATCTAAGTTTCTTTTTTTTTTTTTTTTTTTTTTTTTTTTTTATATATATATATTTTTATTGTTATTTCATAATGCTGAAACTTAACCCCTTGTGCCACCAGGAAAGCCCTGCTTGCTCCTCTTGATTGTAAAAGCGTGTCTTCATTTTCATAATTGGTGTATTCTTTACTCAACATCTTTTCACACAGTGGTCTATCAGTCGCTACATTGGTGGTTAAAAAAAGATATTTTACTGCTTTTATTTATTTAATATTAATATGTGAACTCTGTGCTAAACCTTTTTGGACTTATTTATCTAACATATGGCACCTAAATAAGATTCTGTCAATTATTAGAAACCTGAGAAGAAATTTAGCACATTAAATTCTTCTTGGTAAAGAATGAAAAATAATTTGATTTGGTTAACCAGATATTTATTGAGCACCTAACTGCCAGGCATTATATGTGTACTCGGCTTTGGGGTGACAAAGAAGTATAAAACATGTTCTGCCCTTGAACAGAGAAGAATAAAATACGTTGTAAACATTGGAGTAAATACAAAATCATAGCCATGGGGTTGCCTTTTTGGAATCAAGGAAATTGATGTCAAACAGGACTGATTTTGGATGTTTTGTATCGCATTGTTGGGGACTTTGTAAGAGTTGAATTCACAGGGCCTCCCTGGTGGCACAACGGGTTAAGTCTCAACACTATGAAACTATCTGCAGCCACTGCAGCATGAGTTCAGTTCCCAGTGAGGGAGCTACCCTCACATGGCGCAGTAGACGTCTCCTCCCTTGCCCACTGCTCCCCTCAGCAATATACTTCAGTCGATCTGCCTGTTCTGCTCCCCACTGTGTCTTTGGTGAATCCTCTCACCACCCCACACCTCTGGCCTACACCCCAGTTCTTATATGCATACATAAATAAATCTTAAAAAAAAAAAGTTCAACTCACAGCCTGAAATTAAATTTCAAATCTCTGACATTTAGCTTTTACTTTGTTGTGATCAGTCTGTATGTAGCTATTTTTTTATGAAATTGTAGCTGTTTTTTTGATATCTAAACTATGTGTTTATATAGCAGGTAAGAGTTTTTAGCTATTGTATTATACTGTAACTGGGAGGCTGCTCTGGGTAAAAGCTTGTATAGAGATCTTCCAGGCGATGCTAGGTCCTCAGTGACCTATGTTAGCCCTGGTGGTGAGGAGCTAAATTTCAGCAATAAATACTCATTTTTATGGTGTTGGTTGTTCTGTATTTGACTTTGCCAGAATGACCTGGATGATCCTGAAAGAGGAATGATTTTTGTCTGCTCTGCTACCCATAAGACCAAATCAATGTTCTTCTTTTTGGCCCAAACTGAGCAGGGAGATATTTTCAAGATAACTTTGGAGACAGATGAAGATATGGTAAGCAGACCATAGGTGGAGGGGATAAAAATGAAAAACATCAATACCATTTGTTACAGTTAGTCTGGTTTGGTAAAACTTTATTCACTTTCACCCTAATTTTAATATTATTAAATAACCTTATTTAAAAAATTGATATTTGTATGGATGTCCAAAGTTTGCAAGGTGGTTTTATGAACCAGTTGTTCATTACATTGACTGTGAGATAGGTCAGTTAGTACTTTATAAGTTAAAAACATGGAAACAGAATGCCTTAGCAAGTGATTGCCAAGGTTGTTAAAACTTCCAGTGTTTGGTACTAGTATATGAATGGGTTTTCTCCTTGTGGTTAAGAGTGTTTTGGTTTGGTGCATGAGATTGGGTAATGAGAAAACATTCCTGTCTGCTAAAGACTAGAAATATACATGAGCGGTTTTTTCATCCCAAGGAGGAGCTCTGGGAACAAACGGGCAATTTCTAAGTTAACTTTTAGATCAGGATATGACTCTGGCAAACTTTTGTAACTGTCAGGTCATTAACATTTTGAGCTTTTGGGGCCATTTCTGACTACTCAATTCTATCATGGTACAAAAGGAGTGCCACAGGCAATATGTAAATAAAAAGTGTTGACTGATCTGTGGGCTGTAGTTTGCTGGCCCCTGGTTTAGATTCTAAACTACTAAAAATACTATTTATTACCTACTCTGCTTGCATGGTCTTATGGCACTGGGCTCCCTTCCATGGCCTTGCTTCATTTGCCTTCATACTAGAATCTTTTTTTTTCTTTTTACTACAGGTTACTGAGATCCGGCTCAAGTATTTTGATACTGTACCTGTTGCTGCTGCCATGTGTGTGCTTAAAACAGGTTTTCTTTTTGTGGCATCAGAATTTGGAAACCAGTGAGTAACCGTCTTATTACTTGTTACTATGAAAGTTGGGAGTAGGGAGATCAGGCTTCCGGCAACAGATTGTCACAAGAATGTTAGTTTTTTAAAAACAAAAGTTCTGTCTCTTTCCTTTTAGATTCTCTCTCTCGGTTATTTTCTTCATTTCAGCAATTTCAGTCAATAGCTGTAGAAGTGGTATCTCCCAAGCTTTTACTGGACATTTTATGTAATACTTCTTGAACTACAAATACTTGTACATACCTAAAGTCGAAACTTAGTACCCACAGCTTCATACCCACGCCACCAACTCTCCCAACCCCATTTCTGCTAGTGAGTAATGGATCAGTAGTAGCAACTTGGTTGTAAAATCTCCAGTACGTGCTGTGCCAAGTTGTTTCTACTTTATCCACTTTTTTTTGATGCATTTTTCTTTCTTTATCCCTTTCTTGTGATGCTAATTTGAACTAGGTCGCTAGTTTCCTTATTGCATTTCATTGTCTTTTTTGTAAAACTCAGTGTTCATAGTTATCTTAGTAAATAGATAAGGCAGTGAAATCATTTTGTACAATCTTTGATGGGTATTTATGCCAAATGGATGAGTCCAGTCTGAAACTCCGTATGATTTAAATAAAATAAGATGACATGGGTTTGCATTCTTGTTGAGTTTTTCCCAATTTCTGTGAAAAGCCTCTGTAACCACTTAACTAATGCTTGATTTCCTTCTAACTTAGCTGAAGGTGTTTAGAATCTATGAATTCACTGTTTATGCCTTGTCTCCAACTGTTCTCCCTTTCTTAAGTGACTTTTTACTCTCTTCAATCACTGTATTCCCACTGTTCCTTTATTACTCCTTTTCCGGTTTATACCTCTTAGGGCACCTTTCACATTTAGCCTATTAATATGTATATTTTCATCTGTTTTTTTTAAGATTTATTTATTTATGCATACAAGCTGGGGTGCAGGCCAGAATTGTGGGGCAGCGAGAGGGTTCACCAGAGTGGGGAGCAGAACAGGCAGATGGATGGAAATACACTGCTGAGGGGAGCAGCGGGCGAGGCAGGAGAGGTCTGCCGCACCATGTTGAAATCTCCCGGGCCGGGCATCAAACTTGCGTCACCGCCGCTGACAGCTCCACAGTGCAGCGCTTAACTGCTGCGCCACTGGGGAAGCCCTATTTTCATTTATTTCTAACCTAGTTTTTGTAAGCAGATATTTTCATTGTAAAGAAATAGAAACTACATGCAAGCAAAAAGTCACCTCTTAATTCTTCCACCCAAATGGTGGAGGTACATTTTCATGTGTGTATAAATTTTAAATGTTTTCACAAAAATGTGATTATGCCCTATAACCTTTTTGTAACCTTTTTTTTTCTTAAACACAATAACATTTTTCTATGCCAGAAAACACAGATCTGTTACTTATAACTTTTTTTGGTAGTGCTGTTTTTTCCCCACTACTTTGTAGTATTTTATTATACTAAAACTTGCCATTTTAACATTTTTAAGTGTTCAATTCAGTGGCATTAATTGCATTTACAATATTATACAGTCATTGCTGTTGTCTATCCAAAACTTTTTCAGCATTCCACACAAAACTCAACCCATTAAATAGCTCCCAGCTATTCCTCCTGGGGTTCCTGGTGAGCTAAGTGCAATCATACAGTGTTTGTCATTTGCTGTCTGACTCATTGCGCTTGGTATAGTGTCTTCAGGGTTTATGTGTAAAATGTATCAGTACTTCATTTTCTTTAAATACCTGAATAATAATTCACTGTATGTGTATATACTACATAGGATGCTTGTCAGGTGAGATAGGATTGAGTTTGTGAGAAATTATCTATTGGTATGGTAGCCGGAATCTGAAAGATTTAAGAGTGGTGATTTGGGACTTCAGAAACTTGTATGCTGTATTTGCCAACTCATTCCTTTAACAACCCGTTTATCACTTAAACATGAAATTGAGCACTTTTTATTTATTTATTTATATATATTTTACATCATTGTTAATTTTTGTACAATGTTTGCTTTCTTTTCCCAGGTGTCGTCCCCCTAGAATTTCCATGACCAGTTCACCTGTGTAACCATCATCATAGTCCCTTGTGCTCTTCCCGCCCTTGTTTTGGTCCTTCTCCCTCCCCTGCCAAATGTCTCTAATTTATAGTTGTCAGTTTTTGTTTTGTTGTAGAGTTTTTTCGTTGTTATTTTTTTTCCGCTGATCCCTTACTTGGCTCCACTATATTCCTCCGATAAGTGAAATCATTCGATATTTTTCTTTTTCCTTCTGAGTTATTCCAAGGAATGTTTTAATAAGCACTTCACAAATTTTCTTGTATAACATTCCCCACGCAACACTGCCATTATCCTATTTACAGTTTAGAGAACTAGATTGCATAGAATTTAAGAAATTTGATCACCCAACGAACTCTTAACTCAAACCCAGAGAACCGGGTTCCAAAGTCTCTGCTATTAAGCACGACACTGTAGTTTAAGAAACTTACTAAGGTTAAGCCAGAGCAACCTTTCCTGTGATGGAGATAGGGGATCTAGCATTATTTTGATTCTAGACACTGAGGGCTTCCTTATGTGATATTTATTACCTTTCTATGGATAGATTGTCTGAATGAGTTTGTATAGGTTAACTTTTTATGTGTGTACCCTATTTTAATGCTTTTATAAATCATTCAAGAATGCTAGCCATATTTGCTTTTTCATAATTCAGCATAGAATCTGCTGTGGTCAAACGAGTTAAATGCATTGGTCTGTGTCTAACACTATACACTCCACATATTTCAGACTCTTACATATTCATTTTATTTAAAAAAGCTACGCTGGAGACTGTTCAAAGTGCTGTTAACTTAAGGATTAACACAACCAGTACATTGGTGTTCAGTCGAACTGCCTTTAAAAGATCTTCCTGCACACTCAGTTAAGGATGATATATTACAGAATATCTGTTGTCAAATTCCTTTCCCTCTATTTTTCTTGGTTTGCCTTTGATTCAGTTCACTAAGCATTATTAGCCCAAGGACACACAGGAGAAGAGCAAGATGATATTGTTAAATATTATCTGTGGATAAGTTTATATTTTGTTCCAGAATAATACTGTAATATCTGCATATCAATTCTTGTTTTTTTGTGGTGGTGTTTTTTATGTCACCACCAGTTTACGATCTTTTTGTTAGATTTGATCTAGTTAGTTGTTGGTTAAAGTAGGAAATAGTTACAGATTTTCTTTGGATTTCATTTATCCATATTTCAGTTTATAGGACAAACTGTGCTTCTTAGGTGCCGTGTACTATTGTTCTGTAGGAAAGGTACTGGTTTATAAATGAGGCAAGTGAGCCACAGAGAAATTAAGTGGTAAGCCTAAGGTTATGTGACTAGTTAGGGGCAGAGCTGGGATCTAAACCCAGACACTCTCGTGGCTTCCCAGTACGTCTCACCACTGTGATGAGCCAGTTTAAGTTCTAGTAGTTTTAATTTCTTTTTTTTTTCAAGATTTATTTATTTATGCATATAAGATGGGGTGTAGGCCAGAGGTGTGGGGGGCTGAGAGGATTCGCCAGAGACAGAATGGGGAGCAGAGCAGGCAGACTGAAATACACTGCTGAGGGGAGCAGTGGGCGAGACTGGAGAGGTCTGCTGTGCCATGTGGGAAGCTCCACATGGTATCAAACTCATGCTGCAGTGGCTCTGGATAGCTTCAAAGTGCTGCGACTTAACCCGTTGTGTCACCAGGGAGGCCCAGTTTTAGTTTTTTCCATCCCGACTCTTTCCTTCAAAAAAAATAGAGGAGGGAGAAAACTCCATTCAAATAAGCAGAGATTTAGGACTCTAGATGCTGATTGAATAATACATACTGTGGTTTTGATTATTTGGTATTTTGCTCTGTGAGCATTATTTTTACAACATACATCAGACAAGATGTTTTAACTACAGTCTTCTTGCTTCTCAGTTACTTATATCAAATTGCACATCTTGGAGATGATGATGAAGAACCTGAATTTTCATCTGCCATGCCTCTGGAAGAAGGAGACACGTTTTTCTTTCAGCCAAGGCCACTCAAAAACCTTGTGTTGGTTGATGAGTTGGACAGCCTCTCTCCCATTTTATTTTGCCAGGTGTGTCTTTCCAGTCATGTTGATGATTAGTGCCAACCAACTGCTTTTGACGCTGAATGAATTTAAAGTTTTTCTCCAGTTAAATTAAGGTTTAGTTTAAGTCAATTTTGTCAGACTGTTTATAGCATCACCAGTATAAATGTAGAACAACTAAAGGTAGACATTTGGGAATTAAAAACCATTATATAATAAGTCCTTGACCTCTTAATTAATTTTTCATATTATGTAACTGATATGGTCAGTATGAAAATTCATGCCATGCAAAAGGTGAAAGGTAAGTCCTCCCGAATTTTTTCAGCCCACCACATGGGCTATTAAAAGCTGTCAAGCATTTTCTGTGAATCGTGTATTTTGCGTTACATTTTAATGTCAGTGGCTTCAAATAGTTTATAGTATTTTGAAATTGGCCTTTTGTCATGTTTGTGAATACCTTTGTTCCATTTTAGCACTCATTTCCTTATTAAAATACTCTAGAGACACTGGAATCAGTTAATAACAGAAAATTGAATGATGTCCTGAGGCCACCTGAGAGGGGCATTGTTACCCACTACTGGTGTGCTGCTTCATTGTAGTGGGAATTTTACCATGCCATTGTGTGCTACATTGCTAGGGTTTAAGTTACCCTTAGGGGTTACACTCCCCTCTGGTCAGTTACACTTTCGGTGGGAGTTTTGCTTGCTGGGTGCTGGAAAAAGAAGTCTCATTCCTGCGTTCTCTTTTAAAATTAGTCTTTCTGAAATTATTTTTGAGAAAAATGTATAGTTGTGAGGATCATATAAAATCAGTATAATTCTTGATTTGGTTATTAGTAATTTCCCCTACTTTGTTGGAAGAAGTAGTTATGCAAATAATTTGTAGGTCAAGAATACAATTAATAAGAAGGTAAGTATCTTGAGGGTTTTCAGCATTTTTTGTCCTGTGGATCTCTCTACTAGCCAGTGAGGTATTGGATACTAATACTTTTAAATGCATGCAGTAACATACTTAATGATAGCCAAAATAGCAATTTTTTCTTAGGTCATGAAAGTTAATTTGTGTGCTTTATCAAGACTAAAGAAAAGAACAAAAGTTGTGCATTTAAAATAGGTCACTTAATATACATTTTCTTAAAGATCAGTTTGAAGGCTATATATGCACTCAGTTCACATGCTTATCCATTGTAAATAGGCTTCACTGCCTTATAGAGTCAAGAATTTTTAATTGAATTGTCTCATTTGACAAAGACAAAACTGAAATACAAATGATTCACCTTTTTTCACATATTAACAGGTAATTGTACTGGAAAGCAGCTAGATGCCAATATGAGAACATGTGACTTCCCCATTTGGTGGCTAAACAACTGGCTAGGTTTATCCAGTAGCTGGATTGCTACATCATAGGAGCAGCTATAATAGGGCATCTGAGATCATGTATAGTCTAATAGCAGATCGAATCAATATAATTTTGAAACAGTGATAGGATAAGTGAATTGGGGTGTCTATAAACTTTAATACAAGTAAATGTGACTTTTATTTGTGATAAAGTCACAGTTACAGATAGAATGTATTTTTAGTTGGAAAGAAATGCTTAATTTTAGTTGGATGTTCAATGAAACTTCAAACTGGTTGCTTTTTGTAATGTCGATAGCTTCCTCCCACCCCCATCATCTGAGACCCCGCCATTGTGTAAGCTTAATAAACTGAAAAGGAGAGGGGGTGGGGGGAGGGGGAGAAGGGGAGGGGGAGAGAGAGAGAGAGTGAGTGTGTGTGAGAGAGAGAGACAGAGAGATTTACATTTTAAAAGAAAAGGAGAAAAAAGAGGAATCTGCATAGTCACAGGCAGGCGGGAGAGCTGCTAAAATATAGTCTCTCCTTTGAAATACTCAAAAGTTGGATGTGAAGCTTAGCACAGTGACATTTTTTTCCTTTTTTCTCCATGCAGATAGCTGATCTGGCCAATGAAGATACTCCACAGTTGTATGTGGCCTGTGGTAGAGGACCCCGGTCATCTCTGAGAGTCTTAAGGCATGGACTTGAGGTAAGATTGGAATTTCTAGGTATCTCTAGAATATGGAGGGAAGCAGTGAGAAAGCAGCTTATGATTTTGCTCTGAGGAGATTTAAGGTAAATTTAACGTTTCTATGAAAGAAAAATGACTTTTCCCTAATCGTATATGCCAGTCGTATTGACATATGAGAGTAAAGGTGGAGAAACACCTCTCAATTCCAGTTTCACTAGCCAGCAGCAGAGGTTAGGAAATCTGTAGGGAATATTTTAGTCTTTCCTTCAAGTTTTAGTTTTTATTCAAAATCTTTAGATTTCTGTATTAGTATTTATATGTATAGTGTGTATATTTTTATGACTTAGTTTATTTTTACCATATGCTCTTTTTTTTTTTTTAAAGATTTATTCACTTACGCATACAGGAGCTGAGGTGTCACAGAAGTGTGGGTGGTGGGGTGAGAGGATTCACCAGAGACAGGGTGGAGAGCACAACAGGTTCATCTACTGAACTACACTGCTGAGGGGAGCAGCAGGCGAGACAGGAGAGGTCTGCTCTGCCATGTGGGTCAGCTCCCTGGCCAGGAATCGAATTCTTGCTGCAGCAACTGCTGATAGCTTCATAGTGCTGAGACTTAACCCCTTGTGCCACCAGGGAGGCCCTACCATATGCTCTTTAAGTTGTGTCATTTAAAATCATTTTTGTGGTATTCTACCACACTAGCTAGATCAGAATTTATTGATCTTCATTCTATTCTCAACATGGTTCTGGTGTTGATACCTTTTTTTTTTTTTTTAAGATTTATTTATTTTATTTATACATACAAGCTGGGGTACAGGCCAGAGGTGTGGGGTGGCGAGAGGGTTCACCAGAGACAGAGCGGGGAGCAGAACAGGCAGATCAGAAATACACTGCTGAGGGGAGCAGCGGGCGAGGCAGGAGAGGTCTGCCGCACCATGTGGGATTCTCCCTGGCCGGGCGTCGAACTCACGTCACCGCTGCCGACAGCTCCACAGCGCAGTGCTTAACCGCTGCACCACCGGGGAGGCCCTGGTGTTGATACCTTTTACCAAATGCTCTAGACTTAGTAGGAGTAGAGTAAAACTTGATTTGATAGTTTGCTTTGGGAACTTGGATTGGCAAACTAGATTTCAGAGGCTCATTGCCTGTTTTTATAAATTGGTATTGGAACACAATCAGATCATACTGGTTTTGAATCCTGGCTCTTACTGTTCAGTAGCTGCTATTAAGCTTTTGCTTTCTTTCATGTAAAATGAACTTAATCATGCACCTTTAAGTTGGGTGAATTAAATAATGCATATGAAATACGTGGCTCAATGTCTGGCATATCCTGTTCAATAAATTGTTGCCTGTTAAATATTGCTATTTCAGGGAACTTGAAAATTATTTTGACTGCCAAAATATTCATCAGTCTGTCTAGTTTTCAATCACCCAAACCCAATTTAATGCATAGTTCTTGATTTCTTAGTGTTCATTGTATCCCATCAAGCATCTGATGAAAGGTAGCCTCCACCAAAAATGTATACACACATTAACAGAAGATTTTGTGAACAGTGTAAGAGATAGAAGTTCCAGTTAAAAATAAATTTTAGGGCGCCTCACTGGTGGCGCAGCGGGTTAGGGGCATTGCTCTGGAGCTGTCAGCTGCTGTGGTGTGAGTTTGATGCCTGGTCGGGGAGAATCCCACATGGCGGGGCAGACCTCTCCTGCCTCACCCACTGCTCCCCACTGTCTCTGGTGAACCCTCTCACCGCCTCAAACCTCTGGTCTGCACCCCAGTTTGTGTACAAAAACAAATAAATCTTTTTAAATAAATAAGTTTTAGGGCCTCCCTGGTGGTGCAGCACGTTAAGTCTCGGCACTATGAAGCTGTCCGCAGCTGCTACATTACGAGTTCGATCCCTAGCCAGGGAGCTTCCCACATGGTGCAGCGGACCTGTCCTGCCTCGCCCGCTGCTCCCCTCAGCAGTGTTCTTCAGTCGATCCACCTGTTTTGCTCCCCGCTCTGTCTCTGGTGAATCCTCTCACCACCCCCACACCTCTGGCCTACACCCCAGTTCTTGTATGCATAAATAAACAAATCTTTAAAAATAAATAAATAAATAAATTTTAGTTCCCTGCCCTCCCATTTCTTTTCTGATTTTACAAATAGAATTTTGTTTTATATAAACTTGTTTTAAAATTGTTGGATATTACTTTGTTCTTGTATGTCTAGTTGTCATCTAGCTAGATGATAGTTTTAGTATAATCAGAGTCACTGTCAGGTAACTACATTTGGGTATAAAGTGTGGCATACCAGACATTTAAGTTTTACTGGTGATAAATTTTTCCAGGATTCTCGTACCATGGTCAGGTCTTGTAGTAGAAGAGTTTGTATATAACCCATATCCAAGTTCCCCTTATAGAACACTTTGAGGATTCTTGGCTTAGATATTCAGGAGTGTAAAGATCTAGTAGGAAGGTCAGAGTAATTAATCAAAATTGCTTTTTAGATAAGTGCCCTAAGAGGTGATGAATAATTTCTCTGAGACCTTATAGGAAGGAGAAATGTTTGCCAACCAAGAGAATAGGGAGTATTTTTCCTGAAAGATGTAGCATTTCAATTAGTCCATTAAAAAGAGATGGGATTTGACCTTATGTGACATAGGGAGAGAAAATGAGGTGCTAACTTAGATGACCGGTTTCCCAAGGGCTTTTTTTAAGGAAAATATAGGCATGCCATGCCAAAAGGAAACACGTGATTTGACCTGCAACAACTGTTCAAGAATTCTGTGAATTCTTAAGTCTGTAATGGGGCATTGCCTATGCTTTGGCCTTTTTGGTTCTTGTGTTCTTTTTTGACTAGGTTTTTCCATGCATTTAATACAGCATGAGCGTTGTCTTTGGGGCCTTATTTAGTGTAGTTTTGAGGAAAGAGTGGAGTTTCCTGTTCACTGGGTCTGTTGTCTCCTGTCAGGTATCAGAAATGGCTGTCTCAGAGCTACCCGGTAACCCCAATGCTGTCTGGACTGTGCGTCGGCACATTGAAGGTAAGCAGACCTTTCCCAGCTGTCAGAATATTAATAGAAGATTTAAGAGGCTGCATTCATAATATTTCTATATCACTTAATTTGGCACCATATAATAGAAACTTTATTTAGCCTGAGACCGTGCTTTTGATACTTTCCTATCAGGATGCCTTTGCTTACTACTGTTTCGCTTATTTGGCAAGGGGTGCATAGGTGGCTTTTAGTATTCAGTACATACGCACTTTGGTGTGATAGAGCTGTTGTGTGATACTCTTTGATTATACTCATCTTTAAGATACTGGTAGCATCTGTAAGAGATACTGTGTGAAGGAAAGTTTTTCATTTTTCATCAACTATGTCTGCTCCTGTGTTAAAAGCTACAGTGAAACTCAAGGTGTACTATAAAGATTTGTAAGGCTTGTTAATCAGTCCTACTCAGTGGGTGTAGTTGTGCTTAAGGAAAGTGGAGGTTAAGTGGAATCAGAATTTTAGATAGAGAAAAGAAGGGGTAGCAGAAAGAAGGGAGTCTGAGCTGCTGAGTAATAAACATAGTCAGCACGTCCTAAAATTTGAAAGTTATCTGAAAATGTGTAGTGGTGCAACAGCAGGAAAATTTCATAACAGTGGAATTTCCCTCCATTACAATTAAAACCTAATTCTCATTTTCCCTTTGATTTGGGGTGATAATGTCATTTCCACTCCTACACTTCATTTCCCTCTTTTTTGTTCAGGAACATGGGACAGGTGAGTAAGATCACCCTGACCAACATACAAGATTTTTCAGGAAAACGTCTGAAATTTTTCTTGATAGTTACAGATTTTGATTGTGGAGAAAAAGTTTAAGGGAACTAGAAAATACTTAGAAGGGAAAGCTATTCCAGAAATCTTTCTACAGTACACATTTTTTTTTTTTTTTAAGATTCGTTTATTCATGCAAGAACTGAGTTGCAGGTCACAGGTGTGGGGGGTGAGAGGATTCACCAGAGACAGAGTGGAAGCAGAACAGGCAGATCTACTGAAATACACTGCTGAGGGGAGCAGCGGGCAAGTCAGGAGAGGTCTGCTGCGCCGTGTGTGGGTCAGCTCCCTGGTGGGGGGTCACACTCATGCTGCAGTGTCTGGCAATAGCTACAATACACACGTTTTGATAAGTTTGCTTTTCATGTAGGTGTTGGGATCAAATCCGAGTTGAGTAGAAAGAAAAGTGAATAGGGAAATTAGTCATTTCATTGGCGCCGAGAACATATTTATTAGATAACTGGTTGAAAGATTTCCTCATTGTATTTGTCTTCAAAATAAGATGGTCTGTGTTGACACTCATCTTTAATGCTTGGTGGCTGGTTGATAATTAAGGCGTTCACAAACATTGCCTAGACAATTTGTATTAGAAAGATCTTGTGAGATAAAAACATAGTATACCTCACTTGGTTTTTTTCCTCCTTAAACTTTAAGATAGATTCACACAAAAGTTACTGCTCATTTTTATGAGGAAGACAGGAATCCTCTGATAGAGCACATTGGTCAGAGATACTGAAAACTGTCTCCTGAATCCCAATCCAGTACTCATTTTTTAACCCTTTAGTGGGAATCTGTGGATCTTGATGGTTTTCATTTTTATAGTCTGATCCAAGTCTTTCAAGTGCCCACTAAGTACTCAGACTAATTAAGCTAGAGTCCCTGCTCCCTGAGTACTTGCCACCAAGAAGAGGAGACAAATATCCATTGTGTTGAACTGCACAAGCACATTGCCAGGAAGGTTAGAGGAGAGGCAATGGTCACGTGTTTGAAAATCAGGGACAACAATTTGGACTTTTGATAAGTTAGTGATAAGCAGTAAGCTGTTGGATGGTGGAACTTGTAGCCCAATATCTACAGACTCCCAGGACTACATCTTGATAAATGCTACTCTTAGGAACTATAATTCAGGTGATCACTCAGGAAAACAGGTCAGGTTTTCTCTCTCCATTCTCTTCCCAGATTTCCCAATTACTGTTGAGTGAACATCCTCACATGAAACAGTCTTCCAGGAGACTACTAACCTTGGCTGGTACGTGGTGATGCACACTACCAATACCAAGCCTTTTTTTCTCTTCCACAGGTGGCTGGTGAAGGTGCTGATCACCACAGGTGTGTACTTACTGTTAGGGTCTACCATGGGGTCTTATACTTTACCCAGGGAGAGGGACCTGTACAATATTGAGGCTGCCCTGATGGGCATCTCTTAGAGGGTAACTGCAGTTGGATGTCTGTGTGTGTTGCAGTGATGTGTGCCCATCTGCCTATGTATTAAATGGTCTCAGGCGGGAATCACATTCTCTTCCTTTCTCTTACAGAATGTAAAAAATATGATTAACCCTTTTTTTCACTAAGCTAAAACCCTTAGCTTTGTATTCTCCCTTTGGCTTTTTGTTTCAAGTGTGCTGACTACAAGATCCTACCCTGGAGAAAGGTTTTTTTTTTCTTTTCTTTTTTTTTTTTAAATCTGAGTGGTTGCTCACTTTACCCTTTGAATGAGCTGCTTGAACTGAGCCTTGGATACTGTGGCAGGGGGAAGAAGGATAAAGCATTACCTCCTTTATGCGGTGCTCAGCAGCCCCGAGACAAAAATACATTCTCATATTCTATCTTTTGCCATATGAATTAATTTTCCCTCATGTAACTCTTGTAGTTCCTGGTAAAAGACAACATGGAGATGCATATCTATATCTGGCTCTTAGTCATTTGCTTTGACTGAAGCTTGATTTTTATTTTGAACTCAAACCTACAACCTCCCTAGGACATAAGTGCAACTGATCTGCAGATCCATCTGGCATTAGGATGAAAAAAGAAGTTACAGTGTACTTAGTATAAATTTTGAAGAAATCTGTGATGTAAAGGACCTTTCAGTTATCAGTCATTGCGCTGCCATTGCATTGCGGATCCTGTTTAAGTCCACTGAACTCTTTATGCCTTTGGCCAAAGGGAAGATAAAGATTGGTGCCACTCTCCTTCCTCCTCCCCTTTCTCTTGCATACAAATTAAAATTTGCATGATCTCTATTCTGAGAGTCCCCTCTCAGCCTTGTGATGAAGGGAGAAACCTGATGTCAATTAGAGCCCTTTTTTTGACTTTAATTTGCTTTGGTACAATCTTCAAGGTACTAGGTTTCTGTGATGAGAAGTGAGAAGGGATACACTGTTAACATAATGTTAAAATGATGCAATTCCCATTGTTATGCGCCAGAAATTTTCACTTGAGAGCTGGAGTCAAGCTTCCAAGTGGTATTGTGTGAAGACTGATTTTGATTTTGTTATAAGATGTTAGGATATCTATTTCGGTGGTAACCATGCTGTTATTTCATATTTTATGATGGTGAAAATTGATACCTTAAAAAGCCATTTTATAAGGTGTCCCTAAAGCATTTGATACATTTGAGAGTTCAAGCAAATTAACCTAAAACAAACTATCACCTTCTCTTTGTTGCTCCTTATGATTTAGGGTCTCAACCCTTCAACCCTTATTCTGAATTCCTGGTGTAGTCATATTAGATTATACCCATTGCAAGTTTTTTTGATCCTTGCCTTTTGTCCACCCAATACACAAATATTATTAGCTGAAACAAAGATTTTGTAAAATAATACTTAATCCTTCTCTGTGCGAAGCGTTTTCATAAGTTTTGTTTATTTCTATTTAAGAATGTTGATTGTAACCTAGGAAATTGATTTTGTCCTGCTGACAGGTAGAATACTACTGTGAATTGTACCAGTGATACACCTTCCTTTGGCCCCTTTAGTTTAGTTGGACCACCTCTGAGACCAGTCTAAACGAAAACTGTCCTTTATGTGGGTAGGGTGGATCAGCCTTAGGGCTGAGTTCTGACACGGTCTCCGCTGAAAAGGATTGTATAGCTGCTTCTGCTAAGAGTGAGGTAGCCACTCCAGTATAGTACCTTGTCTACATGTTTTTTCTGTCCTGTTTAACTGATTTCTGTATGACACAGGTAGAAAGAGGAAATTGATTCAAAAAATTCAAATGTACAGTAGGTGAACTTCAATTTATTTTTAAAAATTGACGTGCTTTTCAGTGTTTACAAGTATTAATGCCAACCATTGTTCTGGATACGGGAGATACACAGAAGTTGTTTCATTTTGTAGGGTGGGATATATGGAGGGAGATGGCCTTTAACTAAGAGATCTGCCTAAGAGACTTTTTGGGGGTTCCCTTGTATCTCATGTTCCCTGATCTCCTTGAGAAACTTAGTAGTGTTTGTTTAGCCAGCTACATTTCATTAAACGAAAATCAGGGCCTCCCTGGTGGCACAACAGGTTAAGGCTCAGCACTGTGAAGCTATCCAGGGCCACTGTAGCACGAATTCAATCCCCGGCCAGGGAGCTTCCCACATGGTGCTGCACACCTCTCCTGTCTCCCCTGCTGCACCTTCAGCAGTATATTTCAGTCAATCTGCTTGTTTTCCTCACTCAGTCTCTGGTGAATACTGTCACACACAAATCCCCCCCCCCCCCAACTCTGGCCTACACCCCAGCTTGTATGCATAAATAAATTTTTAAAATCCCCGAGAATCAAATTCTAATAGGATTGCTCATGACCACTGAATAGTTGTATTTTTAAATAGTGAAAAACTAGAGAGGTCAGGAACTGACAATATAAACAACCTTTTCCCCATTCCCCTAATGTTCTAACATTCCTATTGGGATATGCCAAGATTCTCATTTTCCCATTTTCCAATCCTAGAATAACCTAGTCTCATGAAGGCTTAAGTAATCTGTTTTATTCTTTAGTTCTTGTTTTCCCACATAGCTTTTGGAAGAAACTAAGGATCTTTCCTGCTAATGAGGAGTATCTTTAAAGAATAGATTATAATTGGCAACTGGCACAAATAAACTTTGGCCCCAGAATATATAAGTATTGTCATATTCAGAATTTCCTTATGTCTCTGATTCCTTACTCTCTACTTTTGCATTTTTTTGGCAAGTGTCTCAAGGATATATTAATTTTCAACGGTATTGGTAGTGGGCATATCTATTCAATGTATTTAGGCAACCAAGGAAGCAAAGTTTATCTGTAGGCTGTTATGACCCTCAATTATTTTTTGGATCACCTCGTGCTGTTTGCCACATGATGTGTACATGATGACTACACAAAGAGGGAAATGCCTTGGCAGGTTTCTGAAGAGTAAACTGTCTCATTTGACTTCTAACTAATGAATTCTTAGCTGACCAACTCTTTTTCTCCCTTTTTCAGATGAGTTTGATGCCTACATCATTGTATCTTTCGTGAATGCCACACTGGTGTTGTCTATTGGAGAGACTGTAGAAGAAGTGACTGACTCAGGGTTCCTGGGCACCACCCCAACCTTGTCCTGCTCCTTGTTAGGAGATGATGCCTTGGTGCAGGTGAGCATTCTCAGCTGCTTATCGACTCAACTCACTTTGTTCTTTGCCTTCATTTTGGTGTAGGCTGCAGTGTTCACATTAATGAGCTTTGAACTTCTTTAAAGTGGATGTGAGAAAATATGAGCCTTTTTTTTTTTTAAGTTTATGTTGCCTAGGGCCTATTAACTTTCTTTGTTTTTGACTCAACTGGTACCTCAAATGCATGGCTGCAAATATGGTAGATGTGAGTCATTTTAAGTGATGAGTGAAATTACGAAATGTTAGGTGTCCTTTCACTGACTCTAGGTGTATCCTGATGGCATCCGGCACATACGAGCAGACAAGAGAGTCAATGAGTGGAAGACCCCCGGCAAGAAAACCATTGTTAAATGTGCAGTGAACCAGCGACAGGTGGTGATCGCCCTGACAGGAGGAGAGCTCGTCTATTTTGAGATGGATCCCGTATGTTAACACTGTAGGCGTAAAAATGGGATTTTTAGTTCAGGCATCCAAGTTTTTAAACCTGGAAGGATGGTGGGCATACTTAGCTCTTAGGAAATCTCTGTACATGGCCAACTTGGGTGATCCAACTGTACCTATGATGTAGATTTTCATATTTGACTTCTCTTGTAACCAAAATACTCCCATGAACAGATAAAACAGTTTTATATATTTCCATTTCTTGAGAGCTAGACTGGCTTAGAAAATTTGTGGCTCATTGCACTTGTCAAAGGTCTCTTGAATATCTGGTCAGTAATTTTGCTTGGTGTTAGCCTGTAGGGTGTATCTCAAGTAGAGAAATCTTTGGTTATCGATTATGAGATGAGTGAGAAGAAACAAAAAGGAACTTAGCCACCCCTTTTTCATCCCCAGTTCCAGGGCTTGGGGGCAACTTGGAGTGGTGTGTAACCTCTCTGTTTTCACTGTTGTAGTCAGGACAGCTGAATGAATACACAGAGCGGAAAGAGATGTCAGCAGATGTGGTATGCATGAGCCTGGCCAATGTGCCCCCTGGAGAGCAGCGGTCTCGCTTCCTGGCTGTGGGGCTGGTGGACAACACTGTCAGAATCATCTCCCTGGACCCCTCAGTGAGTGTCACCCTCAACTTTCGGGATCTTCCATTTGGAGCTTGACCATCAGGCCCACTCCAGAACTCGTGGATTGTTGCCTGAAGTCTACCTGTGCTACTTTTGATTATCATAGCAACATACTTTAGAAGTTGTCTGTACTGCTGAGACTACTCAGTGCTGCTTTGGTTTAAGCCTTGGTTCCCTTTCACAGTTCAAAATAAACCAAAGACTGTGTGTTCAGAAAACAATTTGGAATTGCCTTACATGACTTTAAGGGAGATATACTTTGCTTATTTACTGTTAACCACTTTGACAAAAAGAGGAAAACATGAGCTTCTCTAGAACTTAAAATTCACTTGGAATGGTAACGTACTGCCCATTTAGAACTTACTCTTCATGTTTTTCCCTCTCTATAGGAAATTATTCTTCACTCCTAGAGTTACATTTCTCTGGGTAGTCTTTTTTTTTTTCCTTCTAAAATTGTTTATTTCCCATTTTTTATTATTTTCTCTTCTTAGGACTGTTTGCAGCCTCTGAGCATGCAGGCACTCCCAGCCCAGCCTGAGTCCTTGTGTATTGTGGAAATGGGAGGCACTGAGAAACAGGATGAACTAGGAGAGAGGGGCTCTATTGGCTTCCTGTACCTGAATATTGGACTACAGGTGAGAGCCAGAGGCTCATGTTGGATTCAGTCTTTCCTTGGATTTCATGTTCTCTGTTGTTCAATATGGACATTTTCTGTGCACGTGGTTTTAGTTATCCACATGTGAAGACAGTAGTGCCATGCCATGTTCAAGTTTTCTTAGCTCTAATTGGAATAATTCAAGCCTGGAAAAAAGTATTGTTATAAAGCCTTTGATTAAAAATGCTTTGTGTTCACTGCTCTGGATCAGCGGTAGATGTCCTCAGGAGTCATCTATAGTTCTCAAAATTGGCAGCTTTTGAAAGTACCTCAATTCATAATGGGTTCCACTAGTAGTAATGTTTCCCATTTGTTAAAACAGCATCTGAGAGTTTCATGCCATGAAAAGCACAAAGAGTCAAATAGTGTTGTCAGGGATTTTGATCACATACTTTGAATTTTCCTTAATGATTATTTATTCAAACGTTGATGTCGATAGTCTAGATCAGGTTCCTTTTTGCTTTTAATTTTACTTCCTACTTTAGAAATTTTCAAATGTGTTCAGAAATCAGGCTAATGTAATGAACCTCCATGTACCTGTTATTGGTTATCAAAATTTTGCTATCCTTGATTCATATATTCTCCCTTTTTCCTGAAGTATTTTAAAACAATTTAAAGATTATATGTCATTTCGTCTACAAATATTTCAGGATGTAACTCTAACAGATGTGTGGATTTTTTAAGGCCTTAATACTGCCCTTACCCCAACAAAATTTAGCCAAAATGAAGAATGTTATCTGATACACTACACTGTCCTTGTTTAACTTTAAAAAAAAAAAAGTCTACATTGGTTCTACTCAGAATCTACATAAAGCTGTCCACAGTTTGCATCTGCTTGATCTTTTTATGTTTCTTGTCCCACCCTTATTTTATTTAACCTTTTTATTTAAGAGATTAGATCATTTGTCTTACAGAATTTTCCAGTTTGTGGATTTGGCAGGCGTTCTTTCTATGTTCAGTATTACTCTAATTCTTTGTATTTCCTGTAAACTAGTGGTTGAATAATATAATAACATAAACCACATGTGTGATTAAGTTTTTCCAGTAACCACAGCAAAAGGAACAGATGAAGTTGACTTTAAAGTTTCATTTAACCCAATATATCTTAGTTTGTATTTTTTTTTCTACCAAATATTTGAAATTTGGTAATTTGTACTTTATACTCTATAGCACTTCTCAGTTTTGACTAGCCCATGTGCCCTGATGACTACAGTAGTTGATTAGCACAGAATATAAAGGATTGATTTGCATATGGTTTTTGAGAGGAGGCCCACAGTATTTCCTAAGTGGTGCTCACTGTTGTATCACATCCCATTTTTAGTGATGCCAGGGTGTTTGTGTCTATTTTGTTTTAAAGCTTTCATCGGCCTTTTTTTTTTTATAGCTGTTGATACACATTGCCTAGATTCATTATCTTATTAGCGGTTGGGAATGATCACATTTCTATTTCATTCGTTTAATAAGCTGGAACTTCCCTTTAAAGACAGAATTTGATTGAGATCTTTGATTATCCTGAGGAACAGTTCATACAGGGAAGTGATAAATTTTCCCCTCTTTGTTCTCTTGTTTTCAGAGTAAGGAGTCACTGCCTTAGTAATTCCATTGAAGACTAAAGAAGTGGGCTGTTTTTTAAGTAACATGAATGTGCAGGTTTTATAAATTTGTGCTTAAAACTATGTGGTATTCCCCCCAACCCCCTTTTTTGTACGCTAAATTACCTCATTTTGGATGAGTAGAGGGTTTCCTTTGAAGTTGGCTCCTTTGTCCTTTTTTTAAAAAATTTATTTATTTATGCATACAAGCTGAGGTGTAGGCCAGAGGTGTGGGGTGGTGAGAGGATTCACCAGAGACAGAGTGGGGAGCAGAACAGTCAAATCAACTGAAGTACACTGCTGAGGGGAGCAGTAGGTGAGGCAGGAGTGGTCTGCTATGCCATGTGGGAATCTCCCTGGCTGGGTATAGAACTCGTGCCGCAGTGGCTCTGGATAGTTTCTTAGTGCTGTGCTAAATAAACCCCGTTGGCCACCAGGGAGGCGCTCCTTTGTCCTTTTAATGTTACTCCAGTGTCTTGGGTACTTCCTTCTGTCACAACAAAGTTTCCCAAACACATCTGGAACATTCTCTTTTTTTTTTAAAGATTTATTTTATTTTTGCATACAAGCTGGGGTGCAGACTAGAGGTGTGAAGTGGTGAGAGAGTTCACCAGAGACAGAGCGGGGAGCAGAACAGGCAGATCGACTGAAATACATTGTTGAGGGGAGCAGCGGGTGAGGCAGGAGAGGTCTGCTCCCCACCCATTTGGGATTCTCCCCTGTGGGCATCGAACTCCACAGTGCTGCACTTAACCTGTTGCGCCACCAGGGAGGCCCCACATCTGGAACATTCTTGCTAGCAGACTTCAATTAGCAATTTCTCATAGGAGTTTTACTCTTCTTGGAGGAAAATAGTATTAGAAAACACAGTAAGCCAAGTTATTTTTAGCTGTACATATATTTTTGAGATTTAATGGTGAGTTTAATGGCACATGCTAAGAAAGTTTTTAAGGGTATGGAGTGAAAACTAAGTGTACTTTTTACTTTGCCCATTAGTAAACGGGTCACCTATTTGATTGTTTCAGTGAGAAAATGAGAACAGCAGGGTGATTATTAAGATACTCTTGAAACCTCTAAGTCACTTCTCCCACCTGTTCTGAAATTTTTGTATGAAGTAGCCACAGGAGCTTCCATTATGGGTAGACTTCACCTGTTTTTCTCCTTTCTCTTAGAATGGTGTGTTGCTGAGAACTGTCCTAGATCCGGTTACTGGGGATCTGTCAGACACCCGTACTCGGTACCTTGGGTCCCGTCCTGTGAAGCTGTTTCGAGTCCGGATGCAAGGACAAGAGGCAGTAAGTAATGAAAGGGGTTGGTGGCATGTTCAGATGTTAGTGACATTAGCTGAGAAAAATCCCCTTGACGTAAGTTTTTGTTTCAATAATTCACCAGTGTGTAGTTTGACATTAGCTCTATCTTGAGTAATTTCTTTTATATGGCAAGTCTTTGTTCTTTCATCCAGAGCTTCTCAACTGGGATTCTGTGGCACTAGGCCATGATTTGGTTTTAGTTCAACTGGAATATAGATCCCTTTTGCCCTCAGGCTATCTAGGGCATCTCTACCCATGAGCAACCTTGTGTCAATATCATGATCCATTTTGTACAGCAGGTTATTTAATGAGGAGTAACCAACTTGGTTTTATTATGACATTGATGAGGCACAAAATGGGGAGCTTTGTGAAAAAAAGATAATACCAGGTGGTAGAACCTGCTTTAAAGTTCTGTTTTCCAAGAATCTAAGAAAACTAATGTGATACAGGTTGGGAAACATTGTCCTTTATAGCTAAGAATATTAGTGTTGCTGTGTGCTGTGCTTGTTCTTTACCTGTTAATGCATTTAATTCTTGTAGTTATCCAGCCTTTGATAGTATTCCCGTTTTATACATGTGGAAGCTGCTGAAGCTTCAATTGATTCAGTAGGTCATATGACTAGGGAGTCCCTGCTTTTAGCAAGTACTGAGTTACACTGCTTCTTTTGACCCTCTGTTCTTTAATGAAGTCTTTTGGGTTTTAAATTACTTTGGGATATCTGTGGGCTGACATTTGGGGATTAGCGTATTTGATCAACATAGCATATTTGAGTTTTCCCCAAGCTTATTGGAAATGTTTTGCTTTCCTCAGGTGTTGGCAATGTCCAGTCGCTCATGGTTGAGCTATTCTTACCAATCTCGTTTCCATCTCACCCCCCTGTCTTATGAGACCCTGGAATTTGCATCTGGCTTCGCTTCAGAACAGTGTCCTGAGGGCATTGTGGCCATCTCCACCAATACCCTGAGGTGAGTGACTCCCACAGTTGAAGCCCAGAGGGAAGCCTTTCTGCTGGGGGGCTTAGACAGTTGTTTTGCCAGTGTTGGAAGAAGTTAAGAAGAGATGGCAGAAAGCCACCTCTTCACTATGGGACTAGTGTGTTGAAATTGAAACGTTTATTTGGCTCATGTTTTAAGTACATAGTAGCCAAGTTTTGGTGTTTCTGATTTTTAACTTCTGTTAGAACTTTCAGGGCCAAGTTTTATTACTTAGTGCAGCTCACTTTTCTTGAGATTTAAGATTCCGGTTTTCTAAGACTGCCATTGTGGATTAGTTTTAGAGCAGGCATTGAATCACTGAAAACTTTTTCACTTGTCATTCCCAATGTTAGACATAAAATTTTAACCTCAGCATGTTATACTTGTAATGTTGGAGTGAGCACTGGCTATAATGCAAGATGGAAAATAACCTATTTGACTCAAATTTTGAGAGTTTGGGGTTTTTTTTTAAAACCTTTTTTTTTTTTTAAGATTTATTTATTTATACATACAAGCTGGGGTACAGGCCAGAGGCATGGGTCGGCGAGAGGGCTCACCAGAGACAGAGCGGGGAGCAGAACAGGCAGATCAGAAATACACTGCTGAGGGGAGCAGCGGGTGAGGCAGGAGAGGTCTGCCGCACCATGTGGGAATCTCCCCGGCTGGGGGTCGAACTCGCACCACGTGCTGCCGACAGCTCCACAGCGCAGCGCTTAACCGCTGCGCCACCAGGGAGGCCTTTTTTTTTTAAACCTTTTAATGCCACTCTTGTTCATGTTTTGGTTGTAACTGTTGGCCATTCCCAACTCTAGTCTCTTGATAATCACTGTTATTTATCAAGTGAATTCCCAGATTTATTTGCAACAGAATTCAAGTTCTTTTCACAGTTAACTGTTGTGAACATTCATCGGCAAGACTTCCTATGGATGTTTGTTATATACCTGTAAGGGTGGAATTGCAGTGATGTAGCAGTTTCTGAGGAACTATGACAGTTTTCCAAAGTAATTGTACCTACCATTTTATATTCCCACCAGCAAGATACAGGGGTTCGAACTTCTCCACTTCCTTGCCAATACTTGCTACTTGACTTCTTGATTTTAGCCGTCCTAGTGGGTGTGAAATACTGTCATGCTGTGGTTTATGGTTTAGATTTGCATTTCTATGATGGTTCATGACATTGAGCATCTTTTCATATGCCTATTGGCTATTCTTCTTTGGAATTCAGAAGAATTTGCCTGTTTATTATAGAATTGTAAGTGTTCTTCATTTATTCTATATACAACTCCCTTTTCATAGCATGATTTTCATATATTTTCTCTTACGCTGTTGCTTGCCATTTCAGTTTCTGTAGGTCCTCTACTTGCCATTTCTTTCTGCATTGTCACTAATACTTTAAAGCTTAGTTGGGTGATTTTGTTCTGGAGGCCTCCCACTTTATTTTATGAAACTTCATAAGTGCAAATGCTGCATGTATTCAGGTAATTGTGGTGGCATTTGAAAGACTGGTTACTTGTTAAAGCATTTTATTTTTGAAGTCCATCTAAGAACTGCCTGAAATCATCATTTAGGTATCACCAATACTCTGCTCTCACACACACTGACTAGCCTCATTTTCTAAGGAAGAATGCAGCTTGGGAGCATCTGCTTCCTCCAGTGCTGGGTTTCTTTCTGAGGGCAAGTAATTCCTCTGCCTAGAGTCTGCCTGTAGTGTGATATGTAGAGTGCCTTTATGAAAACAGGTCACTGTTTTCTTTAAGCTGTGCTTTTCCCCCTCCCTCTCCCCTCCCCAAAATGATCGTTTTTGCTGTTGAAAAGATTTTTTATTATTCAGGTATATGTAAGATACTAGATAGAATATCGAGGAACATACTAATTACTTCCTCAGAATACTTGGATATCCGTGGGAGTGATATTCATTATATTGTATCAGAAAATGTGTTTTATATTACATGTTTTAAAACAGTGATTCTTTTAAAACTATGGAATGGTTTTCTGCTCTTTTTTAAAATGAGTTATCTGATTATATGTGATCTGTAGAGAATATTTATATATTTTTAATATTTATTTTTATTGTTATTTATATCTTTTACATTTTGTATTCCCCTTGGGTAACCCACCACCAATTCACCCATGATCTATCTCTGTGGTCCTTTTGTCCTTTTCTACTCCATTTTGTGCCCTTATCCTCCCCCCTCCCCCCCCACAAGTGTCTCTCTCCTATTTTGTTTCCCTATAGTCCTGCTGTAAGTGAAACCATTTGATATTTTTTGTAGAGAATATTTAAAGTACATGTAATACTGGGCCTCCCCGGTGGCGCAGTGGTTAAGCGCTGCGCTGTGGAGCTGTCGGCAGCGGTGACGCGAGTTCAACGCCCGGCCGGGGAGAATCCCACATGGTGCGGCAGACCTCTCCTGTCTCGCCTGCTGCTCCCTCAGCAGTGTATTTCTGATCTGCCTGTTCTGCTACCCGCTCTGTCTCTGGTGAACCCTCTCGCCGCCCCACGCCTCTGGCTTGTACCCCAGCTTGTATGTATAAATAAAAAATAAATCTTTAAAATAAAGTACATGTAATACTGTCATTAGAGATCAAGTTACTGTGTTTTTAATGGTGTCTGGATTCTGCTGTTTTGCACATATTTTGGCCTAGGGATACCTCTGTATTCTATTTAACAAAGAGTATAGCTTCCCTCCTTGCCATCTCTTTCTACATTGTCTTGGCATTTCCTAAAGCTTTTTGGTTTTTTTTAGGAGGGCGTCCATTTTATTTTATGAATCACCATCAGCACAAATACCATTTATGTTTAGATAATTGCGATGCTTTGCAACAAACTTAGAATTGGTGCTCTTCATTCATTTCAGGGATTGTCAGTATTAATCAAGAGGAAATTTTTAACTTTGCAGTCTCATATAGTCATTGAAGGTTAAAAAAAAATTCCTTTGAGGCTTCTGATACAGATTGCACTAGTGAAAACCTGAATCGCCATGAAAAGTGGTGGGATATTGCTAATATGGAGGCTTCTACTTAGAACTCCCTATCTCTTGATTAGAAGGCTATTATTTTATGTTGTCTGAGGTTGACTTTAGAGCTTCAGAGACGTGTTGCGTGTGACTTTTCATGAATCATTTCAGCTTCTAGTTCTTGAGTAGACTGTTAACTCCTTGCCTTTGCCATAGGATTTTGGCATTGGAGAAGCTCGGTGCTGTCTTCAATCAAGTAGCCTTTCCACTGCAATACACACCCAGGAAATTTGTCATCCATCCTGAGAGTAACAACCTTATCATCATTGAGACTGACCACAATGCCTACACTGAAGCTACAAAAGCTCAGAGGAAGCAGCAGATGGCAGAGGTATTTAGAGTGACTGAACCTCAGGGTTCACTCAAAAGACATTAATGTAAAATTTCATTGAAAATGTTAAACCATAATCATTGATAATATTCTTTGTGATGCTGGAAATTCAAATCTCTTTTCAGATC
Source organism: Scalopus aquaticus (assembly GCA_004024925.1). Taxonomy (NCBI): domain Eukaryota; kingdom Metazoa; phylum Chordata; class Mammalia; order Eulipotyphla; family Talpidae; genus Scalopus; species Scalopus aquaticus. The sequence goes on from PVIJ01001333.1 coordinate 133,680, forward strand.
TTTCATAATGCTCTGCCTGAGTCTTTGTGACTTAGAAACTGATATACTGACTTTGGTTTATTCAGTGGTTAGCTTCCTTTCTGAAACAAAGTTCTTCAATCCTCAAGCTTCCAAAACATTGTATGTTACTTGCTTCTTGGATTTGGGTCTGAAGGAGGCTGCTTTCATATTCCTCACAACCCAAGTTCCTTCCAGAAATACTTCCCCAGCACAGACCAAATAACCCCAACTGTATGAATCTGTATCTGGCCTGGAAAAGAGGACAAGTCGTTTTTAGCAAGGACATTCAGGATGGACTAGGTAGAAAAATGGTATTTTCATTTTCTTATTTCTCAGACCACTGGTCAGGTATTTGCTACAACTTTTAGTTCTTTTTAGCTTTAAAGAAGTGCCTGGTGTCCCCTCTAGTAATCTTCCCACTTTTCATTGTATACCTCCTTTTAATCTTCATTTTGGGAGATCCTGGTTTTGTTGACAGACTATTTATTATGAGGTTCCCCTGGGGGTGTTATCCATATTTATCCACTCTCACCCGGCATACCAACTCTTTCTTGGACTTTTGAATTCAGGAAATGGTGGAAGCAGCAGGTGAGGATGAGCGGGAACTGGCTGCAGAAATGGCAGCAGCGTTCCTCAACGAAAACCTCCCTGAGTCCATTTTTGGAGCTCCTAAAGCTGGCAATGGGCAGTGGGCCTCTGTGATTCGAGTGATGAATCCTATTCAGGGGAACACACTGGACCTTGTCCAGCTGGAACAGAATGAAGCTGCTTTTAGGTAAGGATCCTCGGACTTTTTCTAGTTTGGGAATCTGGAACAGGAATTCCCTGACTCTGGCTAATGCCTGATTCTCCTTTCTCTGTATGCAGTGTTGCCGTGTGCAGGTTCTCCAACACTGGGGGTGATTGGTATGTGTTGGTGGGTGTTGCCAAAGACCTGATCCTGAATCCCCGATCTGTAGCAGGGGGCTTTGTTTATACCTACAAGCTTGTGAACAATGGGGAAAAACTGGAGTTTTTGCACAAGGTAGGAAACATTGGGTCTCCTGGATGTTAGCTCCTATTTTCCTTAAGTTGTGGGTCAAGTCTTGGTAACCATTTTGAGAGTGAGGGCATTTATTTGATTTATCCCTTACTGGCATGCAGAAAATGTTGGGTGGGGCTCTTGTGCTTAGCGATGCTCTATGCCTGTGATTCCCGCAGGATGCCTGTGTGCAAGTTCCGAAAAAGGGAAATAAATGTACACTGAGTCGATCCCTTGTTTACTGTTCTTACTAAGCTGGCAGTGAGTTGTAACAGTTAGAAAGAATATATTCTCTAGGAATTACTGGTACAGTTTCTATTTGGAAAGATGAAAGAGGTTCTGGGGATAGAGGTGACGAGGGTTACATAACAATGAATATACTTAATGCTATTGAATTATATACTTAACAGTGATGAAAATAGTAAGTTGAAGTTATATATCTTACCTTGGTGTTAAAAATTAATTCTGCTGTCTCCTCTACACTGATGGCACATGAATGTGGCCTCTCCAGCCCTCCTCCAAAGCATGTGTCCTCTAGAAAATATTCACACAGACTAGTTTGTGCTAAACTCATTGTATCTTCCTTACAACTAAGGTGTTACTTGTCATTAGCACTCCTTTCCCCTCTTTGATAAACCAGTCACTTCTTAGGTATTGAGGCTTCACTGTTAATGACACCATGAGCCCTCAGGCATCAAGCACCAAGACTTCTTTTCACTGTGGCACTAGTCCCCTTACTGGATGAAATGAAGCTTGTGGGACCCATTTACCCAGACACTCTGTTTCGTAGACAGTTATGTATCGGTTTATTTCTCTGATGAGCAAAACGTGATCACTCACTGTATTCTAACATACCTGCAAGAGGCAATTCTGGGCTGAAGGGTTAAGCTAGCGTATTGTATGTTCTAATAGCTGCATTACTTGCTTTTCTCTCACAGACTCCAGTGGAAGAGGTCCCTGCTGCCATTGCCCCATTCCAGGGGAGAGTATTGATTGGTGTAGGGAAGCTCCTGAGAGTCTATGACCTAGGGAAGAAGAAATTACTCCGAAAATGTGAGAATAAGGTAAATCATTCTGGTAGAGGGTCCTGGATCTAATGAGTTAGGAAGGAGACATAGATGGGGTGGTGGACAGTAAATCATGTGCCTTTATTTTAGGACCTTGTAGCCTCTTAATTCCAGGCTCAGAATTGGGCCCTTGATTAAGAGGGGTGGGAGTTAGTTGGGTTTCTGTCCTGCTTGCTTAGAAGAGTTAGGCATGTATTTCCACCATTTAATCCTTTTTCCCATCTTCTAGTCATTTATTGCTGACTACTGCAGACCCTGTATCTTATAGTTGGGGTCAGATTGTCTGGGTGCTGAACCCCCCCAAGTTTACGGCCATTTTGTGCTTGTTTTTCCTAGCATATCGCCAATTACATCTCTGGAATTCAGACAATTGGACACAGGGTAATTGTGTCTGACGTCCAAGAAAGTTTCATCTGGGTTCGCTATAAGCGTAATGAGAACCAACTCATCATCTTTGCTGATGACACCTACCCTCGATGGGTCACTACAGCTAGCCTCCTAGACTATGACACTGTGGCGGGGGCAGACAAGTTTGGCAACATTTGTGTGGTGAGTTGATACTTATATTCTGGTGACATACAGGAAACCTGACTTAATTTGTAAGAAAGCCAAGGGTCCGGGAGGAGCTCAAATACAGAAATTAAAAATGGGTATAAAATTCAGTCCTAACTAAGACCAACTCTAAAAAGAAATTCTTGTATTCTTTAAGCCCTCTCCTGACTGTTTTAAATTCTTTCCACCCCACCTTGAGGATGTGTTTTAACAGCAATAGGTATAGTTTGAAGGCTAGCAGCAATTTTCACTTTTTGTCAGAATTTTGGTTTTTCGTTTTTTTGGTTTTTTTTTTTTTTTTTTAAAGCCACATCTGACTTCTGTTATCTGTGTCATTTCCTTGTAGGTGAGACTGCCACCTAACACCAATGATGAAGTGGATGAGGATCCCACAGGAAACAAAGCCCTGTGGGACCGGGGCTTGCTCAATGGGGCCTCTCAGAAGGTAAGATTGAAAAAGGGTATCCAAGGGAGAGACACCAGCCTGCCCAGTGTATTCCCAATAATTCTCATAGGGAACACGTTCTTGAATAATCCACAGTGCACGTGACTACTGAGTGCTCTGGTCCTTCATGGTCCTTTTTGGAGATCCCTAAGATGACAATGCATAGCCTGTGATGAACTCTGGGTTTGATGAAAGGTGACCAGTCACTATGTCCTCTAATGACTCTGTAGAATAGAAATCTTTCTTGGCCTTCAGAGAATAGCAAATTCCTTGCAAGATATTTGCACAGATTTGTTCTGCTAATCAGCTCTTCTCCAAGGTGTGTTTGGGCTTTACTCCTCTCTGGTTAGCATGTACTTCTTTAGTAGGGTATCTCTGGACTTTGAAAGATAGATCTGTTTTAGGGGGCAAGACTAGTAATTGCTGTTTTTTAACCCTTTGCACTCGAGGCTTTTTTCGCATGGGCGAACCAGCCACTCGAGACGATTTCAGCTATATTAGGGAAGCGTTTTACAGGTACTTTGAAATGTTATACTCAAACAAACGTATACAAATAATAAAATTTCACTTATTTATTTTTACATTGAATACAACAAAATCTGTTAAATAATCTAAGCTAAGAATTGGCTAAGGATGTAGTCTGATCCTGGTCCATGAAAGTAATTGCGATAAGAATATCTTATCACACATCGTAAATAAACATATTGACTTCCAAACCGCTCGGGCGCCCTAGCTGCGCCACTTGAGTGGACGCATTAAACCGTCCGGGGCCATAGCATTGCCGCTCTAGTGGACGCATTACCCCACCGGGCGCCGGAGAGGTGCCGCTCGAGTGCAAAGGGTTAATTAATTTTTTGTGGTTTCCTTTTTTATTAGACATTTGATAATATAGCAAAGGTTTTTCCGTTGTTTTCAGGTGTGATCTAATTTTAGCATATTTTTGAGACATTAAGCTTTAAATTGCGAGAACACTTTAAAATATTTTAAAATTTTTGTAATTTATGGATTTTAAAAGATGGTGTAATCTCTCTGAGGTGGGGGTGGGAGTGTATCATTGCCTGCTCTTGGGAATCTAGAACAGGCTCCCAAGTACACCCATAGTTACCAATCTTTTTTGATTTGCAGGCGGAAGTGATCATGAACTACCACGTGGGGGAGACTGTTCTATCCTTACAGAAGACCACTCTGATCCCTGGAGGCTCAGAATCACTTGTCTATACCACCTTGTCTGGAGGAATTGGCATCCTTGTCCCATTCACATCCCATGAGGTGAATTCTCCTGTAGAGCTTGACCTTTTCCTTGTCAGGATTATTTCTTGGTGCTGAGTCTACAAGAGGGCAGATTCATTTGCCCCACCTGTAGCTAGGAATAATCTGGAAATTTTGTAAGTTGACAAAATGCCCCAGGAGGTAGGAATCCTGATATTATCCTCCCCCCCACCCCCCTTATTTTTTTTATGTTTATTGGTTTGGTTCAGTTCTGTTGGGGGTACAGGGTTAGCCAGAGATCAAAGTTCCAGAACCAAACCCTACAGAACTAGGAGTGAGTGGGCATTGTGGATTGGGGTTCTTAGTGTTCACATATGGTGTTCTCTAAGTACGGTGAGGGGTAACTGTCATAATAGCAGGAAAACCTATGATGGCAGAGGAGCAGTTAGCACTTTGCCATCTTTTTGAATGATAAAATAAGGGGCTTATCTGTTCATGTGCTTTAAAAAACCATAGACTGGTAGTTGAAATCTTTTTTTCTTTCAGTGACTGATTTTTTTTGTTTGTTTGTTTCTTCCACCAGGACCATGACTTCTTCCAGCATGTGGAAATGCACCTGAGGTCTGAGCATCCCCCTCTGTGTGGGCGAGACCACCTCAGCTTTCGTTCCTATTATTTCCCTGTTAAGGTAAATATTTGTTGGAAATCTGGGTTTCCAAAGGATGGAGGTTCTTAGTCCTTTTTAATTGAACTTTTCTCTGGGCCTCCTTCCCTTAAAACATCATAATCTTTTTGTTTTTTTTTAAAGATTTATTTATTTATGCATACAAGCTGGGGTGTAACAGAGGTGTCGGGGCTGGTGAGAGGATTCACTAGAGACAGCAGGGAGCAGAACAGCAGATCTACTGAAGTACACCGCTGAGGGGAGCAGTGGGCGAGACAGGAGAGGTCTGCTGCGCCATGTAGGAATCTCCCTGGCCGGCGATTGAATTCATGCTGCTGTGGCTGTGGATAGCTTCATAGTGCTGAGACTTAACCTGTTGTGCCACCAGGGAGGCCCTATAATATTTTTAAATGAAGCAGCAAGAGAGTGGATTAATAGATGGGAGAAGGTGGAGAGGGCTGGTGAGTGATATGCAGAGTCCTCCTTTCGGTCCAGATCCCAGCTAAAAAGGAGGTTTCACTTACCTTTGTAATCCGAACACTGGCTACTAAGGATCAACGTAGATAATGTTCATGGTTCTGTCAGTGATGTTTTGGTGTCTGAGGGGTATGTAAAACTTTCTTTACAGCTAAGGCTTTAACATGTGCCATTTTCTTTGGATAACTAAGATTTTTTTCCCTCTCTCATTTTTCCATGTCTTAGAATGTGATTGATGGAGACCTCTGTGAGCAGTTCAACTCTATGGAGCCCAACAAGCAAAAAAATGTCTCTGAAGAATTGGACCGAACCCCACCGGAGGTGTCTAAGAAGCTTGAGGATATCCGGACCCGCTATGCCTTTTGAGTCCTTCCTTTTTCTGTGGGTCTTGTCGAAGACTCTTGTTTCCTCCACCACCATAACCACCACCTCTCTCTGAACCCAAATGATAGAAGGGTGGCTGGATAATTAAGACTGCAGTATCAAAACTAATAGCTTTTCCCCATTGATTTCCCCTGGAATGACTGGTTTCCCCTAAAATTGGCACTGAGATTCACTGTACTCTGCCTGCCCGGTACATAATGCATTGCGTAGGTGCCATTGTGGAATACAACACCCTTGCTCCCCAGAGCTTTCCCTACATTGATGTTTCTGACTCTTGCCTACTTTTGTACACACCCTTAATTTTTGACTGGTTTTCCTGTAAATATAGTTTTGTACAATGCTTTCTTTGTGGGAGGGTGGGAGGCAAACTGAGATGGGAACCAGGTTGTATGGTATGATTTCTGAGTTTTGCCACTCTGGAACCTAACCAGAAATACAAACCTAGTTTTTGAGGTGGCTGGCATCCATGTGTCTTTTTCTGGGGATGAAAATTTAGGGGGAAGGTTTGAGCCCATCTTAGAGCAGGAAAGAATTGAATTTCCTCCTTATTTCTCCAGCTCTTGCTCAGGCCTTTGGCACCCTTGGTCTCCCACTTCCAGCCCTGTGATGCTTGGTTTGGCTTTTCTAGCCTTTTCTGCTATGCAGATGAAGTTTGGGCTTGATAACAATGTAGTCACCTATACTTCCCTTTGGATATTGAAGAAGGTGGCTGATTTTTCATCCCCTGTTTTAGCTTCCTTCTTTGAGGTCTTAGAGTGAAGGATTTAGCATGGATCCCATCTGGGTAGTTTCTTAACAGATGCTCCCTTTACTTCTACAGCTCCTGAATTGATCTTTTGCCATAAGACTACTAGGAAGGCTCAATAAGTACAGAAGAAACCAGATACTAACCTGCCGTTGGGAACAAAGTCTCAGTATATGTGTTTCCTATTTAAAGACACATGGGTCAGCACCTCTGTCTGTGGCAGATATCTAAGTCGTACTGGAGGGCCTGTGGGATAAGAGGAGACAGCACTTGGTAGCCTGTCAGTTAGAAGTGACTCATTCTCATACTTGGTGGTCCTCATCCCCACCTCCCCTCCCCACAACCTAGGAATTAAACTTTGCTTCTGCCCAGTTGTGTGAGGAACCCAAATCTTCCAGCAGTCTTTCAGCTTCATTGAACTCAAGAGACCTGAGCTCACTGCTATTCTCAGTATTGCATAAATAAAATGTTCTTTCTGTGCTCAGCCACTTTCATTGAGCAGATTCTCTGTGACTAGCACTGACAAAATCAGGCATGGCGGGTGATTAGACTTGTCTTGATCCCAAACAGTTCACCCTCCAGTGCAGAGAGGCTTCCTGATGCTGTAGCCCCTGGGACTGCATATTCTTTACTCATGTGTTAGAATGTTCGGTAGATAACCAGGTTTTGCCAAGAGTTGAAAATCTTAAATAATACCTTTGTCACTTAGCTCATGATTCATGTAGACAGTACTTTTTATATTTGCATAGCCTAATTCAGTGACCCGTTTTTTCCTTTGGCCTCACCTAAATTCCATTGTCTGTCGGATTTTATGATGTTAGTGTATAGTTGTCTAAGAAACCACACTGAGTAGCAGAACCTTGTTCCTAACCTCTCCCTGAAATACCACTTAGGGCAGGAGAGGGGTTGTATTAGAAAGGTAAACTTGATGGAACTTAGAAATTATCACCATTGAGCTGTCCTTTATATCTAGCCATCAGTTTGCTTTTTCTCTCTAAGAGAAGGCTCTGGCAAGTAGAATTTCCAGGGCACCAGATAACAAGGAATTATGTTGAGAACAGGAATTTTGTCTTACTTCATAGCTGGACCTAGGGAAGTTATCTAATAAATATTTAGTGATTGGATGGGGCTAATTCCCATTTGTGTGAGTGTTAAGGGGACCTATCAATTCCTTTAGTTTAGCTGAGCAACCAAATAAATAAATGGGAAAGACTGTTCAGACTTACAGACCGTATCAGAGATAGCTATGGAACTTAGAATGATGTCAAAACACTGATGCATTTGAACTGGATTATTGGGTTTGCTCCTATTCTGCTGCTCTAAGTCCCTGGGACTTTGGTGTAAGAGGACAAAAGTTTTCAGTCCCTCCAGCTCCCCCTGATCTCACGGGTGGAGGAGGTTCTGCAGATGTTGTTTCCTTTGGAAGATCTCTTGCCAAGAACAGCATTCCTTGTGGGGAGAGGGTTCCAGTTGGGCTATGGATGGAATGTTACTTTCCTTGGTTTTTGAATATTGCTGGCAAGACAGCTGCTGGGGCTGGGAAAGACTTGGGGGTTCGCTCATTTCCCAGAGCGAGCGCTGCTCTTCAGAATGCGTTCTGCCCCCGGGCGTGCGGCCTCCCTTGGGCGCTCGTTAGTGGGAAGCAGACATGTTGGGCGCATCCTTCAAATGGGATCAACCTCACTTTCAATTTTAAATTTTGTTTCTATTTAAAAAATAGAAATGTTTGCGTGAGTCATATATTTGTTCATTTGCATATGGGATATTGAATGAGTATTTTAAGTTTATTGCACTCTGAAAATACATTCAAGGGCTATATCCAGCTCTCAGAAGAACCGTCTCTGCTGGGGGACAGATGGCTCACTCTGGGTTTGTGGGAGGAATTCAGTGAACACCTTGGTCGGTTGATTTAGGGATCTGATAGTCCAATGTGTAGGGCTTGTTTGAAGTGAGCTGAGATCAGTGGATACAGTCCACAGTTAGATGAATCCTCTGCACTGGCACAATCAAAGATTTTTTTTTTCTTGAGTCTGGAAAATCAGTATCAGAAGATATGCCTGATATGCCATTTGAAGATGCTGCTAAATTCGTGCATTCCATTGTTTACGGGACACCTAGTCTGTGTCCAAGTTTGCTCTGCAGAAGTTGGAAGAAGTTTTTATAACCTATCCAAACGCTGACCCTCAGGCTGGCAGTAAGGTGAGTCAGCTTGGGAGCCTGGCAACAAGGAGAACCTAGGGCCCATATCTCGTTTCCCCATAAAATGGGCACAGCTTTGGAACTTTTAGGAAAAATTAGATGATTCCTAGTCTGAAAGGTGAGGTAGAGCCAAAGGTTTTATATCAGGAAGCTGTAGGAAGCCTATAACCCCAGTGGGATGATAGACTGGATTCCTGGTTTCTGCCAGGTGACTGAAGAACCTCTGCTACTGATTTCACAAGTAGATGTATGTGGTGATGATCCGACCTAGAAACCACTGGGTGTGGTAAGAGCAGTGAGGAAACATTGCGTCTTGTTCAAAATGAATCAAAAAATAAAGTTTGGGAATTAAAAATTTGGGATAGACACCTAGGAGAGAACTAGAAGAAGTTAAAGGCCTTCGTCAGCACCTGGTCCTCTAGATCCACCAGCTTTATCGGTATCCGGTTAGGTTTGGTTATGATGCCAGAGGAAAACCCATCTCAGTTACCCTCTCAACTCAGCTTTTTAGAGCTTGGTCCTTTAATTTTCAAAAAATTTCAGTCCACAGAAGCATCCAGTGGAAATCAGGGTACTAGGAGAGTTCACTAATTATATTTGTGGATGGATAAATGTGTAAGCTAGTGATGGGTGATAGTCAAGGGAACTTAGCCTTCACTGGGTTATTGGGACCTACTGCTGTTGGGAAGGCACCCTTGGGAAACTTGCCTTAAGGAGCTGATGCTGCAACTGGATTAAGGCAGCTATCACAGAGCAATCAAGCAGGACCCCATCTGCCAAATGTCAGGTAGGCGTGAAGGCCAGAGGGCGTACTGGATGCCTAAATGATCAAGTCCAGAGGGCCTGAGGAGGTGTGGCCACTGAGCTTGGGGTGAAAGCCTGAGAAGACCTGGAACCACCCTCATCTTGAGCTTTACTCTTACATGTAGCTCTTTGAAAGGAAGGCATTATTCCAGGCTTCTGAGGCCCTAGTCTGATCCTGTGGCTGTGCCCCTGTCACCACCCACTCTTGCCTCCCACGGACTGGCCAGGACTGCACTGGTATGAATCAGCTTGGCAGATTCATAGGCCTTGCAGAGGGTGTGGCCAATGTAGCCACTGTCTTGGGGACGGGGGTGGGAAATGAGCCCAGTGCATTCCAGTGTGGGCATTATTGTCCAGCTAGAAATTCATGACCAAACTAGGATTCCAGTTTTGTCACTCCAGTTGAGAAACCATTTCTTGAATAGCTACTTATGCCAGGCATTGACATTCAGAGTAAGGCATGGTATCATCTAGGCCAGCATTTCCCAAACAAGTTGCTGTGGAATCCTGGAAGGTCACAAGGGAACCTTTAAATGATCCTGTGCTCATGTTCAGGAAAAAAATGCAAACCATTCTGATAATAATACAGCCCTTCCCCTGTTTCCCTACTTCCCACTTGTAATGTGTGGTGGTGGAGGAGCCAAAGGATCCCTTGGAGGGTTGCCCACCCCTAACTACTACAAATGCAGTCTTAAGTTAATCAGAGGACCTGCTATGAAAAGTAGGGAGGGAGGACACTGTCCCCCTCATCCTCTCCCCTCCCCACCGTGGTGCCCTGCTGGGCAGAGGCATTCTTAGCACTCACTGTTTAGGTAAAGGGAGAGTGCCCTTGTCCTTCAAGATAGGGCTAAGGGCAAAGGATTTCTTCCGTATCCCCAGGGACTCCTACAATTGCTGTGTTTGGCTTCCTTACGCCAGAATAGCCCTGAGGGAAGAAGCCTTGATTCTTATCTTGAGTTAGATACTTTACCTTTCTGAGCTCTTGTCTCCATCTTTATTCTGGGTAATCGATCAGTCCTCAACAATATCAGAGGTCTTTTCTCCAGTGTCTTTCCCCCTACATACTCATGTGCATTCTGGTAACTACTGCATAACTCAGTTGTATAAAATTTTGTAAGAGTGCTATTAGGGTAAATCTTTTTCTAGAGAGAATACAGAGTAGCTCCTGAACACAGCCCCACCTGCCTGGGAGTTAAGATTTGGGTTCTAGGGACTCCCACCATTGATTTGCTTGGTGTCCTCAGAGTTCTTGGCTGATCCTCTGGGCTTGTGGCCCCCTCCTTTGTACTCCAGGCAGGCCAAGGACACGTGGCCCTGCCCCGCCCTTACTGGCTCTCCTTGCTGAATTGGAGTTGCAGGAGCCTGCTTTCCCCGCCCCGGATTCCCATCAGTCTGGAAGCCTGCATTGTGGATTGGGGTGAGCTGCAACCTCTCCTACCTGGCATTGTTGCCCCCAACGTCAAGACAACCGCTTCAGGCCCTCAGGCCCCATAAAGCTGCCAGCAAAGCCTAGAAGATCTCACCCTGGTTCATTAAGAGGTAAAGCAGTGGGTTTTCTTCTCTGACATGGTTTTCTTTGCCTGACAGCACCCCCAATTGCTGTTTTCTTCTCAGATCAGATTGCTGATCTTCTCAGAAGAGGGATTTGAGTAAGATGAGTCCCAACTAAGAAGCTCTGAGCAGTGTTTCAGAGAAATGATGTGAATTCCTTACTCTGGGCTTCATTTGTTAACCTTTGTTCTTAGCCTTGCAGGAAAGAAGCACTTCTAAACCGTAAAGCCAGTGCTTCTCTCTGTGTTTCTTTCCAAATTTTGCAAATGGGGAAACCTGCATTCTTAAATTGTTGTCATGGGGTCCTAGAGGCTGCTCCACCATATATTACTTTGGATCTTTAGAATTTAATGTATTGGGGCCTCCCTGGTGGTGCAGTGGTTAAGCGTTGAGCTGTCGGCAGCGGCAACATGAGTTCGACGCCTGGCCAGGGAGATTCCCACATGGCACGGCAGACCTCTCCTGGCTTGCCCACTGCTCCCCTCAGCAGTGTATTTCCGTCGATTTGCCTGTTCTGCTCCCCACTCCTGTCTCTGGTGAACCCTCTTGCCGCCCCAAGCCTCTGGCCTGTGCCCCAGCTGGTATGCATAAATAAATAAATAAATAAATAAATAAATAAATAAATGGAATTTAATGTATTATGTGCATGAATTTTCTTATCAAAAGTTGATTTAAAATTCTTAAAAAGAAAAAATATGGCCAGAGGTGTTAAGATAGTGTTCTGAAATGAAGATGTATTCTGCTTTTACATTTTGCATTTATTTTAAATGCACATAAATGAACTGATAGATGTCATTTTTAAGGTCTGTGGTATCTACCATATTAACAAACCCATCCCAAGATGTGCAGCCTTTGTCCCCTGGCTGTGAGGTTGGATTGAATCCAAGTGTTTTGCAATTAAAAATTCAACTTATGGACAACTTTGGAAATAACTTTTTTTGGTCTTTCAGATTTTTTCCCCCTCTCCTTGGGCTTATTCTTCATTCAGAATGAATACTTAGGACAAAGAGCAAGAACATTTTTGTAGCTCAATTCACATTATGCAGGGGTCAGTTTACTCATAAGAATTTACTGATACTGGCCTCCCTGGTGGCACAGACGCTAAGCGCTGCGCTGTGCAGCTGTCGGCAGCGGTGATGCCCGGCCAGGGAGATTCCCACATGGCGCGGCAGACCTCTCCTGCCTCGCCCACTGCTCCCCTCAGCAGTGTATTTCTGTTAATCTGCCTGTTCTGCTCCCCACTCTGCCTCTGGTGAGCCCTCTCACCGCCCCACACCTCTGGCCTGTACCCCAGCTTGTATGCGTAAATAAATAAATCTTTTTAAAAAAAAAGAATTACTGACATTAACTTGCTAATTTCCAGGACCAGGATGACCTGAGGGGGTGGGTGGGGGCGGATGTGTTTTCTCTGGGGATTTTTCGGGAAGTGGGATGGAAGCATTCTAATGTGGAGTGGTTAAGACTTGACCTTTGAAGGCGGACTAGCTTGGGTTTGTATGCACAGCTGCTTGACTTTCAACTTAATAACTTGATTGTATTTGAATTTGTTCACAAATAAAATAGAGGTTATAAAGCTTAGGGGTACAGGTCTTGTAAAGCAGTTAGCAGAAGGTCTCGCCTTAATAAGTACCCTTGGAGGGCTCTTTCAAGCCTGGATCTTTCCCTGGACCACTTTATGAACTGGACCTCTCAAAGGCATCTTGACCCCCTACTCACTGTACTAACTAGAGGGAAAGACTTCACTTCCTATTAAAGGACTTTTTCATTAGGCGCCTGTCGGACTGGATACCAGGGGCCAGCATGTCAGGCTGACCTCTTTCTGAACCTTCCCCAGACTTCTGACTTCCCACTGCGGTCAAACCTGGATGCCGCCCTTCCCATCTCAGCTGCTTTCCTCAAAGTGCAGGCATATGGGGTCTCTGGGGCACAATGTCCGCAGGTTGGTTGGCTGGGTTGCAATACTCTACACGTTGTCAGTTCCCAGCTGTGGGCAGTCTGTGGAGATCCCTGAACATCAGATTCCTCATCTGTAGAATGTAAATGTCAATACTATAGAGCATGAGATGACATAGTTAAAGCAGCTGGCCCTTAGTGGCCTATTACTGTGGAAAGGCAAGGCCATGTGCCAGAGCATTTGGAAAGAACCATAAAAGACCGAACACTTTGGGGAGGTAGGGAGGCAGTGTTGAAGGCTTAGAATGCCCCCTTCCTATCTTGGGGGCTTTGATGTACCCAAGATAAATTCAGAGAGTGAGATTCTCTAGATAGACTCAGAATAGGGAACTGTAACCTGTGAGTTGGGGCCCTAGGTCGTGAGGTTCTTCCTTGTTTTTCTATCACCAGAGTAGGTGAGTCTCGTACCTCAGAAGGGGGTTCAAAACAGACTTCTTATAGTGCTTTCCTTCTGGGGGTCTGCAAAATTTCTGGAGGCCACAATGCCCCACCTCCTTCACAACTCTTGGCAATACTGTCCATACTGGGCCAATACTGACCTAGGCTTGGGAGGAAGAGGCATCTCGTTTGAAATAGTTTGTTTCTGACCCCAAAAGAATCCATGGAGTAGAGAAAACTGTGGCCTCCAGCCCTATGACAATCCCAGGGGAGTTGTGGGCTCCAACTGTCCCGCATACTACTACATGAGGGCTGTGCCCCACTCTGGGGGCGTGGTGTGCCCTGGGAACTAAGCTGCAGTAGGTCTGGGAACCTTCCCCAGCTTCCCAGGAGCTGATGGGAGAGTTCTGTCTATGCATCCCAGCCAGGAAGGGCTTGGTGGTCATCCCCGGAGAACCAGCCAAGCCTTTCCCCTTGTGCCCTGTAGGTGGTGAAAGATGTGTGAGCTGGGCTAGGACTACCCTTAGCAGGGTTCAGGTCAAGGTGATGAGACTGACGGACCAAAGAGATTTTAACTCACTTGACAGCTGTTGTAAAAGGTGGGGCCCTACTCTGAAATGCCTATAGCCTGTGACAGCATGAGAAATGTCCACATTCTGACCCAGGTCTCTCTCACCACATGCAGCCCGCCACTTCTATGCTTATAGCCTATGTCTCTTGGACTGTCCCCTGGGGCACAATGTCCGCAGGTTGGTTGGCTGGGTTGCAATACTCAATACACGTTGTCAGTTCCCAGCTGTGGGAACACCGGTCCTTCCCTCTTTCCCAAGAGTAGGCACTTTGGAATTCCTACTTTTTCAGATTATTACAATCTCTTTGTGAGCATTTTTTTTTTTTTACCATTTTTAGTACATTGTTTATTTACATTGTTGTGTGTGAAGCAGATCTCCCAAACTTTTCATCTTGTGAAACTGAAATTGTACCCATTAAATGATAACTCCCCTTTCTTCCTCACCTTGGCAGCCACTATTCAACTTTCGATTACTATGGAAGTGACTCGTCTTAGGTGCCTCATATAGGTGCAATCTTATAGTATTTGTCTTGCTGGGTCTGGTTTATTTCATTTAGCATGATATCCTCAAGGTTTATCCATGTAAGTGTCAGAATTTCCTTTTTAAGGATGAATAACATTCCATTGTATGTATATACCACATTTGTTTATCCACTTACCTACTGATAGACACTTGAGTTGCTTCCATGCTTTAGCTGTTGTGGATAATGCTGCTATGAACACAGGTTTACAAATATCTCTTAGATACCCTGCTTTCGATTCTTTGGGATATATACCCAGGAGTGGGATTGCTGGATCGTATAGTAGTTCTGTTTTCAATTTTTTGAGGAAGTTCATAGCAGCTGATAGCATTTCATAATCCTACTAAAAATTCACAAGTGTTCTGATTTCTACATATCTTTGTTACTTTCTGGATATTTTTTTTGTAGTAGTCATCTTAATGGTGTGCAGTGATTGATATCTCATGGCTTTTTTTTTAAAGATTTATTTATTTATGCATACAAAAACTGGAGTGTAGGCCAGAGGTGTGGGGGATGAGAGGATTGACGAGAGACAGAGTAGGGAGCAGAACAGGCAGATTGACAGAGATACACTGCTGAGGGGAGCAGTGGGTGAGACAGGAGAGGTCTGCTGTGCCATGTGGGTTAGCACCCTGGCCGGGGATCGAACTTATGTTGCAGTGGCTGGCGATACCTTCATAGTGCTGAGACTTTAACCCCTGCACCACCAGGCCCGGTATCTATGGTGGTTAGTGATGTTGAGAATCTTTTCATGTACGTATTGGCCATTTGTTTATCATCTTTGCAGAAATCTATTCAGTTCCTTTGCCCATTTTAAAATCAGGTTACTTGATTTTTTGTTGTTGTTGAGTTGTACAAGTTTTTCTTATATTTTGGATATCCAACCTTTATCATATTTGCATGTATTTTCTCCCATGTCATAGGTTCACTCTCTTCTTTGATGCATAAAAGTGTTCAATTCTGATGGTGTCCCATTTGTCTATTTTTGCTTTCTTTTTTTTTTTTAAGATTTATTTATTTATGCATACAAGCTGGGGTAGAGGCCAGAGGCATGCGGGCAGCAAGAGGGTTCACCAGAGACAGAGCAGGGAGCAGAACAGGCAGATGGACGAAAATACACTGCTGAGGGGAACAGTGGGCGAGGCAGGAGAGGTCTGCTGTGCCATGTGGGTATCTCCCTGGCTGGGTGTCGAACTTGTGTTGCAGCTGCCAACAGCTCCACAGCACAGCGCTTAACCGCTGTGCCACCAGGGAGGCCCCTATTTTTGCTTTTCTTGCCTGTGCTTTCGTTGTGTCTTCAAAGTCATTGCTCAGTCTCATTTCCCTAAACTTTTCAACTATGTTTTTTTCTAGGAGTGTTACAGTTTTGGATCTTATGACTTTGCAAGCATTTTAGTGACTTTTTATTCTTATGAAATGTGCTTATAAAAAAAAATCAACAATTTAGAAAAGCATAAGAAGAGAAAATCCCAGCCCCACCCTCCAAAAGGTAACCATCCTCTGATATTTCACTAGGTGCTCTTCAGACAATGCCTGACTTTATCACTTCTTAAACTATAACCTGGGAATTTTGTTAAATTGCAGGTTCTGTTTCTAAACACCTGGCATGGACCTAAGACTTTATTTCTAACAAGCTTTCAGGCACTGTTGAGGAAACCATATTTGGAGCAGCAAGGGTCTGTGTGCATAAATACACACAGCTCTTTCTTTTGTGATCATCTACGTATGACTTTCTTAAAACCTATGTTTCCCAAACACACTCTTAACTGTGTGTCATAGAAATGCCAATAAATACAGGTTTCCATCATCTTTTATAGTGGCCATAGACTGTCCCATATTGTGATAGGATGGTAATTCAATTATTGGTGAAATCCAGGGTACTAGCAAGTTGTTATAAATAATGTAGTGGCAAGCCTCTTTGTGGCCATGTCTTTGTTTACCTGGTGGAATTGTTAGTGTGCTTACTTGTTTTTCTAAGCAGCACACCAGAACTAATACAATCAAGTGTGTTATTCCTCAAAGGAGTCCCCTAGAGACCTGTACTCTTTAAAGCATTACCAGCCCTGCAGTGGTCAGGGGCAGTGGGATAGGAGTGAGCTAGAAATGAGAAAGGTATGTTACAGACAAGGGTCAGGTGAGCAGAGATACACATGGGCACACAAGGAGGCATTGGTGGCCAACACTATTCGACACTGCTCATCATTTGGTGCCCATTTAATGCCAATGACTTCCTGCAAGTCTTGACTTAATGAAGGAACTAAGGTATAGGGAAAACTTCTAGGTTGCCCATGGTTACACGGGTGGGATGCAGCAACACCAGGGATACACCTGGGTCCTGCCTGGCTACCTCGCTTGGGTCTCCTTCTGGACCCTCCCCATGGCCCTCTCCATGCTCCAGCTGCTGCATGTCCTGGCCCCACAGGATTTGAGACTTAATGAGCCATCTGGAGCCTGGCTCCCTCCGGGCTGGCCTGAGAGACCTCCTGGGCAATGTCAGACAGCTCAGTGGGCCTCCCAGGGTAAGTTTCTTATTGAAATGCTAGTTTCAGGGTCACCTGACCCAGGAGGTTCCAGGACCTGGGGTTAGTCTTGTACACTTAGAGTGTGTATGTAGTGTCTCCTTGTGTCACTGTCTTCTCCTTGGCAGGGCCTGGATGGAACGCGGGGGATGTTGAAGGCTCCAGGGCAGTCACTTACCAGGTAGGCAGCAGGGAGTTTTGGAGAATAGGGCTACTGAGAGCACCCAACACAGACAGCCCTGAGCTTGAGTCCCAGCTTTACTGCATGCTGCCTGTGCAACCTAGGGCAAGTCAAGGGATCTCTCCAGTCCCACTTTACTCAGATGTCAAGTAGGAATAAGAATAGGATCCCCCTATACCACCGCATACTCATTAGCATGATTATTATAAAAGAAATAACAACAACAAAAACCAGAAAACAAGTATTAGAAGGGCTGTGGACAAGTTGGAACCCTTGTTCTCTGTTGGTAGAACTGTAAAATGGAACAGATGGTATGGAAAACCATTTGGCATTTTCTCAAAAAGTTAAAATGAACTGCCATGTGATCAGCAATCCCATTTCTGGGTTTATACTAAGATTCGAAAGCAGAATCTGGAAGAGAGATCAATAGACCCATGTTCATAGCAGCATTATTCACAATAGCCCAACTTTCTGTCAACAGATGAATGGATGAACAAAATGTGTGTATGTGTGCGTATACATATATATGTATAAAATGGAATATTATTCTGCCTTAAAAAGGAAGGAAATTCTGATCCAGGCTACAGCACAGGTAAACCTTGAGGAAATTATGACACAAAAAGGCAATGACTGTATGATTTACTTAGAGAAGATAGAAGATTTATCAAAATTATAGTAATGACAGAAAGTTGGTTGCCAGAGGATGGAGGGAGGGAGAAAGAGGGAATTGCTATTAACTGGTTAAGTTTTGGTTTCGCCAGATCTAAGATGTCGTATGGAAGGATGGTGGTGAGATAATGTAAATGCACTTAGTACCACTGAATTGCACACTTAGCCCCAAACCAAAATCTAGGCTAGGATTGTTACGAGTATTTTATTTTATTTTTTAAAGATTTATTTATTTATGCATACAAGAGCTGGGGTGTAGGCCAGAGAGGCAGGGGGGGTGGGGTGAGAAGATTCACCAGAGACAGTGGGGACCAGAACGGGCAGATTGACTGAAATACACTGCTGAGGGGAGCAGCGGGCAAGACAAGAGAGGTCTGCTGCACCATGTGGGAAGCTCCCTGGCTGGGGATTGAACTTGTGCTGCAGTGGCTGGTGATAGCTTCATACTGCTGAGACTTAACCCCTTGCGCCACCAGGGAAGCCCCTGTTATGTGTATTTTACCATAGTTGTTTTAACTTGCGGAGGGTGGGGGGAGGGAAAGTATATCCCTTACAGGGGTTCTATGAGGATTAGCTGAGGCAGAGCTTGTGAATTGTTATTAGTGTTAGGAGAAATTAAAAACTTTCTACCTTCAGACCAAGTATTGTGGGATAAGTTGCGCCATTCTGCATGAGAGGTTCAGGGGAGAATTCCTGGAGGAGTGACTTGGGTCCTAATTGGGGTTCTAGCATTCGTGGGATGGGTGCATTCCAAACATCGGAAAGTCCCTGGCAGAAAAATCAGTTCCACTAAGGGGCAGTGTGCAGGGAGGGGATTTCAGCTCCACCTGGAGAACTTGTGATCAGAGCTATGTGAATGTGGAGCAGGTCGCCTCATGGAGTGGTGAGCAACCCATTGGTAGAGGCATGTAGGAGTGTCTGGACAAGCTGCAGAGGAGACCCCAGTCTCCGCATCTCTGTGCCTCTCACGTTATGTTTAACAGGCCTGGGTACAGGGGGACCCGAGGAGGATCTGGGCAGGTGGGAAGGCTCATACCAGTCCTCCCTAGATAACAGTAATTACAGCTCCTGCAAGTGTTGTGTTCAGTGCTGAACAGGCCTTACCACATCCCTGTGTGGTGAGTGTTTTGTCATTCCCATTTTAAAGCTTGGAATTGAAGCCCAGGGGTTAAGTCACCTGTCCAAGGGTAGTCAATAGACAGTAGAGCCAGGATTTGAACCCAGGCAGTCTGATTCGAGCCCTTATGCTGGATGGAAACCTTCAAAATCCATCTCCAGCTGTTACCCGACCCCTGCCCCCTGGCTGCCAGTTCCCAGGGTCCTGACAGATGGGTTTAGTGGCTTCTGGTCATCCAACACTGCCCTTCTCCCTCTGGCTGGCTTCTCTGCAGAGCCAGACCCTACCAGCCTGGGTCCAAGGGGAACATTGAAGACACACTAGCCTTTATTGGAACCAGGTTTCCTGTCACTCAATGTCTCCTTTGGCCTCTCCTTAGCAACTCTTCAAGATCTCAAAATCTTTGCTATAGCTGTTGAGCTCATTTTGTTATTTTATTGGTTTTTAATTTATTTTTTGCATAGAAGAACTGGGTTAGCTCCCTGGCCGGGATCAAACTCAGGCCGCAGCAGTGATAGCCTGATAGTGCTGAGACTTAATCCGTAGGCCACCAGTGTTCTCCAACCTGGTTCTCTGGGTGCCAAGACCTTGTCAAGTGGTTTAATTTGTCCAGCTCCCAATCTGACATCCACGAGGCAATAAACAACATCCTTAATGGTGGCAGTGTGGTGGCTGCCTCTGTCCTCAGATCTGAACAGGATTACAGAGGAAACCCTGGTAGGGACAGTGATTATCTAGAATGACAGCTGGAGTGGCACAAAGGTGCTGCTTATGAAGGTGCAGGGGGAGATCATTTAGGGACCCCTCTGCTGACAGCTAATCCCTGTGAGGGCACTATCTCACTGAATTCAGAGAGAGCTCAGGAGATGGTGGTACTCCCATGTTAGAGATGAGGAGACTGAGTCTGGGTAAGGTTAAGTCATGTTTTCAGTGCCTGGATTTCACTGCTGTTACCCTTGAGTCTGGGATTTGTCCAGCTCCCAGTCTGACATTTATGCATATAAGAGCTGGAGTGTAGGTTCCAGGTGTGAGGTGTGAGAGGATTCACCAGAGACAGAATGGGGAGCACAACAGGAGGATCTACTGAAATTCACTGTTGAGGGGAACAGCAGGCGAGACAGGAGAGGTCTGCTGTGCCATGTGGGAAGCTCCCTGGCTGGGGATCAAACTCATGGCACAGTGGCTAGTGATAGCTTGATAGTGCTGACTTTAACCCATGTGCCACCAGGGAGGCCCTCTTAGGACATTTCTTAGAAAAGTTCTGGGGACAAGTATAACCTTGTTTGGTTGACCTCGGGAGAAAAGGGATTTATCTCTACTGATACCAACGCTGTCAGGAAATGACCAGTGTGTCTCCAGAGGCCCAGAGGGGACTGTGGTCATGACAGGCTGTGATGAAGAGCCAGAGAGAGACAATGAGTGGCTGGAACCTGAGTGTCTAAGTAGCAGGTCCTGGCCAAGTCAGTGTCCCTGCCTGGGTCTCTTCCCAGACTGGAGGTGACTCTCACTTTTGTTTTTTAAGATTTACTTTTTATTTATTTACGCATATAAGAACTGGGATGTAGGCCAGAGGTGTGGCGGGTGAGAGGATTTACCAGAGACAGAGCGGGGAGCAGAACAAGCAGATTAACTGAAGTACACTGCTGAGGGGAGCAGCGGGCGAGACAGGAGAGGTCTGCGGCACCATGAGAGTCAGCTCCCTGTCCAGGGATTGAATCAGGCCATAGTGGCTGGCTATAGCTTGATAGCACTGAACTTTATTAACCCCTGCACCACCAGAGAGGCCCGCTTTTTTTTTTTTTTTTTTTTTTGCATAGAAGAACTAGGGTGTAGGCCAGAAGTATGGGAGGTGGAGGGGGGAGGTGAAAGGATTCACCAGAGACAGAGTGAGGAGTAGAACAGGTGGATCTACTGAAATACGCTGCTAAGCAGAGCAGTGGGCAAGACAGGAGAGGATTTACCAGAGACATATGTGCTATATGTGGGTTAGCTCCCTGTCTGGGGATAGAACTTAGGCCATAGAGGTGATAGCACTGAGACTGAACCCCTAGGCCACCAGGGAGGCTCTGGAGGTAACTCTTTTAGATGTGGCACTTGGCTTCTATGAAGTAAGTGCCTCTCAAGCAACTCAGGTGGGTACCTGATGCTGATTCTTGTGGCCAACCTATGCCACTTCCTCTCTTGTTTGACTCTTGGATATTTTTTTGTACTCCTGAGTGGCACTGCTTTGGACCATATCTAACTTGATTATTTCTTAGAGACACATCTGTTAAAAGAATTATCACCTTCCAGGGTTTAACCTGTTTTGTGGTTCTTGTTACAAATTCCGTGGTAGGACCAATCCAGAAAGATTGGAGCATTTTGTCAACAGTATGTATCAAGAATTTGTCTCTTAACCAAATAAATCCTTTAATTCCTAAAGACAGAAAGGATTTACTGCTGTGATGATTGACACTCAGTACAAATGTAAGCATTTCCTCTTCGGCCCCTGCATCTAATAAGTGGTATCAATTTTATTGATAGATGCTTCTTTATACAGCTACACCTCCCTGGAATAGATAAGGCAAATGCCTGAATGGTCCAGACCTTGCTGGGACAATTCTTTAAAGGGTCTGGAACTCTTCTATCTAGGCATGACTTAAGTTATCCTAGAGAGTGCCCCCCAAATTCTAGGCTCATGAACCTTCACTAGGGACCCCTTCATTACAGAACTTGGAGGACTGGTTTGTGTCTAGCCCCTAGCTTATGCCTCCAATTTATCTTGTGCATTAGTGTTTCCTAAATGAATGTGTTCATGAGGTCACTTCCCTGCTCAAGAACCTGTGCTGGCTCCCTGTTGCTCATCATGTCAAGAACTGCCTGACTGTCAAGGTCATCTTGTGTAACCTTGTCATGGATAGTCTCTTTGCTGTCCCAAGCCTCTGCCATGTGGGCCTCATATGCATGGCCTCGCCCTCCTCAGTGTCTTCTCTTGTGATGATTCTCTATCCTTCACTTCTAACTTAAGTCTTCCCACCATGAAGCCTCCTTTTACCATCTCGGACAATTCCAATCCATCCTTCCTCTAAACACCTCTTGTATTTATCATCCACACCACAGAGTCTGACTTTACACTCTTCATAGATGTTCTCTGGGTCTTGCCCCATGATCAGCGACTAATGTACAATTTCCCCAAGGGCAAATACTGAATCACCCTGAGTCTAAGATGGTTCTGGGTATATAGTGCCTTCTTACTAGCCATTAATAGTGAGGCACTGCACATGGAAATACTCTGTGACCCTCAGGCAAGATGCCAGATGTACAACAGGGCTTAGGGTTACCATCTTTTACTAATTACCCCCCACATTTTAACGTCTCCTCTGAGAATCTATAGCTGTTTCTGGATTAAACCTGGGAAAAAGCATTGGGAGAAATGAGGGGATGCTGGGGACTATGAAGAGACACTGGGAGAGCAGAGGAAGTTATAGGAGAAGTGGAGGATGCTGGTAGAAGTGAGGAGAACTCATGAGGTAGATGCTAGGAGAAGTGAGGGATGCTAGTTTTATGATTCTCGTTACAGGTTACCAGGTACAACCAATCCAGAAAGATTGGAGTGTTTTATCAGTGCATACATATTAAACATATGTGGGGACGTGCAGACACTGAGAATAATGGAAGATGCTGGTGGAGTGGAACAGATCCTGGGAGAATGGCAGTTCTGGAAAAGATAAGGGATGCTGGGAGTAGAGGATCCTGGGGCAGTGGAGGAGATAGAGAGGATTCTGGGGAAAAAGGGAGAGTACTCTATTTGTCCTAGAAACTTAATGAATCACCCTGAAAAATATCAACTGTACCTCCCCTCCAATTCTCTTGCCCTTTATGCATATGCTGCTGTAGAGGCTGATTTCTTGCTAATCGGAAGTCAGTCTGCCAGCCTGTGTCCTGGATGGGGTGGGGACACTGGGCATGAGAGGCTGTCTTCCCTTACCTGTGGGGAACCTTCTTGTGGCTCTGCAGAGCCAATGGATGAGAAAGCTGGGCTCCCGCCCTGACTGAACCCAGACAGGGGTGTCTGGGGAGACTGAAGGGCAAGGTCTACAGCCTTTCCAGCCTCTGATGAAGTGCAGAATGCAAGCCCAGCCATGGTGAAGAGAAATGACTCTTTAGGCCCAGCAGCTCCAGAGTGGCTGCCCTGACCAGCTTATGTCAGGCATGCAGCCTCTGGGTTCTGACTCTGAAGCTACAGGATGCTCAGGTCACCCCTCCTGCTCCAGGTCTTGATGGGCTTCATCTCTTAGGCCAGGCCACAGTGGGTCTCACGGTCAGGATCTTCCAGCTGCACAAAACTGTTGGATGTGAGAATGTCTTTTACTCCTGCCACCAGACTGTCCTCTAATACAGAGTTATCAGCATGCTCTTTGGGGGTCAGACATACTTAGAATTAATATTTGCTCTTGCACTTGGTAGCTGCACAATGTTGGGCAAGTTGCAGAACTTTCTGAGTTTTGGTTTCATCTTTAAAATGAGGGTGAAGGGCCTCTCCGGTGGCGCAGCAGTTAAGTGCTGCACTGTGGAGCTGTCGGCAGTGGCGACGCAAGTTCGACGCCCAGCCGGGGAGAATCCCACATGGTGCGGCAGACCTCTCCTGCCTCGCCCGCTGCTCCCCTCAGCGGCAATCAGTATTTCTGATCCGCCTGTTCTGCTCCACGCTCTGTCTCTGGTGAACCCTCTCGCCGCCTCACGCCTCTGGCCTGTACCCCAACTTGTATGTATAAGTAAAAAATAAATCTTTAAAAAAAATAAATAAAATGAGGGTGAAAATTCCTAACTCTGATGTTGGGGTGTGTGTGTGTGCATGTGCATGTGTGTACTACATGACATAAAGTGACTCACATTAGCAGTTATCATCAACATCCATTTAGTCCTTTTATTCTAGTTGAGGTAGTCCCAGCTCCATCCCATAGATGCTGCCAAAATTATCAGTGAAGGTTTTTTTTTTTTTTTTAAGATTTATTTATTTATGTATACAAGAACAGGAGTGCAGGCCAGAAGTGCAGGGCATTGGCCAGGGAGATTTCCACATGGCACGGCAGACTCCTGCCTCGCCCGTTGCTCCCCTCAGCAGTGTATTTACGTTGATCTGCCTGTGCTGCTCCCCACTGTCTCTTGTGAACCCTCTCGCCGTCCCATGCCTCTGGCCTGTACCCCAGCTTGTATGCATAAATAAATAAATCTTCAAAAAAAAAAAGTTTGGGGCCTGTACCCCAGCTTGTATGCATAAATAAATAAATCTTCAAAAAAAAAAGTTTGGGGCCTGTACCCCAGCTTGTATGCATAAATAAATAAATCTTAAAAAAAAAAAAAAGTTTGGGGCATGAGAGGACTCACCAGAGACAGAGTGGGGAGCAGAACAGGTGAATTGACCGAAATACACTGCTGATCAGTGGAGGTTTTATAGGTTAAAACTAGAGATGCTGCTAACTAAAATTAAGAGGCAATTAATAGAAAAAGCATGTTTATCTGGAACCAAAGAAGAACAAAGGTTTGAGTAAAGCCCAAATAGTGTCCTGAAAAGGAACGAAACATAGGGATTTTTATGGATAGAAATGAGAAAGATGAAGTAGTTAAAGAAAAAAAAAGACTGAGTTAATTGGTGCAAACAAGCTTAAGTTATTCTTGGCTATATATCATAGGTTACTGATGCTATACTCTGGAAAAAGGCTACAAGCATTAGTCCTCTGATCAGGAAGACTTCTCAAACAATTGTTTGCCTGATGATTTCTCAAAATAGTTGAATTGGCCTAGTTCCAAGGATTTTTAGCAAGCTAAGCAAGGTGCTTTCTCTGGAATGACTGCTCTGACTCCATTTAAAAATGGCTCCACTTATGTAATTTTTTTTTGAATCTCCACACATCCCTGAAACAGAAGCAACACCATCTGTAGGAGTCCTCCTGTTTTTCCTTCATTCTACTAGTTTCCACTGGGTTATGTCTTATATGTCCGGTGGGTGCTCTGTCCAGTAAACACCAGAGCTCTAATTCCACTGGAGACTCAAGGCAAGATCCCATTAAAAGGAAAAAGAAACAGAAGAGCTGTCCTTTTCGGCAAGATGAAAAATAATAATTTGCAGAGGAGACTATAAAGCATCTAGCAACTTAGCATACAAACAATCGACACTTTTTTTTTTTGGTATGTGCCCAGAAATAGCCACTGTGCAAGCAACGTGAAGGAAGTTGGTGAGGGAGTCGGGCTACTTTGCCTGCTCTGAAGACTTGCTAATCTGGATAACCCAGTATTTACGGTTGGCTAACTGGAAAAAGAGGAAGTTTTGAGCCAACCTGCAGCAGAGAGATAGACCAGAGACTACTGCAGGTAGTTGGAACCCCAAAGATTTAAACCTCTCATGAAAATTAGACCAGGGACAGAGGAGAAGGAAGCTTTTCTGGTGTGGTTTGAGTCTGGTTGGGGAAGAGGAAGACCTCTTCTGAGAAATGTGTAGCCACACACCTGCCCTCTTTTGGATTTGGGAGTCTAATGTTTACTACTGTCATCCTAGGGTCACCTGGAGACCCTAGGATGAGCATAAAATGAGGATGAGCATAAAAATGAGCATAAAAACTAGTCCTAGCTTGTAAGTTCATAGATCCAAAAAGGAAAATTGCCAGGGGGTAGGAGAGGAGGATAAGGGGAACTATTTGATGGGTATTGAGTTTCCATTTTACAAAATGAAAAGAAATCTGGAAATTGGTTGCATAACAACATAGAATTATTTAAACCTACTGATATGAACATTTACAAATAGTTTTGATGGAAAATTTTATGTTATATATGGCTTACCATATATAACATGAAAAAAAAAACAAAAAACAAATGAACCCCAAACATACTACTCCTAGCTGTTAACTCCTTGGGATACCTGGCAGAAGTAAAAGCACCTCTTTGAAATGACACACCCTCAACCCAGCCCGCTGAAGCTGCTGACAGGCTGCCCATCAAACTTGAGCAAACAATCCAAATTACAAAATGCACAAGGAAACCAGACATCATGAGGGAGTCATCAGCAACAGCAAAAATGAAAGCAAGGGCCTCCCTGGTGGCACAAGGGGTTAAGTCTCAGCACTATGAAGCTCTCACCAGGGAGCTGACACAGAACTCTCCTGTCTCCCCTGCTGCTCCCCTCAGCACTGTATTTCAGTCAGTCTGCTTGTTCTGCACCCCACTTTGTCTCTGGTGAGTCCTCTCACCCCCACCCCACACCTCTGTCTGGCACCCCAGCTCTTGTATGTATAAACAAATAAATCTTTTTTTTTTTAAAGTTATGTGTTGATTCAGTTTATCAAAACAAGCAGACTTCTACCTATACCCACAAGTCTTAGTGTAAGCAAGGAGGAAGGTGGGGAAGGACAGGAATGTGGTAAAAGAGAAAGGGGAGGAAAGAGCAGTGGGAAGAGATCCTTACTTCCAATGTCCTGATAAGAGTGACCCCAGGGACGCGCTTACAGATATCTTTGTATCGGAGTATTTCACTTGTGACTACAAATTTGCATTAATTTGGAACAAGAAAAAAAAAGACAATCGAAAACAAAACTAGTGAGCCAATGAAAAATACATGACTTCTAAGAACATAGTGTGAGCTCCTTGAAAGTTATTTTGCAATAACTTTTAAAAATGTAAATGTTCCCAGTATATCCTTTTTTCCACCCTGTCATACTACCATATATGGGCTTCCGGGGGCACAGTGCTGTCTGAACAAAGACAGTCTTTGCAGTGTTATTTGAAGAAGTTCAAGATTGAATCAGCTTAAATGGTCATCAACTGGAGACAGATCACATCAGTTATGGTCTATACATAGTGGAATATTTAGCAACCGATGGGGAAAAAAAAGTGAGACAGTGTTGTAGTCTTCTGGATGGATTGAGTGAGAAGAGCAAGGACACAGAACAGTTCTGTCAGTGTCCTAGGGCTGCCATGGGGGCATGAAACGTTTTTTCCCCTCACATTTTAGAGGCTAGAAATCAAGGACCATGTCCCCTCTGAAGACTGTAGGGGAGGCTCTTTCCTTGTCTCTTACTAGATTCTAGTGGTTTCTGGAAATCCTTGACATTCCTTGGCTTGCAGCTGTATCACTCCAGTATGTGTGTGTCTGTGTCTCTTCTTATATGGGTGTTGTCTATATGACTTCATCTTAACTAATGACATCCCCGAAGACCCTATTTCCAAATTAATTTTGAGATTCCAAGTGAACAGTAAGTTTTGGCAACCACTATTCAACCCACTGTAAACACATGTGGTGTAGGTTAAAAATAAAAGAGATGCTTGTTTATGGCGGGTGTTCTGGAATGGCAAAGGAAATGGCAGAAAGTGTTCGTGTGACCTATTTTTTGTAGAAAATACACTGAGGGCAAAACTAGGCCCCTGCTGGGCAAGGGAGGGAAGAGGATTTCAGTGGAATGCCTTCTGCTCATGTTTGGGCTAGAGCCCCTGTGGGAAAAGCTGGGAGTGGTAGGACCTGATGTGGCTTACCCCCTCTACCAGCCCATGGGTCAGTGACTCTGATGAGAATATTCTGGAAGTTACAGAACAGCCCCCTTGCCCAGACTGTGTCGTCAGGGACTGTCATTTGTTTGAAGGATAGCGATGGACTCTTCAGGTTCTTGCTCCAGGAAGCCTGCCCACCCCTTCTTGCCTCCTGTCCTCTCTGTTCTGGCTCTTGAGGCCCCTCTTACCACCGTCCTGCTTAGTGACAGCCCCCTCTGTGTCAGCTGCTCCAGGCTAGGCTCACAACTTTCCGTCTTACTGTCCCAAGTCCTGGGTCACACATGCCTAGAGTAAAATTTAGCTCTGATATGGAAAAGGCCTGTTTAAAAAGTCTTGTGTTCTTATGCAAAGTGGCGCAGCAGGAGTGAGGCTCTGGTGGAACCAGGGTGGATCCTAAGTCAGAATGGGAGAGCATGAGTAGGGAGAGGGATGGGGCCTTGTTAGGAGGCTGGGGACACCTCCTTGGCCCCAGTTCTTCCCTTTCCAGCGACTCAGGGACCAGGGTCTTTGTCTCGGTTTCTCCTTGGCAGTATGGATGAATGTTAGGAGAAAAGATATGCCATGCAAGGCTCCCTGCATTAGTCAACGTGACGATTGAATTATTCTCGTTAGGCACTAAGCCAGGAATTCACTGGGGCCTATGTTACAGCAGGGCACAGAGATGTGAAACTACTAATGAATGATTGTGTAACTATAGTTTTTTAAAAGATTTATTTATTTATGCATACAGCAGTTGGGGTGTAGGCCAGAGGTGTGGGGGGTGAGAGGATTCACCAGAGTAAAAGTGGGGAACAGAACAGGCAGATCTATTGAAGTACACTGCTGAGGGGAGCAGTGGGCGAGGCAGGAGAGGTCTGCTGTGCCATGTAGGAAGCTCCCTGGCCAGGGATCGAACTCATGCTGCAGTGGCTCTGGATAGCTTCGTAGTACTGAAACTTAACCCGTTGTACCACCAGGGAGGCCCTGATTACAGTTTCAATCCTTGTAATGAAGTGTAGGTTCCCATTGCTTTTGGAAGGTATAGCAGAGGAATTAGCAGTGAATCAGAATGCAGGGCTTGAGACGGGTATGGGTACCCTTGCCAGTACCCTTCGGTGAGCAGGACTTGAATCCCAACTCAAGTGTGGCTGAACCAGGAGCAAATTTTGTGCAATGATGTTCCCCATGGTGGGGTTCTCCACAAACACTCCCATTTTCCCTTCTACCCTTCTTCCAACTCAATGGAGGGAGCGTTTCTCCAGGGTTTTTCATATGTATAGAATAAGGCCAAGAAGAAGGAATGGATTGCTCTCCCAGCCCACATCAATAAGGAAAAGCCCAAGCCAGGTTTCCTGGCACCCTGTGTACTTCAGTAGATCTGTCCACAGAGTCTGTCTGCTGTGAGCCAAAAAATCTGAAACAAAGCTGCTCTGTTCACCAAGAATTCCATTTTCCCCAAGTCCTCTACTCGGGACATTCCTGAATTGGTAAAACAGGACTGGTTCAGCCCAAGTCCTGGCAGTTGATCAGCTGTGTCCTGTGCTGGGGTTCAGCTGGAATCCAAAAGTCTGAGAGAGGTCATCAGGTGATGTCATGGATTTGTGAGGAACCTCCCAGCCTGCAGCTGGACAGAAGGTAGATGCACAGGACACTGGCCAGTCAAAAGGACAGGGGGGCTAGGGAGCACAGAGGGACAGCTTCTTGGAGAAGGGCTCATTGGAGTAAATAGGATTCTGGGGGAGGTGTGCCGGTGAGGGCTGGGGACTCAGTCATCCTGGGGTGTGGGGGGACAGGCTGCAGGGGTAGGGTATCCTGTGTCCTATGAGACCCATCTGTCCAATGGCAGGAGGGCTTTTTGTAACCTCTTTGAAGACAGACACCCCTCAGGAATGAGAAAAAGCAGTAAGCCCATTAGCTTTCCCTTCAAATGCAAATGTCCTCGGACCTCCCTGGTGGCACAACAGGTTAAGTCTCAGCACTATGAAGCAAGCTATCCAGAGCCACTGCAATACGAGTTCCATCCCCTCCAGGGTCAGGGAGCTTCCCACATGGTGTAGCAGACCTCTCCTGCCTTGCCCACTGTTCCCCTCAGTAGTGTACTTCAGTGAATTTGCCTGTTCTGCTCCCCGCTCTGTCTCTGTGAATCCTCTCACTACTCCACACCTCTGGCCTACACCCCAGCTTGTATGCATAAATAGGTGGACCTTTGAAGAAAAAAAAAATGCAAATGTCCTCTTATATGCAACTTTTTTAGGGTTTTTTTTTTTTGGTTTGCTTTCATTATGGTAAAATATACATATCATAAAAATTGCCATCTTAACCATTTTAAGCAGTTCAGTCGCATTACCTAACGCAGTGTTACTCTCACCACTGTTATCTCAAACTGTGCCAATTAAAGAGAAACTCCCTAGATGCCCTCTCTCTGTCCCTGGTAACCTCTAGTCTACTTTCTGTCTCTACGAATTTGCCTGACTTAGGTACCTCAAATTAAGGCAGTTTTTAAAGAACAACTGATATAAAATTGGCCTGCAATAAACTGTACAAAAGTACACAATTTACACTTTAAAAAAAAGATTTATTTATGCATACAAGCTGGGGTACAGGCCAGAGGTGTGGGAGAGTGAGAGGGTTCACCAGAGACAGAGTGGGAAGAAGCACAGGCAGATCATGGAAACACACTGCTGAGGGGAGCAGCAGGCGAGGCAGGAGAGGTCTGCGGCGCCATGTGGGAATCTCTCTGGCTGGGCATCGAACTCGGGTCACTGCCAGCTCCACAGTGCAGCGCTTAACCGCTGTGCCACCAGGGCAGTACACTTTTTTTTTTTTAAGATTTATTTATGCCTACAAGAGCTGGGGTGTAGGTCAGAGGAGTGTATGTGTGTGTGTGTGTGTGTGTGTGAGAGAGAGAGAGAGAGAGAGAGAGAGAGAGAGAGAGAGAAATAGAGAGGGAGAGAGAGGATTCACCTGAGACAGAGTGGGAAGCAGAACAGGTGGGTTGACTGAGATACACTGCTGAGGGAAGTAGCAGGCAAGACAGGAGAGGTCTGCTGCACCATGTGGGAACCTCCCTGGCCGGGGATCAAACTCATGCTGCAGTGGCTGGTGATAGCTTCATAGTGCTGAGACTTAACTTCTTGCACCACCAGGGAGGCCCCAATTTACACTTTAGAATATGTAAGCCACGCCCAAGATCAATCACTGCAATTCTGGTGAATGTGGTGTGGTACCATACATGTGAGGTGTGAACCTGTACTCCTAAAACATACACAGTGGGGTAAACCACTGTTGCCTCAATTTAAAAAAAAAAAAGTTTGATCGTTGCTGAAAATTTCCTTGTGCTCCTCTCCGTCCTCCATCCCCACACAACCTCTGATCTGCTTTCTGTCCCTACAGATAAACTTGGGTTTTCTAGAGTTTTGAAAAAATGGAATTAGACAGTTTATATTCTTTCTTTCGGGGGGGGTGTCTGGTTTCTTTCATTCATCATGAGCTTCCCCCACGTTGTTGCATGTGAAGTGTTTTCCAGTTTGCTCACGTGGGAAATTTACAATGACTGATTTTCAATCGTTATATCAACCCTTCCTTCCTGTTACTGCCTGTGGCTAAAAGGTTAGGATGTTGGAGATCCAGGTGCCTTCAGAGCGTCCTAGTTCTTGGACCCCAACAAGACCTCGGGCCCAGTCATCCAGTAGAAAGAGGGGGGCCTACCAGACACAATAACCTTGGCCTGTGGCCCAGTAGCTCCAAGTGAGTGGCTCCAGGAGAGCTGCAGTCCCACTGGGGGCACAGGTGCTTGCGGAGTGTGACTGCCTCTGCTCTCGCCAAGGGCCTATCACACAGCCCTGAGTCCGCCAGAGCTGCAATCTCCCTGCAGCTGCAAAATGGAGCAGAGGGCAGCCAGCCCGGAAAGCACTTGAACCATGGGGGTTCTCATGCTATTTGCTACCAGTCTGTGTGCCCTATGAGAGGACCCCAAGTGCAGTGAGGGACTGCCCACCAGGCCATGGTTCTGGGTAGTCAGTTGCCTTCTCTGTGAAATGAAGGTTAATAAGCTTTCCTGCCAGAGCTGCTCTATCAATGGCTCTATCAGCCCAGGTGACAAACCTCTTAAATAAGTGAGACGAAAGTAGCCAACTGGCTGGCCCTGCTCACTAGCCATGTGTCGTTCGACCAGTGGCTGCATCTCTGCTTGTCTCATCTTTTGTAAAATGGCAGCCATGAGATTGGGGTATTGATGCTAATTTGGCATTATTGCGCAAACGAGCAAGCAAGTGCATGCCAGGCGCCTGGCTCATGCTGGATGAAGTTCCAAGGAACTTCATAGGTGCCTGGAGCTGGGGAAGGGCGGTTGCCGGCAACAGACTGTCCTGGTGGGGTGGTAGCCAGGGAGGGCGTTCACCGTCCCAGGTTAATCTGCAGTTTTGTGTGTTGGAGCTGTGCTGCCTCTGAGCCTGGCGTGATTCCTGTGCCCCACTCAGGTACAGTGGGACAAGAGCTGTTCAGAGCTGCAGCTCGAGTCGGGGCCCAGATGCCCCTGGTTGTTTTGAGATGTTTGCACCCTTTCAAAAAGTGACCATCTTCTCAGGGTTGAGGCTAACTCTGGCTCCAAGTTGAGGGCAAGGAGCTGGAAGACGAAGAAGGAATAGAATAGCTCAGGAGATTAGGTGGAGTCTCTCTACCCCCCCTCCTGGCTGCCTGCTGGGTTTTCCACCAGCGTTTCCTATTTCCCCTTTATGCTGGCATTTTAGCATCTGGCACAAATGTCCATTTTATTCACTCAGATTATTCACCAGCTGTGCACCAGGCTCCAGGGAACCTGTGATGAGACCAGAATAAGGTTCTGTGCCCAGGAAGCCATTCTTTTTTTTTTTTTCTTCAAGATTTGTTTATTTATGCATACAAACTGACGTGTAGGCCAGAGTTGGGGTAGGGGGAGGATTCATCAGAGACAGAGCAGGGAGCAGAGCAAGCAGGTTGACTGAAACACACTGCTGAGGGGAGCAGTGGGCGAGAGAGGAGAGGTCTGCTGCACCATGTGGGAATCTCCCTGACTGGAATCTAACTCATGCTGCAGTGGCTCTGGATAGCTTCTTAGGGCTGGGACTTAACCCGTTGCGCCACTAGGGAGGCCCCAGGAGGCCAGTATTGAGGGGAGACAGACAATACACGAGTGAACATGGTTAAGATAATGTCAGAGTGGCCAGCCCCATGCAGAAGTACCACGGGCTTGTGACCGGGAATGACCTAGGAGAAGGCCGCTCTGTGAGGTTTGAGTTGGCAAGAAGAAGTCAGCTGGGCAAAATTCTAGGCTGGAACATTCTAGGCAAGAAAGCAGGGAAAGTCATTAAGGAGGAGTCAGTCTAGTGTGTGGCTGGGCGTTCAATGTGGGGACCGTGGGTGGAGGTCAGGGAGGGGTCACTTCGAAGACTCCTGGGAAGTCGGGGGAGCAGTTAGGATTCATTCGAAGTACAGATTCCAAGATTCTGGAAATACTGGTATTCCAAACGCTGTATCCTTCCCTGGCCATTCCGCTTCTATGACTTTTGGAGCCTCTTGTTGAGAAACATGTTAGAGGGACTCTCAGAGAGGAAGGGAGGGTTGGTGGCTGTCAGATCTCCTGATCTCCCAT
Source organism: Scalopus aquaticus (assembly GCA_004024925.1). Classification (NCBI taxonomy): domain Eukaryota; kingdom Metazoa; phylum Chordata; class Mammalia; order Eulipotyphla; family Talpidae; genus Scalopus; species Scalopus aquaticus. Next base: position 166,832 of record PVIJ01001333.1, read on the forward strand.
GGGACCCACAGCCCAGCTTCTGCAGCGTGGGAGGGGCTGCAACAAACCACAGACCCCTGTCTTGCTCGAAACCACCTTGCTAGAGATACTTGGGAGGTTATACCCTCCACCCTACCTGCTTGGGCTGGAGTGGGGTATTGTGGGCATTGACTAAGTCAGGAGTCTGAAAGCCCATCCTCCTTGCCTCGAGGTGGGAGAATTCTGTGGTGTGATTTCAAAATGTTTTGAGAGCCTGATCCTGATTTCCTCACCCACACACAGTATCGTCTGAGAGCACACCCCCAGTAATTCATGTGACACCAAACCCCTTATTTCAGGCTCTGCTTCTAGGAAGTCAGGCTCAGATAGGCCATTAGGGGCCATGTGTTTTTTGGTTTAGAAATTGGAGTTCTGGGAAAAGAAAGTTCTTTATTTCACTTTATTCCATTTCTGAAAGTCTCTAAACTATGAGATTTACTGTCACATTGCAAGTTGGTGGCAGTGCTGCCAGGCCCACAAACCACTTACTGAGGGCACTAGGGGGTGGGGGTGGGGTCTGCTGGTGAATGTAGTGCAGAGGCCAAGGTCGAGGCTGTGACTTCCCAGCAGGTCTTCTCCCAGGTCAAGACTCCTTTCAGGTAGGTCCCCCCCCCCCCACCCTGCTGCCTTAATGACTATGGAGAACTTACCTACCCCTTTCCCTCTGTATTAGAATAGTTCACACACTGAAGTGTGAAAGATGGACAGCTCAGAAACAGTGCATCCTAAAAAGAAGATACTCTTTAGCACAAATAAATCTGTAATTCGATGGACTTTCCCTCCCCATTGTCAGAAGACACATGTTGAGAAATGTTGTGAGTCTTCCTCAGGTTCCCACAATAGGGCCTGTCAAAGGTGTGAGTCACTGGAGGCGAAGGTGATTCAGTTAAATAATTTTGCCAAAAGGGCATTTTTGAAAGAACAGAGTCATTTGAGTTCAGCAACCTGGAAAGTGACTTATTTCTCGGAAAAGCAATGGACTGTGTATTGATTTGGTAAATTTCCACACCATTCTCTATAGTCATTGACTCAAACAGGTTGGTGGCACAGGATGGGGGCAAATGGCTAGGCAACCCCTCCCCACTTGCCTTGGGCAAGTAGTTTACCTTTTCCCAGATACAGCTTCCTTATTTGTAAAATGAATGGAGTTGGGTGAATATTCTAGACATCTCTACTCAAAGTGTGGTCTGCAGACCAGCAGCATAGACATCACAGAGGAACTTGTTGGAAATGCAGACCCTGTTCCAGATCTGCTGAACAAGAATCTACATTTTGACAAGATTTTATCCACATCACAGTTTGAGGAGCCTTGTTCAGGACCAGACTTCTCAAATGTGTCCTTGAACCAGTCGCTAGCATCAGAGAAGAAATGTTAGAAATGCAAGTTCATGGGCCCCAAGCTGCAACTCTGAGGATGGGGCTCAGGAACCTGCATTTTAACGGCCCTGCAGGTGGTTCTGAAGCACGCTGACCTTTGAGATGTCCCGCAGCTCAGGTCTAACATGGACCTGCTGTTGTTTGCTGAGCATATTCATCCTGCAGCTTCTCGCAATGGTCATAGACCTGCACTTCACAGTAATTCTTTGATGTTCTTTTGTTCTTTGCTCTGCCAAAGAGAAAACTGAGGTTTAAAGGTGGTTGCCCAAGATCTTTCTATCTTGAAATGTCTTGCAGAGCAATATTGACTTAATATGTTTCTGGCAATAAATGTTTCTGGCAATAAAACTCCTTGTAAATATTTAACAGTTACCTGTTTATAAATGACAGGCTCTTGGAACAGGAGTTGAGGTAGATCTTGCGTGTCTTGATCAAAGCTTAGGAGCTCATTAACAGTAGCTCTTTTGACTGTTTAAATTTTGATACATTCATATGATATTAAAATTATGTAAAAAAAAACTACAGTGAAAAATTCTCTTTCACTTCTATTCCATAATTACCTAGTACCTCCCTTCCCAAGGTAACTGTTTTTAGTTTATTGGGTCTAATTCAGTTAAAGCTGATCGTTGGGAAAGCTGGGGAATTTCCTGATATGACTGCTCTCATGAACCCAGCAATCTCTGGATTGTAGTATTTTTCCAATTTCATTTCCCTGACAAAGTCAAATCACAGATTCATTTGGGCTAGCAACCGTCTTCTTTTGAGGTTTCACTATGTCTGGGAGGTTCTGAGCTGCCATTCTTTCACACTCTAGTGTGAATTATTCTAATACAGGGTCTCTTTATACACACAAATACATATCTATATTGCCTTGTCACCTCTGCTGAATGCAGTTTACAAAATGGAATATGCACTACTCTGTGCCTCGCTTGTTTTATTGAGTATGTCACTCTATTCTGTTGTGTGGTTAACACTCAGGTTGGTTCCAGCCTGCTGTCACAGACTCTGCTTATACATGTGTCATTTTGCCAGTGCATATTATGTATGCCAGATAAAGTCCCAGACATGAGACTGCCAATTACCTGCATTTGTAATTTTGGAAAATATTGCCAACCTACACACCTTATGGTTAGTGCCATTTTTCACCTCCACCAGCTTTAAATGAGTTGACTGTTGTCAAATGTTGGCCACTGCATTAAATTGTCATATCACTGGACGTTTACCAATCTGGTAGCAATGTGTGAGCCAAGTCTTAATTTAAATTTGTTATGAAAAGTTTTTTAATTTATAATTTGCATAAGGACCATTTCTGTTTCTTTTTCTTTACTGTCATACTCATATTCTTTGCTTATTTTAAAAATTAGATTGTTGCCTTTGTTTTACTTCTAGGAGCTCATTATCTCTTAGGGAGATAAGCCTTTTGCTTTTTTTTTTTTTAAAGACTTATTTATTTATGCATACAAGCTGGGGTGTAGGTCAGAGGTGTGGGGTAGTGAGAGGATTCACCAGAGACAGAGTGGGGAGCAGAATAGGCAGATCGACTGAAGTACACTGCTGAGGGGAGCAGTGGGCGAGGCAGGAGAGGTCTGCTGTGCCATGTGGGAATCTCCCTGGGCAGGTATCGAACTCATGCTGCAGTGGCTGTGGATAGCTCCACAGTGCTGCACCTAACCTGCAGCGCCACCAGGGAGGTCCACCTTTTGCTTTTGCTAGAAGTTGCATCTAGTTTAGTGTTTCTCTTTTATTTGGTTGATGGTTTGTTTTGTATGCAGGATTTTACCAGTCTTTTTGTATGTGTGTGGCTTTAGAATGTTGAATCACAGGAACAAAGACCTTCCCCTCTTCAAGATAACAGGACATATCCCATACTTTCTACTATTATTTTCATTCAGGTTACTTTTCATTGGAATAATTTATTCCAACAAAAGTGGAAAATAGAGAAATTTAGTGTCTGAATCATTTCAGAGAGTAGAGAAAGGTTCACATTAGCAGATTTCAGATTTTAGCAGCTTCGAAACAAAATATTCAGCATTCAGACCTGCAGCAGCACAGACTCAGGCCCCAGAGGTGATGGCTCCTTTGACTTGGGTATGCGGTTCATTCACCAGTGTGGTTTCTCCCTCCACATTTTGAGAGTGGCACAAAAACACGCTTAAAGAGAACCATGAAGGTGTTCTCTGAATTCTCAGCTGGTGGTCAGAAGAGGGAAGAGAGATGTGGTGACAAATGGAGAAAGGTCGTGGGCTGATGGGGATGTCAGAGAGACCATCCACAGGCACCAGTGATGCAGCTCGTGGTCATGTTCTCTCTTCAGTCAGTGCAGCTGACCCGGAAGTGTAGATTCACTGTGTATAATCCAGCTCTGATCTGTTGTATAATTACACAGGTCACAGTGTATTGAAATGTAAGGAAAACTTTTATTGAAGATCTGAAAAGCAATTCCTAAAAGATTTTTTTCCAGAATACTGTTGCTACACAATGCTGTCACCCCAACAAGGTTAAAAGGTATATTAGACACAATTTCAAAAACCACCACCAAGCCACCCTTCTTCGGCCACCTGAGCCAAGATGAGAAGCCTAAAGAATGGCATGGATGATGTGCAAAGGCTCGGCTCTTTAAGTACCATTAAAAAAAAAGGGCAATGTGCAGGTTCAGTTATATACATTGAACTGGACCTTTGGGACCAGCAAATTTGTCATACAGCATTCACATGGATGATCAGAATGCAGAGTGTCAAAAGAATAGAACCACCAGCATTTAAAAGCAGCTTTGTCAGGTAGGCCATGGGCCACAACAGTTTGTCTTTCCCTTGTCTCCCTGTGAATACACAGGTAGCAACTCTGAAATGGAAAGAATAAAAAAGGAGCTGTAACTCTTTTTATTTACTCTGTTTAAAATCAGAAAACATCACTTCTGTTATACAGTCACATTTCGAAGTACATCATTTGTACAAAAACAGGTTTACAGACATGCCAGCATAAGCCAGCACTCCTAACACGGTTTTCTGGAGATCCTTGGGCGGAGCCCCTTCCTAATCCCTGGCACTAAACTGAGTTGAGGCATTCTTTGCCAGGTGTTTGAGGGAATTCTCAAGCTAAGTTAGTAACAAAGCAAGACTCTTCTCATGCAGAGGTATATAAGCCAACTTCCCTCAAATTTTACAGGCTCAGCAGGTGTGGACTCTGGCTCCCTGGGACTGTGGGTGCGTGGGGAGACCTGCCAGGATCTCAGACTACTTCTGTCTCTCAAACTTGTAGAGAAGCTGGGTGCCTGAGGTGACACTGAACTATTCTTTGTTCTCAGCTACAATATCACCACCAGCATGCTTCTTACGATCCGTTTCCTGGACATTTCTTGTAATTTGCATAAGCCTCTAGAATGGAATCCAGTTCTGCTTTTTTTTTTTTTTCCCCAGGAATTAAATTTCCAGTCATGGACAAGCCATGGTTTTAGTTGCTCAGGAATTTTTTACTTTAACTTCAACTCTGTCCACGAATGCTTCCCCCTTTATAGCAGAAGGATCTGCTCTGACCCTTTTCTTCCTAAAGGAAGCCGAGGTGCCTCAGCAGGTACTGCGACCATCTCCATTTCCAGGAGTTTTCTGTTCTTGCTTTTTTTTAAACTTCAACATTTTTTCTGCTGCAGGCCAGCTGTCTTAGCTCCTGGGGCAGCCCCTTTCATCCTCCCAACTGCACATTGCTCCTTTCGGAAGTTCTCGCTGCGCCCACAGCATGATGTCCTCATATTTAGGACTCTGCTTTGGAACTCATTCAACCAGTGTTTATGCCAACAACAGTCACGTCCGAAGTATTTCACTTGTGACCTTTATGGCCACCTTGACACAGTTTGCTTCCTAAAGAAGAGGCCCGTGAAAATACAGTATTCACTCACCCTCCCGAATTTAGGCTTTGGGTGCTGCTCGGGCGCCGCCTTAGAGCGACTCGCAGCCCCCGCCTTTTCCCACCACCAGACTACCGCCCCCTACTCAGCCCGGGTCTGACTCGCCGGCACCGCTCCCGCAGCCCGCCACCGCGCCTGCGCCTCACAGGGTATTTGAAAGGTTTTGGTGAGTTGGCTTAAAGTTTGTTTCGCTACCTGTGTCGTCCACTGATTCCCTGGGCGGTGTTGATGGGCGCACCAGCGACCGCCCATTCCGTAGCTTCTCTGACATTGTCGCTCACTTCATCAACAGCAAAAGCAGAGCCCCGGCCTGGGCTGCCTGGAAGCCTTCCATCTTCCCTCCTGAGGGTCGCCTGTGCCTTGCTCTCATTCAAATTTTGATCCATTTGGAATTTATCCCAGTGTATGTGGGGAAGTATACAGCTAACCTCTTCTCCCCCACCCCCCACCCCACCATGACTATCTCTTCTCTGCTACACTGAAAGTGCTTTATAATAAGCCGATCATCATAAGCTCTTTTTCTCCTAAGTGTGTGGATCTTTCAGCCCTGCGACCCTCTTTTATTGGCAACTCTGTATGAGCATGTTCTTTCATATTTTCGCTGTTTTGCTTGCTAAGGTTTATAATATTTAGAAATAAATTTTAATAGATGGAAGGGCTGCTCCCCTTAGTTTAGACTTCTTTCAGGCTATTCTAGCTTATTTCCTTTTCTATTTGAACTTTAAAAACCTAATTTAATTAACACATGTTGGTGATTTTACTGGAATTGCTTCAGTAAAAATTAAAGGATGACAAACCTATAGAAAAGCGAAGAAATTAAGAAGACAGCTTGATGAGTTATTTCAAAGTGAACACGGTGACGTGAACTCTAAGCAGATCTGTACCAGAGCATTTCTAGGGATAGAAGCACCCTGACCTCCAAGTAGTCACTGCCCCAACCTCTTCTGAAAGGTAATCCTCCTCCTCATGTCTTGTGTCCTTCACTGGTTTTGCTGTTTTGTTTTTTGACTTTCTGTATATGGATTCTTTTGTATCTGATTTCTGTTGTTCAGCCCTGTGTTTGTGAGGTTTATTTATCTGTGGATCTGTGGATGGACATTTAAGTTGTTCCCAGTTTTTGACTGACATGAATAATGCTGCCATGCTTACCAATTCTGTTGGTTATTTACTTGGGAGGAGACTTGCTGGAGTGTGGGATATGCATATGTTCAACTTCAGAAAATATTGCCAAACTTTCCTGATAGGTGTGTGACAATTTACCATCCTTCTGTAGTGTCTAAGAATTCATTTATTCTGTTTTCTTGCAACACTTGGGTTTGTTAGTCCCTTAATTTTACTCATAGTGTGTGTGTGGCGGGGGTGGTGGTAATGAGCTGTTCTAATTTTCATTTCTGTAATGACTAATGAGGTTAAGCACTTTAAATATAGGGTCTCCCTAGTTGGCCTCTGGGTTGAGTCTCAGTGCTGTCACCCCTATGGCCTGTGCTCGATCCCCAGCCAGGGATCTAACCCACATGGCACAGCAGACCTCTCCTGTCTCGCCTGCTGCTCCCCTCAGCAGTGCATTTCAGTAGATCCGCCTGTTCTGCTCTCCACTCTGACTCTGGTGAATCTGCTCATCCCCCGCTCCTCTGGTCTACACCCCAATTCTACACATACGTGTGCACACACACACGTACTTTATTTATTTAAAGATTTATTTATGCATACAAGCTGGGGTGTAGGCCAGAGTTGTGGGGTGGTGAGAGGTTGCTGAGGGGAGCACTGGGCAAGCCAGAAGTCTGCTGCACCATGTGGGAATCTCCCTGGCTATCAAACTCATGCTGCAGTGGTTCTGGATAGCTTCATAGTGCTGCACTTAACCCATTGTGCCACCAGGGAGGCCCACAAGTACTTTAGATGTATTTATGTGTATATATACATATATACCATTCAAATATATTTATTAAATATATGTGTGTATATATAGAGATATATACCATTTAAATACCCTCTTTGTGGGTTGTATCAGGATTAATTTAAATTTATGTATATATGTATTTATTTATTTATTTACTTAAAAGATTTATTTATTTATGCATACAAGAGCTGGGGTGTAGGCCAGAGGTGTGGAGGAGGCATTGAGAAGATTCATCAGAGACAGAGTGGGTAGCAAAACAGGCAGGTTTACTGAAATACACTGCTGAGGGGAGCCGAGGGCGAGACAGGAGAGGTCTGCTGCGCCATGTGAGTCAGCTCCCTGGCGAAGGATAGAACTTGTGCTGCAGTGGCTGCTGATAGCTTCATAGTGCTGAGACTTAACCCCTTGCACCACCAGGAGGCCCCTATGCATTAACTTTAAACAATGGATATATTTATGATGTTAAATCTTCCTATATAAGAGTATGGTATGTCTTTCCATTTGTTAAGTGGACACCTTCTGTGGCCTTCATTGTTATTTACAAATTTTAATACGCAGCTTGCATATTTATTTCTAAGTTTATTTACTAGATATTTAATCTTTTTGTGGATCTTTTTTCTGGTTATCATTTGTAGTTGTTTCTTAGTTGATTTTCTTGAATATTCTAGGCTTATAACATTTTTAATAAATGGAAATAATTTAAGCCCCCATGCAATTCTTTTTTAAAAGATATAATTGACATGTAACATTGTGTTAGTTTTAAACATACAATTTAATGGTTTGATATATGTAGATATTACAAAAGGGTGATCACAATAACACCCATTGCCAGGTAAATTTTTTTCTTGTCATGAGAACTTTTAAGATTTACTCTTTTAGCAAACTTCGAGTGTACAATACAGTATAATTACCTATAGTCACTATGTGGTACATTCTGTCCCTCCAGCCAATATATCTCTAATTTTATTTCACTTTTCTAATTCTATTGGCTATGATCTCCTGTACAATGATAACGGGCACATATGTATTATTCCTGACTTTAGTAGGGATGCTTCGGTGTTTTCTAGTCAAGTAAAATATTGAATTTTATTGATATTTATATATTTTATCTTATTAAAAAATATCCACTGATTCCTACTTTACTGAGGAATTTTTATCAGGAAAGGAGATTTTTGATCAAAATGCTTATTCAACATTTTTGGATCTCCTAGCATTTTTTTTTTTCCCATTGTATTCTGTTGAGTAAGTTTCCTCATCTTGAACCATCCTTGCACTCCTGGAATAAATGCCCTTTGGTCCTTGAATGTGCTTCCTCTAATGGAGAAGCTTCTTTGAACCAGCAGTTGCTGTGGATTCCTCTGGAGAGGGTTTGTGGACATTACAGTCAGTCCATATGGATTGAAGAGTCCTTTTCAGAGTGAGGAACCATGGGTTTGGTTCTCTTCCAGAAGACCTAGCTCCAAACTCTTTCCTGGTAATGGATATGAGAAACTGGGGTTTTCCGTGATTCTGCTTGACTCTGATCTCAACTTTTCTTCAATTTAGTTCTGTTGTTTTAACCAACTTCTGTTACAAAACAGAAAACTAAACAACCTTTATTCTGTTATACTGTTTTGTTTATGTAATGTCTTGGAGGCCCTCCCAACAGGCTTTTAGAGTCTTTGGGCTATCATAAAACTAAACCTGGGACTTACTGCCCAAGTAAGGCAGTTTCTCAAGAAGGAATGGGGGACTTAAAGAATCTGTGTCTGAAGTAAAGAAAAACTTTTGGCTTTTTGCTCACTGGGAGATGCAATGTCCAGGCCAGACAGGAGACTTTAATTTAGCAATGCAGTCAAGTCATTGGCACATGGTAAGCACCCAGTAAATGTAGGGGTGCCTGCATAGGAATTAGGCTACCCACTGGGTTTGGGCCAGGTGGCTTTCTGCATTTTCTGCATTTCCTGACCTTTGTTGACCCCAGTCCTCATGCACATATCTGCAGGTTGTACTCAGGACTCGAAGGGCAAGTTCTCAAGGTCAGGGGTTTCTGTGATAAGGCAAAATAATGAAGAAACCAAAACCAAACAAAACCCCCAAACACCAAAGACCTCTTTTTGTAAGTATCTGGACTACAGAAAGCAAAGGGATGGAATTGAAGATTCCTTAAGATTGCCATGTCAGGGGCCTCCCTGGTGGCGCAGTGGTTAAGCGCTGCGCTGTGGAGCTGTTGGCAGCAGCGATGCGAGTTCGACACCCGGCCGGGGAGAATCCCACATGGCGCGGCAGACCTCTCCTGCCTCACCCGCTGCTCCCCTCAGCAGTGCATTTCTGATCTGCGTGTTCTGCTCCCCGCTCTGTCTCTGGTGAACCCTCTCGCCGCCCCACGCCTCTGGCCTGTACCCCAGCTTGTATGTATAAATAAATAAATATTAAAAAAAAAAGATTGCCATGTCAGATAAGAGTTGTGAGTTGACCACAGCTCTGGTCCCTAACCAGACTTTTTGTGGTCTGGAATTCTGAGGTGTGGAGCTCCCTCAGTAGTAGATGTGTCCAATAGAAGATGTGCAAGGTGACTCTCTGGGGGTAGTGCTGCCATAGTCTTCATTGTATTCATGTCTGAGGGCACAGAAGGCATTTTTCACTGTGCACATAGGGAAGGGCACATCTTGGTGGATGAGCAAGAAGGGAGGACCACTGGGAGGCTTTGAGAGACCCTGCAGGGAAGTACTTGGGTTTTCCCACTCCATGTGGTTTCTGAATAGCCTTGGGCTGGCTCTCCTTCAGGTGTTCTGTCTAATTTGGTGAAGCAGAAGCCAGGAGGACGCCTGGAGAGCAGCTAACTCTTTTCATTGAACTATTTTCAGGTTTTTTTAAAGATTTACTTATTTATGCATACAAGCTGGGGTGTAGGCCAGAGGTGTGGGGTGGTGAGAGGATTCACCAGAGACAGAGTGGGGAACAGAACAGGCAGATCCACTGAAATACACTGCTGAGGGGAGCAGTGGGCGAGACAGGAGAGGTCTGCTGCGCCATGTGGGAATCTCCCTGGCCGGGTTTTGAACTCATGCCGTAGTAGCTCTGGATAGCTTCATAGTGCTGTGCTTAATCAGTTGCACCACCAGGGAGGACCTATTTTCAGTTTTTAAAGTTAGAGTGCAATTTACTTAAAACAAACAAACCTTAAATATTCAGTTTGCTGGTATATCCGTTTTCTAGAGCTACCATAACAAAGAACCACAAACTTGGTGGCTTAAAAGAATAGAAATGTGTTCTCTCACAGGTCTGGAGGCTAGAAATCCAAAATAAAGGAGTATGCAGTACTATGATCGCATTGAAATCTTTAGGGGAGGATCTTTCATGACCTCTTCCTAGCTTCTTGTGGTTGCATGTAATTCCCGGCATTCCTTAGCTTGTGAACATATCATTCCAATCTCTGTATTCTTCCTGTGTGTGTCTATTTTCTGTTTTTATAAGGACACCCATCGTGGCACTAGAGCTCACCTCCCTCACATTTAACAAGTTACAATTGCAAGCACCCTATTTCCAAGTAAGGTCACATTCTGGGATTCTGGGTAGACATGAATTTGGGGAGGGGAGACAATATTCAATCCCGTATATATAGTTATAGTTTTTTTTTAATTTAAAGATTTATTTATTTATACATACAGCTGGGGTACAGGCCAGAGGTGTGGAGTGGTGAGAGGCTTCACCAGAGACAGAGTGGGGAACAGAACAGGTAGATCAGAAATACACTGCTGAGGGGAGCAGCGGGCGAGGCAGGAGAGGTCTGCCGCACCATGTGGGATTCTCCCCGGCTGGGCATCGAACTTGCATCGCTGCTGCCGACAGCTCCACAGCCCAGCGCTTAACCGCTGCGCCACCAGGGAGGCCCACCGTATATATGAGTTTTGATTGTTGTGTGCACCCATGTGACCATCACCTCAATCAAGAGCTACAATATTCCTGTCAACCCAGAAAGTTCCCTCATGCTCCTTTCTAATCAATTCCTACCACCACCATCACCACCCACTCCAGACAATCACTAATATGATTTCTTTCACCATAGATTAGCTTTTATCCTGTTTTTCCATTCAGACTCAATGGAATAACATGTCCTCTTTTGTTTCTGGCTTCTTTTGTTCTTAATGAGATTCAGCTGTGTGGCTGCATGAATCTAAGTAGTTTGTTCCTTTTTTCTTGCTGAGTAGTATTCCATGGTGTGATTACACCACAGTTTGTATGGCCAGTCTTCTGTAAGGGGCATTTAGATTGTTTTTAATTTTGGGAACTGCATCTTATTTATACTACAACTATAACTGCAATGAACATTCCTGTAGACATATATTTTGATTTTTTTTTTAGGTTAAATACCAGGAATAGAATCACTGTGTCATAGGGCAGGTGTCTGATTCACTTTCTTAGAATTGCCAGAGTTTGGAGGTTAAAGGGTAAAGGTCAGAGGTTGGATGTCAGAGGTCAAAGTCCTTTAGGAGGACATCAGCAGCTTCTTTGAAACAGGAGCTGTTTGGAATGGTCACAAGTCCCTTGTGACTAACTCCACACTGGATTTCTTTTTCTCTTTCATAATCAAGTATTTTCCTCACAGATCTCTATTGATGGTACAAAATCGACAGCAATAAAAGAAATCATTCAAAAATAAAAGTTTTCATCCAAACCCCATCTTTAGTGCTAATTATAATAGTGCTAATAATTGAGGCCTCCCCGGCGGCACAGCAGTTAGGCGCTGTGCTGTAAAGCTGTTGGCAGTGGCAATGTGAGTTCGACGCCCGGCCAGGGAGATTCCCACATGGCACGGCAGACCTCTCCTGCCTCGCCCGCTGCTCCCCTCAGCAGTGTATTTCCGTAGATCTGCCTGTGCTGCTCCCCACTCTGTCTCTGGTGAACCCTCTCGCTGCCCCACGCCTGGCCTGTACCCCAGCTTGCATGCATGCATAAATAAATCTTAAAAAAATAGTGCTAATAATTATAGTAAAAACTGAGCTACTCGACACTCATGTTCAAAGCTTTATAGAAAAATTATATTTGTATATAAAGTGGTAAATCTTCATAACCCTTTGAGGTTGGAATTTCATTGCAAACCCATTTTATCACTGAGGGGCCTGAGGCAAAAAAAGAATTCTCACCTTGCCAAGGGGAGATGGGGTCAGAATTTGAACTCAGGAGTTCTGTAGGTATGTTACTTGCACATTACCCCCTGAGGGTCATTATTGTTTTGGAAACCTAACCCCCATAATTTAGAAAGGTGACTTTATAGCATTTCCATAAATGGGAGGTCCACATCACTTGGTAGTAACCACCGGACATAAGTATGCTCTGATGATAATATAACATTATACTAACTTGCTCCTGTTGTTCCTGCCCTGCCCCATTTTTTTTCTTTGCATGTCCTTTGTGCTTTTAGTGTCAGATCTAAGAAAATTTTGCCCATCTCAAAGCCACTAAGATTTTCTCCTAGAATGATTGTACTTTTAGGCCTTATAATTATTTTTTTTTAAAGATTTATTTTTTATTTATACATACAAGCTGGGGTACAGGCCAGAGGCGTGGGGCGGCAAGAGGGTTCACCAGAGACAGAGTGGGGAGCAGAACAGGCAGATCAGAAATACACTGCTGAGGGGAGCAGCGGGTGAGGCAGGAGAGGTCTGCCGCACCATGTGGGATTCTCCCTGGCCGGGCGTCGAACTCACGTCGCCGCTGCCGACAGCTCCACAGCGCAGCGCTTAACCCGCAGCACTTAACCGCTGCGCCACCCGGGAGGCCCCTTATAATTATTTTTTAAAGATTTATTTATTTATTGCATGCAATGCTGGGGTGTAGGCAGAGTGAGAGAATTCACAAGAGAGAGAGTGGGGAGCAGAATGGGCAGATTGACTGAAATTCAGTGCTGAGGGGAGCATCAAGCGAGGCAGGAGAGGTCTGCTGTGCCATGTGGGAAGCTCCCTGGCTGGGGATCGAACTCATGCTGCAGTGGCTCTGGATAGCTTCATAGTGTTGAGACTTAACCCGTTGTGCCACCAGGGAGGCTCCAGGCCTTATAATTAAATCTGCCATCCAGTTCAAGTTATTTTTGCCCATGATGTGAGATAAGGGTTACACTTAATTATTTGGGAAGGGGGAATAAGGATGTCCAATGATTTCCGCAACGTTAGTTGAAAAAACTCCTTTCTCCTGTCTTCTCTGATTCTGGTTTTTCTCAGGGAATGGGAGGGTTCACTCTCACAGTTGGTACAAGGAAGAAAAAGATATAATTATTTTGCTACCCTGGATATAAACCCCACTGGCTCACAGTCAGCACTCAATAAATAGCAATTACTTCTTGGATTATGCGAAATACTTTCCTGTGGTTTGGCATTTACATTGTTTCCAGTTTTATTTCTTCAAGTGTAAACAGCAATGCAACAGATATTCCAGGCATACAGCTTTGTTTATTTCCTTAAAATGATTTTCGAGTATATTTATCCATACTACAAATGAGTGTTGTGTTTGAACCCATACACTCTGCCAGAAGTCGTGTATCTCTTTTGGATTAGTTCTGCTTCCAAGCAGAAGAAGCGACATGGAAGGGTTGAGAACAGGGATCATCCCCTGTCCTGGGAAACCTTTCTGGCCTCCCCACCCCTGGAGCTCCTGCTCCCCACTTGGTGGTTTCTCATCCTCCCTTTAGCGACACGCACTCCCGTGCTACTGTTTTTTACTCTTTCGTTTACCTCTTAACTCCCTCAGGGACTCGTGTGTCTCTAACTGGCATTACCTCTTTACCCCTCATAGCATGTGACCACACACAGCAGGTGCAGCGTGACCGACACTGTTGCCGGGTCTGTGGGCTCTCTGAGGTGAGCCTTCGACAGCAGCATTCTTTTACACCAGCAGCTGGGGTGCCTCAGTCCTGCGATGTCTTGTGATTTAGACCGTTTTCGCTAAGTGTGTGCCCCGGGGTGTTGCATGGTACCTGGTGCCTACATTCAATTATGTTGAATCCCAGAGTGAGGAAATTACTCTTCATTTCTTTTTCCGCCTCTTCCTTCTCTAGGACAGGTTTTCTCAGCTCTGGCACTGTTGACACTTAGGGGCTGGAAAATCCATTGTTGTGGGGGGCTGCCCTGTGCGTCATAGATGTTTGCAGCATCCCTGGCCGTGGCCCACTACCTGCCAGTAGCACCTCACCCCCTGTTGTGACAAAAATATCTCTAGCCTTTGCCAAATGTCACTTAGGGGGACAAAATCCACCTTCCAGTGAGAAGTACTGCTCTAGGGAAAGATTCAGTCTGTGCTAATGTATTTTAACACTTATCTAACCCTTGCTGAGCTCCCTTTTCCAAAAAGGGAACGCAGATCCCTGGCTTAGAGCCTTTTGTAGGCAATGATTTAAACATCATTTTACTCTTCTTGATGTTACCTTCTCATTTTTGCCAGTGAGAATGGTTTTTCTCTTAATGCAATGTTTTAAAGCCTTCATTACAAGCAAATTTAAGTAAAAAGGCGAGTGCTGTAGAGTGGTTTCTCTTGATCTCTGTAGACCTGGCACCCAGGGCACCGCCCAGACACCCGGCTCTCAGGAGTCAGGCATCTTGCTGTTGTGTGTGTTTTGTTTTGTTTTGTTTTTAATGCTTCTGTCATCTGGAGCACTGCGCAGTGTTTCATGTTTGTTTCACCTAAAACAACATGCCGGCTTGGGAGATGCCCTCGGGATCTGTGTGGGCGCCAAGCCTCCCACCTGTGCCGACACAGATCACACATGCTTGGCACCTGCCTGATAGGGACTGCCTCTGTCAGCGTGGCCTGGGGACCCAGGAGTGGGTCTTTTTGATAAAGTCACTCAGGCCGCTGTGGATCACAGGGGGAAAAAGGCAGTGTTTATCTGAGAGAGTGCCCTTCCTTGTCTGGGAAGCAGGCATTTGAAAACAAGTCACACAGACCTGGAACCTTTCTGATTCCGCACAGGTCAGATGTGGGAGGAAAGTACAGTATTTTCATTCGAATCAAACATCTTGGCTGCTGATCTGCCACCACCCCTGCTTATCCTCATGGGAAAAGCTTTGATCAGGAGGCAAGGGGAGTGGGACTGCCATACTTGGCAGCCCCTGAGCGGTTTAGGCATCAAGCGCTGGTGGCTGCCAACATCTGAAAAGAGTAAAAACCTGACATTATACAACTCCCATTGAAAGAAGCCAGCAACACCTGTAGTTGGGACAAAAGATTTGAGCTTGAGTCTAAGCCAGCCACCAAAGTATAGAAATAGAGAGGAGGAAGAACATGCTAAATTATACCATGAATGTGCAATTAGCAAAAGCTTTACCTGGGAACTGATACAGGGCAAATATCCTGGGTTGGGCTATTTTATTTTATTTTATTAAAGATTTATTTAAAACTAGAGTGTAGGCCAGAGGTGTGGGGTGGTGAGAGGATTCATCAGAGACAGAGTGGGGAGCAGAACAGGCAGATCGACTGAAGTACACTGCTGAGGGGGGCAGTGGGCGAGGCATGAGAGGTCTGCTGCACCATGTGGGAATCTCCCTGGCAGGGTATTGAACTCGTGCTGCAGTGCGGATAGCTTCATAGGCTGAGACTTAACCCATTGCACCCCCAGGGAGGCCCTATTTTTTATTTTTTTTAAAGAATTATTTATGCACACAAGACCTGGGGTGTAGGCCAGAGGTGTGGGATGGTGAGAGAATTCACCAGAGATAGAGTGGGGAGCAGAACAGGCAGATCGACTGAAATATACTGCTGAGGGGAGCAGTGGGCGAGACAGGAGAGGTCTGCTGCGCCATGTGGGAAGCTCCCTGGCCGGGGATCAAACTCAGGCTGCGGTGGCTCTGGATAGCTTCATAGTGCTGAGACTTAACCTGTTGTGCCACCAGGGAGACCCTGGGTTGGGTTCTTTAACTGATGAGTTGTAAGAGAAAGAATAGAAAGAATGGGAGGAGAAATCCCATGCATTAACAGAAACTTCCAAGATAGCTGAAATTTTTAAACTGCACAAAGCTGAAAACTAAACTGTCCTATCAGGGACTGGGGAGAAAAAGGAATAGGACACTGGCTCTGGGGCTTTGGTGGCGGGTGAGTGGCGCATGAATACATATGGAAGGGTGACCTGTACTCTCAAATTTATATAGTTATGTGAATGATTCGTACATCAACAACAACAATACTACCCTGTCTAGGGATGCAGCCTTGGTTGAGAAAACTAGAAACCCAACCTGTGTAGTAGAATGGTGCTGATGTTTTAGGGGAACAGTGATTGGAATGGGGTTCACATAGGGCGCTCTGGGTGACTGACTGTGTTCTGCTTCCTGACTGGGTGGTACTTATAAGGTAGGATTGTCTTGTACTAATGCACTAATTCCTTTGTTGTCTGTTACCTGTATCTGTGTCTTATTTAAAACCAGAATGTTTTTAAAAAGCAAAGTGCAAAATAATATGTGTATTATGTTACCTTTCATAGGCAAAAAGAGAGAAACTGTGAAAAACAGACTTCTATTTTAAAATAAACCAATGCCAGGATAAGCCAGAAATTTAAAAATGTTTGTCTATCGAAAGGAAAGAATGAGAGGGAAGGAAAATAGGACCTGGAAGCTAGACCTTTCTGAATAGGCTTTTTAAGCTTTTATTTTGGAATTATATAAGCATAGAAAAATTTTAAGCATCCCTAAAAATAAAAAACAAATAGAAATACATGGTCTTTTGACTGTGCCTTCTTGCCAGGAATATATCCTAAGATAATATTGCACAGACTGTTTTGAAACAATTTTGTATTTTACACATATATATTACACATATATTTATATTTTACGTATAAATATATTACATATATTTTACATATCTATATTTTACACATATATATATTTTACACATATATATTACACATGTACCCATATGCATGGAAAAAGCAAATAATTATATTAAGTGTCATTAAGAATCAAGATTTTCAGCACAAGAGATGCAAAAACATAGTTCTAATAATTTATGTACAAATCATGGTTTGCTTTTCTTTTCTGGAAAATACGAGTTTCCTAGATGTCTGCCTGAAAAGGCCTAAAATACGCTGACAATCCAGTAGTAACGAGTATCCCTAGTATTCAGGCTGTGGTTCCTTAGGACCATTTCTCGGAACAGAGTTCCTTGGAAATTAGCAAATTTTAAGTCTGAGGTAGAAAATGTACAAGATGAGACCGGAAGCTGCTGTTATTTCTGAAAGCAAGAAAGCTCTGGACTATTTCTGGAGTCATGTCATTTGGACTGGATACTACTGGAAGGAGCTCCCACTAGCCAATGAAATCGTTCAAACATCAGAAAGAATAAAACACAGCCCCTTTGCAAAAACAATTGGCAATTTCTTATTGTTTAAATTTCTTGTCAGTGACTCACTCCTAGGTACATGCCTGAGAGGAATAAAATCATGTTCATAGGAGGACCTGTACGTTAATGTCCGTAGCTTTATTCGTATTTGCAGAGTCCTAGAGGCAACTCAAAGGTCTGCCAAAGGATGAATGGATAAGCAAATTGTGGTCTAGTAGAATACTGCTCAGCAGGCAGAAGGACAGACTATTGATACACCCAGCTACATGGATATAGCCCTAAAGCTTTTGCTAATAAAGAGACAGGACAGAAATAGCAACATACTGCATGATTCATTTATATAATGTTCTGGAAAAATTAAAATTCTAGGAATCGAAATTATGTAAATGATTGTCAATGAGATGGGCGGGAAAGGGATTTGACTGTAAAAGAACTTTTTGGGGTGATAGATATGTTCCATATCTTGAATAATGTGTCAGTACATAGATATTTGTTCAATAAAATTCATCAAACTGTATACTTAGAGAGAGTGAACTTCAGTGTACAGCAATTATACCATAATAAATCTGAATTATAAATAACATTAATGGGTAGAAATATAAAAATCTAACTATTATTCAAAACAATACTAAAAATTCATCATTAGATACTTTTGTAGGATGCTAACAAACTCATTCCAAAAGCTGTTAAGTAAAGAGAAAGAGAAAGAATTAAACTGTTATCTTGTTTTTCTGCACAAGCCAAATTTGAAGACAAGAAAACTAATGAAGAGGGGAAGTTCTACTTTATAGAAGAATCACAGAGCTATGGAAGGAATGATAGAATTAGAAAGTCACCATTTAATGAAATACTGAATCAAGGTAGGGGGGCCTCCCTGGTGGCCTAGGGGTTAAGTCTCAGTGCTACCACTGAGATGGCCCGAGTTTGATCCCTTGCCAGGGAGCTAACCACACATGGTACAGCAGACCTCTCCTGTTTCACTCTGCAGTGTATTTCAGTAGATCCACATGTTCTGCTTCCCACTCTGTCTCTGGTGGATCCTCTCAGCCTCTGGACCTCTGGCCTATACCCCAGCTCTTCTATGCAAAAATAAAATCTTAAAAAAAAAAGATATGGCATATCCATAAAATGGAATATTATTTGACAATACAAAGAATGAAGTACTGGTTGCTGCAGTTAGTGGCAGCTACTGCAGAGCAATATGTGGTCATGGTAATGATGGAGCCAGAATTGCTTGAGGACAGAGAAGTGAAGAGGGAAGGAGAGTCATAGAATAAAGAAATGCACACCACACCAAGAAAGATTATGAAAACTGACACTTATAACTATTACACAAAAGCCATAAATATGTATCCTAAAAATGCTAACTATTATGAGAATGAAGGGGCTCCCTTAATGATGCCTAGAAGGTTCTGGGAGCTCTTAGAGATGCAGATCAGTCAGTAGGTTCATCTTGGGACAACTATGAGAGAGCAAATGGCACATATCTGTAGGGAATGGCAGTTTCTGGAGAACCCTACCCCTGGAACACAAAAATGCTCAGCCACAATAGGAGTTTAAGAGGACTAGTGTAGCCTGCGAAAAGATGGAAATGGATTTTGAGAAGTACAACTTTTAGAGGGTTGTTTTCTGCAGGGACCATGCCCTAGAACTTGCCTCCACCTGCCATCACTTCAGAATTCCCAAAGAAGAATGTTTGACAATGCCTGGTCATTTTTCTGAAACACAGACTTATCCAGAAAGCCAGTGACTTTCTTTTTAAACTAGTAAATCCACCAATGAAGAAACTCAGTATATACAATACAAAGTCTTTGCCTTTATTATGAATATTGTAATGGGAAGGTGTTTCAGTTTTTTGTACAGGCTGTCACGATAGTTCTTGACCATTAGAAGGCCCTTGTTGCTTGTAGAAATTCCGGACCACTAATGCAAAGACCAAATGTGGTCCTGTGGGACCAAATCTTTGAAAGACGGAAATTGCAAGCTAGCATATGAATTATAGACAAAAGCCCTGGGGATAGACTCCAACAATATAAAAACAAATGCTAAATTCTTCTGTAATAAAGATATGGTGAATTCCCAGCTTAGGAAACTGGATGATGCAACAGAAGATTGCACAAATGCAGGGAAGCCCAACGACACTTACTAAAAGCTTCCTGAGCACAGCTCATTGACGTAGACACAGCAGACTGAAGTACAGTGTCTCCTCTTAGAAGGGCACTAATCCCATCAGGAGAGCCTCCACCTCACCTAATGTATCAATTAGCTTCTGCTTTGTAACAAATGACCCCCAAACTTACCGATTTAAAATAAATGAACTGATTATTTCTCATGATTCTGTAGGATGACTGAGATTCTGGGCTGACTCGATTGGGGCCAGATGGTCTAGGAAGGCCTTACTCAAAGGTCCTGGGCCTCAGCAGTGACCCCTGTAGGAGGCTAGCCAGAAATTGTTTACATGACTGGAAGCCTTCCAACCACAAGAGAACATTAAAACCCAAGGCATGACCCATTGTTCAGAGCAAGTCACATGGCCAGCTTCAAGGGTCAGAGCAGTAGAGGCTCCCTTGCAGATTCTACCTGGACTAACTGGGAGCCAATGGCAGTAGCAGAGTCTGAGCCATCCTGCCTTCCTGAATGAGATTGGCATCTCAGATGTGGATGAGAGTGGGTCTTGTTTAATGCAGTTGTCTCAGGTCTAGAATCCCATTTCCACTGGTAGAACAGAGGTGGTGTTACTCAGAAATGCAGATCTAGAGCTAGTGGAACTAACCGGAAAAAATCATTCCTATTTCTGCTTTTATTTTTCTCTTCCTGTGGTCTAAACTATTTTTCTCCACCTCCTCCTTGTGTAGAGCATCTGTGACTCACTCCTTGTGGCTGCTGCTTGTTTCTCCCCACATTTTCAAAGGGCAGTGCCAGCTTGATTCACAGGAGGCTAGAGGGGGGGAGTGCGGCCTTGAGGCAGCTTCCTTCCACCCCTCAAGTCCCCAGCCACTGTTTCCTCATCTCTAGAATGTGGGGGTTGCAATGAATGTCCTTAAGGCCCTTGTGGCCCGGCCCTGCTCAGAGGGAAGTGGCAGATGGTCTTTCTCTTGGACTTCAGGTCATACCTGGTTGCTTTGGGAGAAAACTACAGTGTGTGGATATAATAGATTGCCTACAAATACTCCCCCACTCCCCAGTTCTTCACACACATCCCTGTCCATGCCCTTTGCAAGGATTCTTTGCAGTTCCTTCCATCACTTTCCATCAAGAAGTGGGGTCTGTGCCTTGCCTTGCCCTCATCCTTTGCCTCCCCCAATCTGCTTTGGGTGATAAAATGTGGTTAGTGCGCCTGTCTGCGCCTGTGCCAGAAAGGGCGCTGACTCATCTGCTCCCTTTCTTGTAACCCTTCCTCGCCAGAAGAACATACCTCCTAGACTTGCTGCTGAAGTCAGCCTAGACTAGCCAGTGCCCTCCCAAGCAGGACGGAGCACAGGCTAGATCAGCCAGGTCCCAGCTGACCTACAGATTCATGAAAGAAGGAATGCGTGTTGCTTTCAGGCAGTAGATGCTGAGCTGTTTTGTTACACAGCTGGTAGAGTGGGCACTTGGGCTGTGTGTCCTGACATAAACGCACACCTCCTCTTCAGGCTGGGGTGCAGGCTTCAGAATGCAGCTGTGGATTCCAGTTTGGGTTCCCAGGCCCCTCTGCAAATGGGTTCTCAGGCAGGGAAGTGGGGAAGCAGAGCAGGTGGTTTTGGAAAAGAGGGAAGATCCTGGAGAACAGTCCTTGCCACCAAGCTGGGTGAAATTGTAGCACAGAAATGTCTTTTGTAAAATATAGACTTAATTAAGAAATCACAGCTATATCTGTCCCTGACTTTTAGAATCAGATCCTTCACTGTGACCTTGTTATGAACACCAGTAGGGCTCTGGCTGTCTTCTTCTCCCATTTCCTGCTGCCCACACCCAGGACTTGGACATTTGTTGAAAAAGCGGTGTCTATGTTTTTATCCTACATAGCATGCACATAGTGCTACTTCATTTGTGGCTTTACTGTTGGAAGACTTAGCTACTTGTCACCCTCCCCCCCAACTCCTTATCCTCCCCGGGATTCTCAAGTCTGGATTCCCTTAAATGAATATTCACTTTTTACTTGTTACTGTGTTTCTGGAAATGCTGTTCACAGTGAACTATGTATGTTACTACTCCAGCTTTGACCCAAAGGCAGTTACAATGGTGGGGCACTGGGGAGTGGGTGGAGTATATGGCCACCTCTGCCCTTCCCCACCCCACCTTTGAGAGAGAATGGGGCAGGCTGGGCTCTCCCAGGAGCCAACAAGGTCACTCTCAGCCAGTTGCCCTCAGGTCTCATTTGCCAGGGAGGAACCCTGAGACTTGGATCTTAGTGTTTTCAGGTCCCTGTGAGCATCCTGGTTTCCTCTGCTCCCCTGCCCCGCCCCAGGCTCCAGCTTCTGTGTTATCAGATAACTCCCACTTCGTGGGCCCTCTGACTTTACACATTCTCCCCATTTTGGTTGGGCTCAAGATGGGCAGGACCCCAGATGGAGCCCAGGTTAGGACCCTGTGGTGTGGCAAAAGGGCACCAGGACCCCATTTCTCTCTGTGTCACAGTGTTCTCATCAGCGGATGATGGTCCAGGATGCTTGGTCAGGTTCAACACTGGGGCCTTTGTTGAAATCACTCAGATTTCTGAGTGAGGGGGCTGCCATAAGAGTTGTGTCGAGCGTGGACAGGGCGCAGAGCCTGGTTTGGGTGTGCATGAGTATGGGGAGTGGGATGGAGGTGTGCTCGAGCTGGTGGGAGCAGAACAGTCGACTGCTGCCCAGGCTCCATGGGTAGCATGCAAAGCTTCCAGATGACAGATAGACCCAAGAGAAATGGAAAATTCCCACCCACCCAAACCAGAGGCTTATCATGATTTTATTCATAATTTTTTTAAAGATTTATTTATTTATACAAACAAGCTGGGGTACAGGCCAGAGGCGTGGGGCAGCGAGAGGGTTCACCAGAGACAGAGCGGGGAGCAGAACAGGCAGCACGACGGACATACACTGCTGAGGGGAGCAGCGGGTGAGGCAGGAGAGGAATGCCGCACCATGTGGGATTCTCCCCAGCTGGGCATCGAACTCGCATCGCCGCTGCCGACAGCTCCACAGCGCAGCGCTTAACCGCTGCACCACCAGGGAGGCCCCAGATTTTATTCATAATTATCAAAAACTGGAAACAACTCATGTGCCCTTCAATTGGTAGGTAGACAGGCAGTGATCAGGCTATACAAAGGAATACTACACAGCCAGAAAAATGAACAAACCACTCACATATGCAACAACCTGATGGAGTCCCACATGCGCTATGCTAAGTGAAAGGAGCCCCACACAAAAGGCCCCACTCTGCTCTTGTATTCATGTGGCCTCTGAAGAAGGTGGAGTGTTGGACAACTCACACAGGAGTTGTTGCCTGGGGCTGGGGACGGGAGGAGCACTGACTACAAAGTGGCAGGGCAGAATTGTTTGGGTGAAAGTAAATGTTTTATAGCTTGGTGACTGTAGTGGTTGCACAGCTCTCTGAATTTGTCAAAAGCCAAAATTGTATGCTTAAAAATGTAAATTTTACTGTTTGTAAATTAGACCTCAATAACCCCCCCCCCAAAAAAAAAGTAAAGGCAACTAAAAGTTCCTGTTATATGAAAGTTTGTGGTGACACTGTGATAACATAGAAATTGTCTGATGGGGCAGGAGAGATTCATAGGGAATCTCACATAAGGGGTCCTCTGTGTGAGGTCCTTCCTGCTGCTGGGAACCAACTGTTACAGGGCAACCCCGATGTGAAATGAGTTGGCCTGACTGTGGGTCCTCACCCGTGTGCTTAAAAGGGACTTATAATAAGACTCAACTGCAGGCACACACACAAAAAGGTTAATAAAGAGTTTATTTGCAGGGCCTCCCTGGTGGCGCAGTGGTTAAGCGCTGCGCTGTGGAGCTGTCGGCAGCAGCGATGCGAGTTCAACACCCGGCCGGGGAGATTCCCACATGGCACGGCAGACCTCTCCTGCCTCGCCCGCTGCTCCCCTCAGCAGTGTATTTCAGTCTGTTTGCCTGTTCTGCTCCCTGCTCTGTCTCTGGTGAACCCTCTCGCTGCCCCATGCCTCTGGCCTGTACCCCAGCTTATATGCATAAATAAATAAATCTAAAAAAAAAAGTTCATTTACAAAAGAAGGGGAAATTAAAAAAATGAATAACTCAGGGAGGGAGCAGGGGAGAGAGAGAGAGAGAGAGAGAGAGAGAGAGAGAGAGAGGTGAATGTGTCCTACTAGTTCCACTGAGATGGAACCCCAACAGCATCCTGAAGGCTGGCAAAAAACCAAGAGATCCCCAAGCCCCACATGTCTGGTTATACACCAAACCTGGCTGCTTAACTCCATCCTCAGTTTCCAGCAATCCTCTCTTCAGTCGTGATGACATTATGGGATTTGTAGTTCTTGATGTCTTGGATCTCTTTGGTCTGGGGTGGGAGTGGGGTCCATAAAACCTATTTGTGGAGTTTTTTCAAGATGTCCTTTCTCCCCAACACTATGGCAGTGAAGCATTTCTGGTACATTCTTTGGGGATGGACGCCCTGGTGGAGGAGACACACAAATCATACCTACATTCCTCTCATACCATCAGCTGTGGTCATTCCCCTGCTCGGAGGGGTATCTTGAGAGTGCAGGGAACACAGTGGAACTGAGCGAGAGACCAAATTTCAGAGGTAGCTTTGCTGCCACAAGAGCCTCACTTTCCTCATCTACAAAATGAAGACAACAGTCTGTATCTGGAGTACAGTGAGGGATAGATGAGGTGCACATGTGCAGTAAGGAAAGGTTTCTAAATCCACATATTGGGCGCTGGCTGATGGGAATGGCCACCAGCAAGCTGGGCTTGAATTCCTGTCTCACTTCTTATAGTGGTGTGACCTTGGACAAGTGACTGAATCTTTCTAGGCTTCAATTTTCTTATTAATAAGATTTCATGGCCCCATAAGACTGTTGTCAGGATTCAATTAATAAAGGCCTTAGCCCTGGGCCTACCACTTTGAATTTTGAATTTTGGGCCTCCCCGGTGGCGCAGCGGTTAAGCGCTGCGCTGTGGAGCTGTTGGCAGCGGCGACGCGAGTTCGACACCCAGCTGGGGAGAATCCCACATGCCATGGCAGACCTCTCCTGCCTTGCCCGCTGCTCCCCTCAGCAGTGTATTTCTGATCTGCCTGTTCTGCTCCCTGCTCTGTCTCTGGTGAACCCTCTCGCCGCCTCACGCCTCTGGCCTGTACCCCAACTTGTATGTATAAATAGAAAATCTTAAAAAAAAAAAAGAATTTTGAATTTTAGGTGAAGACCTAATGAGCTCCCCCATTTTTATCAGAGGGCTGCCAAATTAGCAATAAAAATACAGAACTCCCAGTTAAACTGGAATTTCAATTAAACAATAAAGTTTTCAAAGATTTATTTTATTTATGCATAAAGAACTGGTGTGTAGGCCAGAGATGCGGCATGGGGAGCGTGAGAGGACTCACCAGAGACAGTGGGAAGCAGAACAGGAGGATCTACTGAAGTACACTGCTGAGGGGAGTGGCAGGTGAGACTGCTCCACCATGTGGGTTGTTAGCTCCCTGGCCGGGATCCAACTCATGCTGTAGTGTCTGGCTTGATAGTGCTGGGACTTTAACCCCTGCGCCATCAGGGAGGCCTTAAACAATGAATTTTTAAAGTAAAGTATAGCCTATGCATTATTTGGGACATACTTATGCTAAAAAATTAATCATGACATATTATACTAAGAAATTAATGTGTTGTTCATCTAAAATTCAAATTTAACTGGGCACATGATATTTCATCTGGAAAGAGAGGGGTATGGATTTGAGGTAATCTGAGCAGGGGGCTAAGCCTCAAGATGAGCAGAGGGGTGAATGGTCGATCTGCTGCTTTTAACCTTCCTGCAGCCTGAGTCATTCAAATACTGTACATATACTCTCACCTCCTCCAGGAAGCTCCCTTGATTTAACTAACACTGCCCTTTCATTCCTGCTTTTGTTTGACTTCCGGCTGCCAGGCAGTATCATCATAACACTCCTGGGAAGCACAGCCCTTTGGATGTTCTGAAATCGTTTCTTGAGTGTGAGCCGTCCCTGAGTTGTCAGCTGCTAGGGCTGCCGTCTGCCGGGGGTCCTGCCCGGGTGGTGGGTGCAGCATGCATAGTGGGCTCTCGGTGCCTGCGGCTTGATGTCTGAGTGGCAGTGCTGCTCTTACATAATCGGTTTCTCTCCTCCTTTCTCTTTCCAGAGCCAGATTTCACACTGAGCAGCTGCAGACAGAAAAATCAGAGAAAGCACAACCCAGCTCCAGATTCCGAGGGGCCTGCTGGGGACTCTCCTCCTGCTCGGGAAGGAAGACCGCCAGGCGGCTGTCTCCAGCCAGGTCCTGGCTGCCATGGGACGCGCAGCCACCGCCCCCCAGCTGCCATCCTCACTGCCAGGCAGATAAGGGTGGGTGCTGCCTAGGAGCACCTGCTGCTCCTGCCAGGCTGCTCCCTTGGGGCCAGCCCTTCTGACTCTTGGTCACCTTGGCTGACCTGAGGCCATGTAGGCCCCACCTGGGCCTCTGTGGACAGACGGATAGACACGCTGCTGGGGACATCGCCTCTGCTCTCTGGGGGACCCAGTACGCCACCATGCCCCAGGGATTCACCTGGCTACACTGTGAGTACTTGGGGTGGGAGGGGTGTGTGTGTGTGTGTGGGGGGTGTCCCTGGGGACCACCTCTGGGAGGTCTTGGCCTAGAGCCAAGCTCTGTGGTAACCATGGCAACTGGGCATTCCTGCTGGGAAGAAGTTGAGATGCTTCCCAGCTTAACTGCAGGCACCCTTGGGCACTCTGTCTCTAGCTGGCCTGACTCAGCAGGTCTGGTGGGTGCCAGCTGTAAGCCAGTGGGCACAGGCAGTGGGTGGTCACTGTGTCCAGCAGGAACTGGGAATGGGGGCAGCACTACCTCCCCAGCGTCATCAGTGCTGGGGAGCAAGATGGGTCTGAGGTGGGAGAGAATTTCCGGCCTTCCTGGGTGTGGCCAGCCAGGGAGGGAGGCTGGTGAGCATGTCTGAGCCCCAAGACACGGGAAGAAGCGCAGCAGGTGCCTAGAGAAGCCAGCCTCTCCCCTATGCGGCTCCCTCCCTCGCAGAACACAATTACACAGCGAGAAGAGCAGTGTTATCAGTAAAAGGAAAGATAAGTTGAAATGGGGACAAAAAAAACATTTAAGAAAAACAACCTAGAAGCCTCTCAAACCTGCTCAGTGGGAGGCCAGAACAAGATCCTTTCAGATTCTAAGATTCAATTAAATTAACTTAAATCGATTGCATTTTTCTGGTGCTTCCCACATGTCCAGTGCAGTCAGTGCCATGGCGACAAGGACCCTGGGCTGGCACGTGCCTCCCTCTCCAACATCTGGCCCAGAGTTGGGGGCCAGGAAGCTTGTTTGAACGCCTGCAGCCTGGGGTCGGCTCCTGCAAGAGCTGTGCAGAGGGGCTGGGTTCACTCAGGCCCTGGCGGAGGGGTCCTTCCTGCAAAGGGTCAGGGTGTTCAGAGCAGGCTGATGGGCCCAGATCCAGGGCCCTGAACCCCGGGTTGTGAGCATAGGAGAAGCAGTGTGGGTGAGGGGCCCCTTGAGATGGTCCAGGAAGTGGCCGGTGTTCACACAGGGAGATGTGAGCACAGTATTCTAGGTGGAGGGGACAGCGTGAGCAAAGGAAATTGGGAAAAGATGGGAAAGCTGGTTTGGGCGCAGATGACAGGCTTTCAAGTCAAGGAACTTGCCTCATGAGGTGACAGAGAGCCTCAGAGGACTTGTGATCTGGGGGTGGAAGTCATGATTGGGATTTACCTTACCCTGGCAAGATAAGCCTGGCAGTGCAGGCAGGAGGTGAGGAGGGCCAGCTCCTGGAAGTGAGAATGGAAACACAGGTAGAGGGGGGACTGCTCATGGAGGCGGATGTCAGGATTTGGCAAGGGCTGGCCGTGGGTGCTGGAGAAGGGCTGGCAGCCATAACAAATAGCCATAAACTCGGTTTGAAACAGCAGAGATGTGTTCTGTCACAACTCTGGAAGCCAGAAGTCTGGATTCAAGGTGTGGGCAGGGCCAGGCTCCCTCCCAAGACTCTAGGGGAGGATCCCTCCCGCCTCTTGCAGTTTCTGTGGTTCCTGGTTCCTTAGCTGCATCTCTCCAATCTGCCTATATTTTCATGTGGCTTCTCTTGTGTGTCTGTGTCCTCATCTCTGCAACTAAGGGGGACCGGTCATTAATTTAGGGCCCACCCTACATCCAAGATGGTGTCGTCCGGAGATCCTTAATTGCATCTGTAAAGAGCCTATTTCCAAGTCAGGTTGAATCTGAGTTCAGGTGAACGTGGATTTGGAAGAGTGCTATTCAGCCACCTACACAGGCTCAGATTTGCTTGCTGGGGTGGGGACAGTGGATAAGTGACGTTTTCCTGGGCAAAGGGCATTGTTCTTTCTTTAGCCTCTTCCGTCTGACGCATCTTACCTCTGGAGGAAGAGGGGCAAGGAGTGCCTCCCGGCCAGGGCTAGGGCTGCACAGACTGTGGAGCTTTTGGGGTGCAGAACAGCCATAAGGCTACAGCTGTCTCAGCCTGGTCACCCGCTTGTCGGCTTGTTTCTCTGGGGTGGAGGCAGCAAAAAAGAAGCCTAAAATGAGAAACGGTAGCAGGACTGCAGGCTCAGAGGAAGTCTGAGTTTGGGGGAAGGCAGATCATCTATGGACATAGTTTTTGGTCAGCCCATGAGTTCCAGGCACGGTGCCTCCATCAGTCCCCGACTTCAGCCCACTGTCACCAGGCCCTGACGGCCCAGAGCAGGACACAGATAAAGACAGTTGGAGAAGGACCTGGGTGGAGGCGTGGGCCACCAGTGGGTGACTGCCACATGGGAAAGAAATCCTGGCCTTGGGTGGAGAGACTGATTTTTTTTTTTTTAAAAAAGAGGAACATTTGGATTTCTTATGTGAAATTTCTGTGAACCAGATGTGGCCCTTGGGGCACCAGTTTGCAAATGTCACTTCAGGTTACTGGTTCTCAAAGCACAGTCTCCAAACCAGCAGCAGCATCTTTACCTGGAAACTTGACAGAAATGCACATTTTCTGGCTCCACACCCAACCTAGGGAATCAGACACTCTAAGACAGGTTCTTAACCAGTTGGCATGGAGATTCAGATGCATGCTTCTGGTTGCCTGTTTCAGGTGAACCCCCAAAATGCTCAGTAAACAAGACCTGCTGTGCTTAGTAGCACGATGTATTCACACATGTAGGGCTGAGGAACGGGGCAAGACATTGGGCAGATGGTGCTGAGACGGGGGCTGGTGGGGCCTGGTGTAGGCGGGGCGACCTGGGGGAGGAAGGAGCCTGGGAGGGTAATTTAGGGCAAGGGCCAGGGGCATGCACAAACCCCAAGGCAGGAATGCTCCTGATCTGCAGGAGTGCCAAGCTGAGAGGGTGGGTGACTTGGAGCCAAGAGAGAAAGCTGGCAGAAACACTGTCTCCATTTGTGTTGCTCTGTTCCTTTGTCCAAATGCTGTGTTGAGAGCATGGGACCGAGAGAGTTTGGAAGTACAAGGTGGGTTGCAAATTTGCAACCTTGCGAAAATGTGGTCACCAGAGTTCTGGGAGAGAGGAAGGACTGGCTGTCTGCTACCCACTCAGGGCCAGACCTGAGGGCGCTCCTGGTGGGGACCCAGAGGGAGCAAAGGCGCGGCAGCTGGACCCACGAGTTGACAGGAAGGGATGGCCAGTGAGGGTTTAAGAACAAGACTTCCTAAGTGCCAGGGAGGTGAGTGGGGAAGTCCCATCAATAATTCCGAGTTGTAACCAGGGTGGATCAAGGAGGTGACTCCATGGGCCTGCGCATGGGGGTGGGGAGAAGGAAGAAAGAAAAAAATTGTTTTTGACGATAACAATAGTACATATTGATTATAGACTATAATGTATGTCCTACAAGATAAAAGGAACATAATAATCTCCCAGAGAGATTTGCTGTTTCTTTCCCTCCACTATTAGCAAAATGCAAGATATGCTTTATAGCAAGGTAAGGAGTATTCAGTCATGCTTTTTTAAAACTTCACTCAGCATATCATACATATTTTTATCACATCAGCATATCATCAGCATTCTTTGAGAATGGGATTTTTACTGATTATGTTCATGATTACTGAACATCCAGGCCATTTACAGGTTTTTCACTATACTGAAACAATGCTGCGGTGGGAGTTTTTGACTCCAAATCTTGTTTTCCTTTGAATTTATTCCTAGAAATGACATTAATGGGTCAAAGGGTGATAGCATTTTTATAGCTTAGTGGGCCGAAGTCCAGTAATAGAAAAAATTGCCAAATTGCTTATCCAGGATAAGAGCAACTGTCTTACAATTTTGCTAGCAGCAGGTATTATTAAAATAAAACTAAGCAACAACAAGGAAAAACCACTCCATTTTGATAGGTGAAACATGACATCTGTTTGTTTCTATGTGAATTAATTTATTAGTGAGGTTGATTTTTTTTTTTGATTCATCACTTGCCTGGCTACATTTCCTTTTTGCTCTGATTGACTTAACCTTTGTCCATCTTTGTTGCAAATTCTGTCCTGTTTTTTGTAAATCTGTTCAGTTACCGGGAAATCACTCAGGCTGTTTTTGAAATCACAGGGCCCCCCAGTGGCGAAGGCTGGTAACATTCTTAGCATCCCCAAATGGTCAACCTCAAAGGCTACTAATACCGACTATTTGGTGTATATTTAACTAAGAAGGATGCCAAGATTAGATAGACCAGGGAAGTGGAGTCATCTGTAGATTTGGAACTAGGATCTGTGTCTCCTGAATCCCCAGCTGGAAAGATTACAACAGGCTTTGAAAGCACATCAGCCCTAGACAGAGGGCTGAGGTTGCCCTGGAAGGGAATTGTGCCTGCCCCACAGGGCAGGAGTGTGAGGATGCTGGAGACTAACCCTGGGACCTGGCTGTGCTGGCCAGGGACTGGGGCCTGGCCTTGCTGTTCTGGAGTCCAGGCCCCAGGGAAACATTCCCAGTGGTGGGAAGGCCTATTCGGGGCTCTGCATCCCCCCAGCCCCATCTCTCCCACCAGGACTTGTGCCCTGGGAAAGGGAGGACAGGCACAGCTTGCATACTGGGAGTGTGGAAGCAGTGCGGGGTGCTCATGCCTTCCTGTCCACAGATCTCGGGCTCCTCCTGGGCATGGCCTTGGGGAACCAGGGCTTGGAGGTGTGGCCCATGGCCCAGAGCCAGGAGTGCGCTGTCACCGGCTTCCTGCGGGACAAGCTGCAGTACAGGAACCGTCTTCAGTACA